>CM058042.1:39770448-40144862 GCA_030169165.1 Centaurea solstitialis | reverse complement strand
CAAACCTTACCTCTACCTGAAGGTATCTCCAAGCTATAATAATCATAAGTCTTACCTACTTTTCTTTTATAAAGCATAATTCACCAAAGTATTTTAGTCCTACATGCAAACCAATTATTTGTGCTAGCAACAAATCCATCAAGTTCTCCAATATTCCCTCGACAACCTCCATTGAACAACTTATCAAACATTCCCTGTCATGAACCTAGTTTTTGTTTCCTTGTAGCCATCATTATTCCCTTCCTACATTTCTAGTTATTTTGTATAAAACCTCAAACAACTTAAGCTCCCATTAAAAAAACTCCCAGCATCAGTCTTCAGGCTAGGTTTTGATTCCCATAAGCTTTTTGGTGTCACAGTGAACATAAAATGTTTGAGAAACCTCAGCATGGAACATATCAGTAGAGTAGTTCTACTTGAAACTTATCCTGTTGAAACAGAAATCAGTAAGACAAACTTTACACCTACAAGGTAGCCATGGAACACGTTGTTGTGCTACAATAACCTTCTCTCCTCACCTAGCAACATCTTATTCTTTAGTTTCCCCAGTTCTAAAGAGAGGGAGATTTTGTCCTTTTACCCATGTCAATTTCAAACATTCATCTAAAAAGTGTAGACAAGATGTTATGTAACTTAACATCTTTTTTGCCCCAATCAGATGCCAGTCCTTAAAAAAGACTCTAATACATGTTACAAATGGACTTGAACGTATACTGAGAACCAAAGAAAATTTCACCATTCCGACTCTGCACAACTCTCTCCTCAGCCCCCTCTATCCATGCCCTGACCCTGCCTCCTTCAATAACAGATACTGAGAACCACAAAACCCCTACTAATAATGGCAGTATCATCCGATCAAAAATATCAGTACTTTAGATATCCTAATAGATAAAAGGATTGACAGAACTAAAGATCCAAAAATGTTTCCAAGTGCATCACCAAAACATGCATATTCTGCTATTAATTCAGTTAAAACTATCCCGTTTATTTCAATACAGGAAGATTCTATCTGTATTTCCATCAAAATCATTGTCTCCAAAACCAAAGTATTGGAGTTAACTATCTGCAATGCACACAGCCTGTTAATAAACCAACAGCTACACTGCAGACCCAAAAAGAGCCAGCAACAAATAAGAGACCTCTTAGAACCTGGCAATCGGCAATACTTGATAAACATACGAATAATGAGGCTACTAGGTTAAATCATAGGTTGTTGCATATACCTTCTCAATTCTACTGGTTAGGGAGGCTAGAGTCATCATATATACAATATTTACTAAAAATGATCTAGTGAACCTTTAAGTTCAAATAATAAAACTAGATACTACTACTAGATCCTACCATAGGAATTGTAAGATGCATCCAAGAAAAGCAATAATAACAATGGCAACAAGTAGCAGGATCACAATTACAACCTATCTGAATTATTTGATGATCAATTGAAACACCTAATGTCCCAACCTGATCATGAAATACCCCATTTACTCCAAAAGTTTAGACAAAAACAGAACTCTAATACTAGGATCTTGGGTGAAAAACATGCATGCACAAGCCTTATCCAGACAAGCTTACAGAATCCAAACCAAATCAAACTGAATTATTTATCTATCTTATCTCCATTAGAACAATGCATAAACAGAATCACTGAATTAAACAAAAAATTAAACAAAAGTCAAGATATATTACTTACTTCTTCAGGAGGAAGACGAAACAGTTGTCGATACTCTTCACTCCTCAAAGACGGCTGAAACAAAATCAAAATCAACAAATTCAGAGTCAATCAAATAGTCAACCTTGATCTTCAATTTCCAATCATCAATCAATCATACCTGAAAGTCCAATTGTCTGGAAGGCGAAGCCCTAGGTGAAGGAGTAAAGCTATCAACCACCGGATCTACGGCGGTAGCGGTGGCGGAGGAGGAGGAGGAGCCATTACCACCACCACCACCACCACCTACCACCGACA
Source organism: Centaurea solstitialis (assembly GCA_030169165.1). Taxonomy (NCBI): domain Eukaryota; kingdom Viridiplantae; phylum Streptophyta; class Magnoliopsida; order Asterales; family Asteraceae; genus Centaurea; species Centaurea solstitialis. The sequence continues at coordinate 40,142,896 of CM058042.1, read as the reverse complement.
GAGGTTCGATGGCGGCAGTATCATCGGAAGAAGAGTTTGATGTAGGTGATTTATCCATGGATTGTGAGATCGGTGCAATGTTATCGCCGGAGGAGGAAGTCGTCGCCACCGCCATGGCACGGAGGAGGAATCGCCGTGAAATGACGTGTACCGGTGGCGACGGTGATCACGTGTTTTTGTTTTTTTCACTTAGGAGTTGACGTCGGTAGACGGAAATTGGAAAATGGAAAATGGAATTCTTTAACGCATTTTGGGAAATTATATTTATATTTATATGTCAATTCTTAACGATTTTTTTCTTTTCTCCAGAGATGGAATTATTAGATTCAGATTAACGTACATGTTGTCATTCGGTGTGTACGGTTCACCGAAGCGTATTTGCCATGGATTTTTAAATTTTGGTTCTGGAAATAGATATTTCGTCGACATAAGAGATAAACATGATAAGAATTAAAGTTTAGAGAGGATATTTTAAAATTTAATGGAGGTATGAGAAATTATTGTTTTATTATAGTGTTAAATTATTAATATTTTATTGAGAAATTAATTAATATGCCAAAAAAAAAAACCCCCAATTAATCTCTTAACCAATCTCTCTCTCCGGTTACAATAATACCCAACTACCCGCTACTGTCGGCCGCTACCAGGCCAAAACGGGCCGCTCTCCGACGAAAACAAGAGTTTCCGGCAAAAATCAAACGGTCCGCTACCCACCCCACCCGCCATCCGCGGCCTCCATCTGATTGGGCCACCTAATGCCTAGTCAACTCCAAGTCATCGCCACCTCAGCCGCTCCAGCCACGTGGTACGCTACCGGGCCGGCCGCGAATAGCGGCCCGAGCCCACGTGGCTGCTGTGGATTGGTCCACGTGTCCTGATCAGTTGAAACCCTAACCCTAATTTCTTGTCTTCTTGTCTTTCATGTATGAATAAAGCAGCTGAAAATTCACGTGATTGTGTACGATTTTTTACTGTTTTTCACAAGAAAGGTATAAGAAGTACGATTTTTACTGTTTGTGTCTGTGAACTTTCTTTCAAAAATTTGTTTAAATTGGATACTTGTTCTACGAAGATGCATAATTCTAAAACACAAAAATAGTGTGTAAATTTTGTTTTCCATCTTGTTAAATTTCGTTTCACAAAGTTTCCTTTGTTTCTGAAAATGAGTTCCGGTGACGATAAAGCGAGGTTATACCTTTGTTCCAGTGGGAAATGGGCCGAAGGCGTCGACGGATGGGATTACGTTGAGGCACAGTGACAAAAGGTGTTAAAATGAAAGTAAACAGTACATTTCAACATATGCTTAATTATTGTAGCTGGAAATGCGAAATCGACCGATCAAGTGGCCAACTGAATCTATTCTACAAGAACGAGGGCCAAATATTTCAGTTAACCGACGATGAAGATGTTAGCATATTTTTGCAATTTGCAAAAGGGTTAGAGGATCCTCCTGTACTTTACGTTGATGTATACGTTTCTTGCGAGGGTGATGGCGCAGGTACTTCAAACACTATAAACGAAGAACCAATGTATTTGGATACTGAGTCACAAATCCAACAGTCACACGAAACCTCATATCGTGCAGACTTTGGATATGGTCTTAGTGACAGTTATCCAGAAGTTGTCCCAGAGACGCAGCAACATCAACAACAAGAAGTGCAAGAAGAGGAAGACGAAGAGGAAGACGAGGACGAAGACGAGCGTAGAAAGTTCTCCGGATGTGCAGAAGATGAATCCCATGTTTTGAACACGGGGTTGTCAAACGAAGAAGATGAAGAAAACGAAGAAGATGAAGAAAACGAAGAAGGTGTGGAACCCTCCAGGTTACGACCAGGCTTAGATGATTATTTTGGTATACCTCCTCTCATTCCAACCCCAAATTTCTTGACGGAAGACAATAAAGGCGTACCTTATAGACGTAGTCAAAGGCTAAGTATTGGTAAAGTTTTTGAGACGAAAGAGAAAATGATTTTAGAGGTCGGGATGAAATTTATAGAAGAACAATTTGAGTATAAGACGAAAAAGTCTTGCACCAAAAGGTACGAGATTGCATGTGCCCGCGATCATTGTAATTGGAGTATGAAAGCGAAAGTCGTTGGAAATGGTGGTATGTTTATGGTAACAGATTTGGTTGATGTACACACGTGTTCAAGGACCCAGTTGAACCCTAACCACCGTCAAGCCAACCAAAGGTTGCTGGGTAACATTTTTAAAACTAAATTTACAAATTCCCGCAGAGTACTAACGCCAAAAGACATGGCCGAAGATTTTCGAGAACAGTATGGAGTTACGATCCCGTACGCCACCGCGTGGCGTGCGAGGTGGAAGGCCATAACATTAATCAGAGGCAGCCATGCAGAGTCATTCACTCGGCTCCCCATGTATTTGTATAACCTGGAGCGTGCAAATCCAGGTACGAGAACATCAATAAGGACAGACTCTAGCGGGCGTTTTGCGGAGTGTTTCGTAGCCCTTGGTGTAGCGGTACGTTAAAATTCTATAAATTAAACATTTTATTATTTTCGTTAACTCATACAGTATCTAAACACACACTTTCTTGCAGATCCATACATTCTTGCAAAACCTGCGACCTGTCCTTATAATAGATGCTGCACACTTGAAGGGGGAATACTTGGGTACTATGTTTTTGGTTGTGGCCATGGATGGAAACAACAACATTGTGCCCGTTGCAATTGGAGTCGGTAGGTCCAAGACAGCGGACGAGTGGACATGGTTCCTGAACAAGTTAAAAACATGTATCGGCGAGCCAAGAGGGTTGGTGTTTATGTCGGATAGAGCGGCTTCTATAAACGCAACCATTACCGCCATTTTTCCAAATGCACATCATGCCTTGTGTTGTCGATATTTGGTCATGAACGTGAGATCAAGAGCGCCAAGGATAAAACAATTCAAGACCCCATACTGGAAGGCCTGCAAGGCTTACACCACGCGAGTGTTTGACCGAATGATGAATATTCTTCAAGTTGTCGTACCCGAAGGTGCTCAATTGATGCAAGAGGTTGGGGTGGAGAGGTGGTCAAGGGCTCACTTTCCTGCACAACGTTTTAACATTATGACATCGAACAGTGCAGAGTCTATCAACGCATTGTCAAGGAATGCTCGTAAACTACCTAGTGTCGGACTCATGGAGTACTTTAGAGAATTCCAACAAGAGTGGTACTTTATTCGTCGACGTAAAGGAGGTTTAGAAAATATCAATATCTTAGTTTTACGTATGATTATTTTATAATTCGAATAGACTATTTTCTAAAACTGTATATTGTATATTTTGCAGAAGAGTTAAACCACCAGCTAACAGAATGGGCCCAAAAGAAGATCCATAAAAGGATTGTAAAGTCGCGACATGGACTGCTCATGGAATTGGCTACGACAAATGGGAGGTCCGCGATTACAGGTATAACGCTGAAGTTGATATGCGTCACCGTAATTGCACATGTCTCAAATGGCAGGTGTCTGGGTTGCCGTGCGGTCATGCCATAACAGTTGCAAAAAGACTGGGTAAAAAAGATGTATTTTATTTGATTACTCAGCCTTATTACATGACCGAATTGTACAAGGCAAGATACCAAGGGGTAATTAAGCCAGTCGGACCTGCAGAAACATGGCACTATCCACAAAACCCTCTACCCACCGTACTTCCACCACTGATAATAAAGAGACCAGTTGGAAGACCGAAAGGCAACAAACGTCGTCCATCTCGTGGTGAAAGTCGTTCACAGCAGAAGTGTCCTAGGTGTGAAGAATACGGACATATAAGCTCACAGTGTCCGTGGATTCCAAATTCCGCTAGAGGAAGCAGTCAACTAGAGCCAATAGGAACTGTCGATCTTAATAGTGGTTATGACAATGTACGCTTTAATTAGCCGTTTAATATGTAACCCATGTCAATGTCTTTAGTTTTTGCTTGCATTAATAAAACGTATCTTATTTTAGCATGTAACATTTTAGTAACAAGGATAACAAACACACAATACTGTATTGCATTAATAATTAACTGATACATATATAGTTGACACATAAATCAGTAGACATAAAACGACATAAAACTTAATTGATTTCACTGAAAGCATGATAACATAGTTGAGACACTAAAGTTAAAGAAACAACAACAACAACAACAATAACAGATAACAGAGATACCAAAGTACAACAGATCTAACATAGTTGAGATCCCTAGTTATCATTCGGATAGAGTTGTTTTATCGAAGCAATTCAGTCTTCATTAGCTTTGATTTGTTGTTGCATATTTGGATACCAAGGTACATACTCCTCCTTCAGACGTTTTTCTTGTGCTCGAATCTCCTTTTGAAGTTCTTTAACGAACTTCTTCTTGTTTTCGATCTCCTCTTCAATTATATCTTGTTCCCCATGCTTACGCACCCATTCTTTTTGTATCGCCGCTATCTCCCCTTCCTTTTTTGCTATTTCCCTACGTAGTGTTCCAGGCATTGTTTGAGTACAAGGAGGGTTTTCAAATTGAGAGGAACGAGGGTTTCCAGACATTCTTTGAGAAGGAGGGTTTTCAAATTGAGAGGAACGAGGGTTTCCAGACATTCTTTGAGAATGAGGGTTTGTTGATGAGGAAGGCAATTTATCAGCCATTGTTGTAGTAAGAGCTAGATAAGAACTGTATGAGAGGTGTGAGTATTTGGTTCATGAGATAGACCCTTTTTATAGCCATGTTTTCTCTTTATTTTATTAAAAAAAATTGGATGAATCAATTGTGGCCTTACTTTTTTAGACGAATATTGTTGCTTTATTAGATGTATGTTTTATCAGTATTGAATACCACTATCTACTTACTGATTGAGGGTGTGTTGTCACTTATTGAGTTTTCAGACGAATCTTACTGTTTTAGCTTTTCAGACGAATCTTACTGTATTAGCTTTTCAGACGAATCTTACTGTATTATGCAGAAGCGTCAGTCATCTTTTACTTTTCAGCATTTTACAGTATTTCAGCCTTATTTTATGACCCAAACATGAATTATTGTTACACCCTTCAGCCTTATGTAGAAGCGTCAATCATCTTTTACTTTTCAGCCTTTTACATGCATTAATGATTCGTCTGAAAATGCCTTAATGAAAATGAATTAATGATTCATGTGATTGGTAACAAGTTCGAAATGGTCTGTAATATTTTGAACCGAAAACAAACGATCAACATTGTTTTTAAAACATGCTACAAGCCATACAACACTAAGATGACAACACTGCTAAGGGGATGATTTCATTTAAATTAAATTAAATAACAGCAAGTAAATACCAACCCCTGTTTGAAACATGAAAGGGGGGTCATTTAATTGAAAGCATGAAATTACACAACTACACCATAAAACTGGTACAAACATATCACACCTCCTCCACCTCAAAAATAACATCGTACAAACTAGCCATCCCAGTAGTAGGTCGATCTTGAACAAGCTTGAACTTCAACCAAGCGGCATCTTGTAGCTTGTGTTGGATAAACATGAGGCGAAACTCGCCGCACATGCAGAAACATCCATTTGGCATAAGAATCAGGTCCATAGGATGGCCCCATCTTCCAAACCTTATTAGACACTTCTTGTGATTGTTCAAATTCCACATATTCACAAAGGGTAAAGGAATATGCTCAAAAAGTTTTGCAGATTTAACAAATTATCAACATTGTAAATACAACATGAAATAAACTGAACTATAATGTGAAATAAGGTGAACTATGAAGTTGTTGAAAAAGCTTACCAAAATGCCAATCTCGGTCCAATCTCTTTCATTCTGAACTGTGAAGTAAAGGGGGTTAGTTGACGAAGAAGCCATTTGCAGTAGGATGTATGTTTTGCAGATTTCTCAAGTTGTGTGGTTTCGGTTAATGAGACACTTCCTATTTATAAGAAATATCAGACCATGAATCATCAAGTGTAACCCATGTGACTTAAAAGATAAAGGACAATCTTCACCAAAATGTATCCAACTATACCCGTATTCCTATTGTGTGTATCCAACTTCAAAATGTGCTATTGTGTGTACTAAAGTTTTAAAATGTCCTATTGTATATAGTGTTTTACCTGCTGAACCCTTAGCCAGTCACCAATGCTTACCTGGTTGCCAAGTGGGTGCGATGTAGATGCCATGTGGGATGCCATGTGGGATAGAAGAAACCAAGTCATCATCTTCTCCATTGAAACCCTAAATCCTAAATCAAAACCAAAAAACCCTAAACCCTAAATCCTAATTCAAAATCAGATGGAAAACCTAAATCCTTTGCTTCTTTTCCCCCTAAATATATGAAGCAATTCCTCCCCAAATTCTATTTCAAGAACAACTTCAGATTCGTTAAATCCTCCATTCTTTTTACCCTAACCCCTAAAACAGAGGAGGAAAATGACGTAGTAACAGCCTCACCATCGCAAACGACCTAACCTCGCCAGAGAGGAGGAGGAAAACGGCGTCGTCGTTGTAAAGGCGGAAGGTCTTGTCTTCGTTCGGCTTCTCGCCGGAGCATGTGGCGGCGCCGGATCCTCCATCGAGCTTCTGGAGCTTCTGCAATAAAACAAAGCAAACCCTAGAAATGGATTTCGAATTCCGGCCATTAATTCCGGCGATGTTAATTCCGGCCATTAATTCCGGCGAAATGAAGAAGATGAACAGTAAAATGCCACGTAGGCAACAACTTGTTACACATCAGCAATAGCAGGTTAATAGGTAGCACGTTACATACAATAGCACATTTTAAAACTTTAGTGCATACAATAGCACATTTTGAAGTTGGATACATACAATAGGAATAAGGGTAAAGTTGGATACATTTTGGTGAAGATTGTCCAAAGATAAAAGCAATAATGTACTACTTACAAAATAAAAGCAATAGTAGACTAGTACACTATTCAGTCACATGGGTCATCTCTGTTTTAGCCTTCAGCCTTATGCAGAAGGGTCATCTCTATTTTACCTCTCAGCCTTTAATCATCTTTTACTTTTCAGCCTTTTACAGGCATTAATGATTCGTCTGAAAAAGCGTTACTGAATCATGTGACTGATAAACTCATTAAGACGTTGGTACAACTCTTCACGTGATCCTTACAATAATTCATCTGGCATGATAAAAGATGACAACACTACAGGAGTAAATAACAATTACAATTATTTGAAAGCAGGAGTCAATTACAATTATTAAGACGTTGGTGCAATCTTTCACGTGATCCTTACAATAATTCATCTTACTGTTGAATTACTATGGTACTATGGTAATATTAGACGTAAATTACAATTATTTGAAATCCGTCATGAAACTTTAAAAGAATTACATAAATATTAAATACATACATAAGTATTAAAACATCGTACAATTAACATAATCGTGGTCAAGGGCCGAACAGTTGCATTGTTAAAGAGAAGACACACATAAATAAGAAACACACAATAACGTGCTATACACATAAATAAGAAACATACAATAACGGCGCCCTTATACATCCACGAGACCAACAAAAAATCACATCTCCACGAAATCAAACTTCACATCGTACATAATGTCGATCAGATGACGAGGTGGACCTTGATACAGAGTGAACTTCAACCATGTGCCATGGCGCATGTTGTGTTCGCCAAACACGAGGTTAAGAGGACCACGCATGACAAAACGATCAGGAGCCATGACCATCATATCCATGTGATAGTGCCATCCATCGTGGCTTATTTGATACTTATTATGATCTGTCAATTTCCACATCAACAACAAACGGCGCTGGAATTACCTGAAATAATTTAAACAGCCAAAAAAAATATGAACTTTAAGAATGGAGTGAGATTTGAGAATGAATAGAGGTCAATTAAGCTTAGCAATATGTCATGGTCTGTTAACTCCTTTTCAATTTGGACAATGAAATAAGTGGGATTAGTTGCTAGGGAAAGAGCCATATCCGGTTTAGAGGGAAGAGAAAAAGACAAGAGTTATTGAAGATATGGATGAAAGTATTAGAGTTGTGAGGTTTATGTTGATGGGAGCATCCTATTTATATACTTGGGGAGCCGCTATTATCACCGATACCTTGGCGGCAACATGTGTTTTTTGTGAATTTAAAAGTCTATGACAAAGTGGTTTTTCATTAAATGTTAAACGTTCAGATAGTGGTAGCGAGAAGTAATCCAATTAAGTGTATTAAAATGAAAATATTGTATTACAAAGTATTCACATACATAGTTGACACAATAATATCCTCTGTACTGCTTATACGGTGGTCATGTTTCCGCGTTTCACTGCAAGACCTCACCCACGCATAGTCCTAAATACATATCGGTAGTTGAGTGACTTCGGTTCAAATACATTGTACATTCTACCTTGGCCCTAGACACATGGTTGCTGGTCCGAGTAAAGATAGACAACCCAATAAATGATAATCCTACTAATACCAACCATTAATTTTATAAGGTGTCGGTGCAACCATAACGACCTTATAAAAATGATGCTTGGCATTTGGCGGGTCTTATATCATGTTGTCTATCTTTATTCGAACCAACAGTCATGTTTCTAGGGCCAAGGTAGAATGAACGATGTATTTGAGCCGGGGTCACTCGATTGCTAAAATGAATTTAGGACTATGCGTGGGTGAGGCTTGTAGCGGAACGCAAACACACGCCCACTGTATACCCAAACAGAGAAGATTATCCTTTGGGGAACGGCTACAAAAAGAATATTACAAGAAATGAACAAAGTTATCATTCCCTGGAATAAATAATCTCATCCCTTTGGTTATACGGGGGCCACGTATCAGCGTTTCCCTCCAAGACCTTACCCACGCATAGTCCTAAATTCCTACCGGTAGTCGAGCAGCTGGATGCAAATACACTGTACATTCTACCAAGGTCCTGAATAAAATTGCTGCTAGTCCGAGTAAAGAAAGACAACCCGATAAATGATAATCCTATAAATGCCAACCATTAATTTTATAAGGTATCGGTGCAACCATAACGACCATATAAAAATGATGCTTGGCATTTGGCGGGTCTTATATCATGTTGTCTATCTTTATTCGGACTAGCAACAATTTTATTCAGGGCCTTGGTAGATTGTACAGTGTATTTGCATCGAGGTCACTCGATTGCTAATAGGAATTTAGGACTATGCGTGGGTAAGGGTTGGAAAGAAATGCCGACACATGTCCCCCGTATTCCCGAAGGGAGAAGATTATTTTTTTTGGGGGAACGTCTAACCTAACTAAAAAGCCTAAAAAACAAAAAACTGTACAAAAAACATCTAACCTAACTGTACAAAAACAAAAAACTGTACAAAAAGCGTCTACAAATCGGCGGGATTCAGTTCTATCCTCAACTTATAGAACTCCACCGCCATATGCTGCCTCCACTGAGTAGATGCCGAAACAGGGTTTTTCATCATTCGCGGGGCTCTACCGCTTATCAAATCCTCCAGGAAGCGACATACCCATACACCACAATCACCAAGTGACCCACTTTGTTGTGGTATACCGGATGGTGTGTACCATGACAAGTTTCTAGCTTGCTCGACCCGGGTATGATGATTGAGCTCCCTAAACACGTCTAGCAGACCCTACTTTAATTCCTGGAGCTTTGCATCCACTTCACCCTTAAGAGAAGGATGACGATAGCTATCGTACACAGCCATATGCATAGTCATCAAGTTTAGATCTCCTAGGATCCAATGCTTAGAATGAATGCATATCGGAATGTAAACCTGATAATATCACAGGTAGAAAACAAGACATAAATAAATGTAAGGCTTAGAAATATTTCAGATAATATATATAAGGCACAAAATTTTATCCTAACCAACGTCTCCCATCCTACGTATGAGCCACCCCCCCCCCCCCCCCCGACGCACAACTTCGCCATTTCTTTGCCCCCTTGGAGGGTCATCAATCCTGTGAACTCTGACATCATGACAGCCCAATCGGCTGATATGGGTCGTTCATCCATAATACGGGTGACCCATGCGTCGATGTGCTGAAAGCATAATATAAATCGTTAAATAAGGAAATAATTAATTTTAATTGTATACAGAAATGATTAATTACTAACCATATCTGTCAGATACTCGCTATCTTCAAACCCTAGCAAACTGCCCCAAAAACTATGGTCTACTGGATTCGATAGGTAGCATGATATATACATACGATCTAGTTGACGTGTACTGTAGAGATTAATAATATGCGCAACAGCCGTAGTAGTAGTAGCATTAGCAACATCAGCAGCAGCAGCAGTAATAGAAGTACCAGTAGCAGCAACAGTAGTAGTAGTAGGCCGCCAAGAGGGTTTAAACTTCGGTCCTAACACTTTATCCCACATTTTTTTTGCTTTCTCGACGGTGAACGGAGGGCGGATGGACGGTGCCAGATTTATCTCCCTCTGAGGACGGGGACTCTTTTTAGATGGGATAGGCTGGCGTACCTCCGTCGAGACAAGCTGAATCTCTGGCTCGACATGCTGAATCTCCGAGGAGACATGCTGAATCTCCGGCGAGACACGGTGGCCCACCGGCGAGACATGCTGAATCTCCGGCAAGACACGGTGGGCCACGAGCGTGACATGCTGAATCTCCGGCGTGACACGGCGGGCCACCGGCGTGACATGCTAAATCTCCTGCTCGCCAGGATACACAGGAGAAGTAAGAATCTGGATCGCGTTGTCAAAAATGGAACGCCATGACTCATCCTGAAAGTAAAAATTGAATACAATTAAAACATAGTAACGTATAACGTAGAAAATAAATATATGAATCGCATATAAAACTTACAAGACAAACACGGCTGGCCGGTGTGTAGGGGTAGGCCGTGGCCATAAACAACGACGACGCCCATGGATCCGGTGCTGAATACGAATATTGTCCAGCCCATGGATATGGATCCGGTGCAGAATACGAATGTCGTCCAGACATCTAAAAAATGTATGTGTCAGTCGATAACAAATAAGATTATATGAAAGCTTTAAATTTGGTTCATCGTTTACCTTCAATTCTTCGATATCTCTCGTAATCCTATCAATATCAGCCCTTTGTTTCCTCTGCTCCTCACTGATGAACCCGACATCTTTCTTTAGGTCATACATCTCAGTCCATCTATCCTGGAAAAAATCGTCCACAAAAGGATCCGACTGGTACTGATGACTAGGACCCGTCCCCGCATCTGTGGACTGGTACTGATGAGTAGGACCGCCCCCGCATCCCCCCGTTGACTTCCGGATGGGAACTCTGGTATCTCCTGACGATCACCACCATTATCGCCATGACCATGACCATGACCATCATCATCATCATCATCATGTAACACCTTGGTTACGATTTCACCAAAACCACATTTTAATAACCCAAAACAAAACATACGGGATAACATTTTCTAAGTAAACCACCAAAAGCTAATTATAACTTAATAAGTATTTCCAAATCCAAAACAAAAGCTTACAATCTTATAATTAAAACATTTACCAACCAAAAATTCGGGACAACATAATAACTACCCGAATATATTTACAACCCAAAATATATAATAGACATAATTATATATATATATATATATATACCAAGACTTGGCAACGATCCCCGAACTAAACACGAACTAACTACACCGGGTTCTTGCCTTTATCTTCTTTCTTTCCTGAAAAAAATAGTGAGCTAACGGAATAAGCACATGGCTTAGTGAGATAAATAGTCTAAACAAATGTTATTGAAATTAAGTCTATACAAATACACGGGAACCGAAAACCAACCAATTGAATGGTTATATCAATGAGCGATTATTTGAGAGTAACACTTACGTAATAAGAATTGTCCATAATATAACCAAAAATCAAGTGCCGAAATCAAACAATTCATCATGACATAACAAGCTTATTTCAATGCAAATTACAAGTAATTATCAGAGGATACCAGGTCAATTCCTTTTCAAGGGATCAATATCACGCGTTAGTCAAACGGTCTAAAGCAACATATCGAAATAACCAAACAATAGAACACATAGGACTAGCAGGGAGCCCATCGTTACTGGGTATGCTCGAGCTCCTATGGTTCACAGAATACAATGCTTAGGACTGGCAGGGAGCCCGCCTTCATCTCCCGGGTATGCCCGAGTCCCTATACTCGTGCCTCTCTTCACATTAGGCACCGAGTACGGCCAACAGACAACAAGAACGACTAGAATGTCTCACCGATCCCTCCCCCTTCATCGGCATGTTGACATTCACCGTTTTCGGGACGGATCACACAAAGTAATCCACGTACTTCCGGTTTCACAAGAAATCAAAGAAACAATACCGACGGAATACATGGATATCCAAACCGACCGACATTTCGGAAGAACTCGTAATCGAGAGATCAAAACGTACAAAGACAAAAGACCAATAAGAACCGACTCTAAAGTCATAGAAATCACATACATATAGATGGTATATAAATATACACTTAATACAATAATATTTGAATAGCTATTTAACTCACCTCACGACCGAATGTCAAATACGGTCAAATCGACGACAAATGTCCAACCTTGCAATCCAACTATAAGATACCCTCCAAAGGACTCAAACAAGCTTAAATTATCCCCTGGAGTTCATATATCAAGTTTCGTAAGCATTGGAACAACCAATCACATTTTATCGACTTAATCATATCATAAGCTATCTTTAATTATATGCTGCAGCACTGTTTTTAACCTCTGTTTCACCCCACTTAAACTCAAAATCACACTTTGACTTCAACATATGGATTAAAGTACAGATTCATATCTTTCCAACGCCACTGACCTTGTATTTTTCTGATTTTTCTACGATTTTATACAATTTTTACAAAACAGTGCTGTAACGTGACTTTCAAACTCGAAAATCATACTTTTGTCCAAATAAGTATCCAATTCCATTTCAATCCTAATCAAACTCAGATGTTAACTTAATTTTATCATCATCAAGATAAAATCAACAAGAAACCATGATCCATTCATCTATTTCTACCAAGTTCATAAAAATCCATCTTTGTATAACAAATAGTCATCTTATTCATAATGAATACTTACTTATTCTTTCCATCTTCTTGCATATCAACCATGTAATCAAAGAACTAACTAATGTATTAACATAATCTAAGCATAATATCATGATTTCTACACTTATCTTACACATGCATTAAGCTTATTTCACCCAAAAGTCATCATACTTGTTACAACATCAAAACAAGAACAAAGATGAGATTATCTTCAAATTGTTGTGTAATCCTTCAAGATAACATGATAATAACCAATATAAAACCATAATCTTACAAAATCAACCACTAATTTCAAACATGCAAACCTTAATTTCCATGATTGACACTAATTCTAGAGATTAAACTTAGCATTAGGAGTATACCTTCAACAATCTTCACATAATCATCAAGAATTCTTCACTTGATCTTTGATTCTCCAAGAAATTGAAGGTGTTTGAGCTTAAGTGTGTGAAAATCGCACCTTTACTGTGTGTGCAAGTTATGGAACTGAAAATGGTCTAAAATGGAGCTAAAATTCGTGTTTAACAAGCTAAATTCGAGTTGGGTCGGGTTTGACCCGGTTTGGGCAACCATTTGACCACTGAACACTAAAAATGACATAACTTTTCGCTCGGAACTCCGTTTTCGACGAGGTTTTCGCCTACGCGTTCGTAACGAAATAATCTACAACTTCCAATAATAATATTCCAGAAAATATCTCCTTAAAAAAAATTAGTTTTACGAATCCATAGCTTAACCGTTGACGTTTTGACTCGTTTTCTCCAACTTTCTCAATCTAACTCCGATTGTCATGAAAATTTCTAAATCCTCTCATATACTCCAACGAAGAATAACCTTAAAATTTCAAACACAAACTCCCACTAAATCATCAGTTACCTTATATGGCACTACGAATACACTTAATAAAAATTTCAACACGCTTAACATTTTCTCGCATGTAAGCACATAATATCCTTCGTAACATATAAAAGAGGCACACTTAGCATATAATATGGTAATTTAGAATTGGGATGTTACACATCATCATCATCACCATCACCATCATCATCATCGGAAGGCTCCACATCCGATACTCTAAGCCTCTTTGACGACCGAATGCTCAAAGGGTTACGAAACCAATCAATGCTAACTGCATACCAGTCCTGCTGAAGCTCGAACGCATCAGCTATAAGCGTCTGGTGTGGGTGCCTCGACCGCTAGTATGGGAAATAAACTCATGATAAATTAACATAATAATAAAACAAACTCTAATTTAAAAAAGCTTCTCGTAATTGAGTAGATATCAGTATAACATACCGTTGGAAAGCGAAAATATGCACCAACGTGTTTATATTGCAGACTCCTAACCTTTCTCTGCCAACGAATTCCCCTAGGATGTCTATCATCCATCCTATTAAAACACCTATCTGAGACAGGGAACATCTCTAAAATCCAAATATGTAGTTATAGAAACAAAAATATCTAAGTCTAAAACAAGTATTAAGAAAAACGATTGTAATAAATATAAGTCAACTTATTAATGTAACTTACGTTAAAAGGCAATAAAAATCCAGATAGTGACATTTTGTTGCTAACTGGGTTCCGTCTGCTAAATGCGCCTTTCATTTGCTTATATGTGTAGTCCCATATGAAAGATTCCCATGGATATTCAGAAAACCTATTGATATATTCGAGTGCACATATAACTTCATCAGAAACAAATTGCTTTGGCTGCTTTCCAAGGAACACAAACTCCACCATCATAATAAGTGCTATGCGCGCTTTGTCCTCGTCAGGTAGGCCGCCAAATTCATTGTTCCATACCCTGACAACTTCTGACATTCGTACACGAAAAGCCTGACCTCGTGACGGTCGAGCTGGAATAGATGCTGGAAATAACCTTGTGATCAATCTATTTCCAACTAAAGTGCTAGAGTCCGGAAGCGGACCAAAAGGGAACTCCTCCCGGCCGAAATGGCGCACATGATCTCCAATAGAGTAGGTTAACTGCTGAAATTCTGCACCCGAATCCTCAACCTCCCGTGAAAGAAAGTTGCTCACAAGCATAGCATCTTCGGTCTTCCACGTCAGGTCGAGCCAAGGACCGAATGGAGTAAGCCTAAAAATAACCATCGGCCCCTCGTCCAACATGTCCCTAATGTCTGAACATAACGACAACCTGCTCCTAACCGTCAGGTCAATCCTTAATACCTATGACAAAAAAATATTAACGTTGTTAAACGGGATTTTGTTTCATACTTTTTAGATATATATATATATACATGTGAGGACACATGTGTATATATGTTGTTATTTATGTTATTTCACTTATATATTTTATAAACTTAATTTCAAGTGTATATATGTTCTTTTGATTAAATTTAGTTGTCACTATATCCATTTGTGAATTCCACATTTGAATGTTGATAGCATTTTAATTTTACATTTGTTAGTATCACATTGTTAAACGGAATTTTGTTTCATACTTTTTAGATATATATATATATATATATACATGTGAGGACACATGTGTATATATGTTGTTGTTTATGTTATTTCACTTATATATTTTATCAACTTAATTTCAAGTGTATATATGTTCTTTTGATAAAATTTAGTTGTCACTATATCCGTTTGTGAATTCCACATTTGAATGTTGATAGCATTTTAATTTTACATTTGTTAGTATCACATTGTTAAACGAGATTTTGTTTCAAACTTTTTAGATATATATATATATATATATACATGTGAGGACACATGTGTATATATGTTGTTATTTATGTTATTTCACTTATATATTTTATCAACTTAATTTCAAGTGTATAAATGTTCTTTTGATAAAATTTAGTTGTCACTATATCCGTTTGTGAATTCCACATTTGAATGTTGATAGCATTTTAATTTTACATTTGTTAGTATCACATTGTTAAACGGATTTTTGTTTCATAATTTTTATATAATACTTTTAACTTTTTAGATTGACCCATCAAATCTCTCGGTAATTCCACTAGTCCACACTAGAGGTGGTGAGTATGGTAATGCCAAAACATTTAAAAAATCATTCCCATTCGGCTACCATTTTATAGGCAACCTCCTTAAACCCCCTTAGAGTGCTTATAGTAAGTACCCCCTGGATTTGACTATCAATGCATTTATACATATATAATTTACAACTTTATATATATATATATATATATAATTGGATGGACATGTGAAGTCACATGCTAATGAAAATATCAAGTTAATTCCAAAAGTACAAATCTAATTTTGCTTATTTATGTTAGTTCAATTATATATTTTATCTACATGTGTATATATGTTGTTAGTTATATTAGTTCACTTATATATTTTATCAAGATTGCATTTTTCTAAAGTATTGGGGCCAAATTACTAAATTCATTTAGTTGAGGGACCAAAACTGTTAACTACGAAAGTACAAGGACCAAGAGTGCAGTTTCATAAAGTTCAAGGGCCAATAGTGCATTTTCCTAAACTTTATGGGCCAATAGTGCATTTTCCTAAACTTCAGGGGCCAAGAGTGCAGTTTTTTAAAGTTCAAGGGCCAATAGTGCATTTTTCTAAACTTTAGGGGCCAATAGTGCATTTTCCTAAACTTTAGGGGCCAAGAGTGCAGTTTCCTAAAGTTCAAGGGCCAATACTGCATTTTCCTAAACTTTAGGGGCCAATAGTGCATTTTACTAAACTTCAGGGACCAATATTGCATTTTCCTAAATTTTTGGGTCAAAACAATTCACTCCCAAAGTACAAGGACCAAAAGCGATTTTCCTAAACATTTTTAAAAACACAATATAACATAACATATAACATACAAAGCATAACATAATATATAACATAAAAAACATAACATGTAACATAAAAAACATAACATAAACCACTAAAAACTTAGAAAACGTGGGTATAAAAACTTAGAAAAGTTGTGTAAACAAAACATACTTATAAAAAACGTGGGTATAAAACGTTATAAAAATTTTACACCCGTCTCCAAAAAATACTTATAAAAACGTGGGTATAAAACTTATAAAATCGTGGGTATAAAACATTATAAAAATTTTAAACTATTCTCCAAAAAATGCTTATAAAATCGTGGGTATAAAAACTTAGAAAAGTTGGGTAAACAAAACTTACTTATAAAAAACGTGGGTATAAAACGTTATAAAAATTTTACACTCGTCTCCAGAAAATACTTATAAAAACGTGGGTATAAAACATTATAAAAATTTTAAACTACTCTCCAAAAAATGATTATAAAATCGTGGGTATAAAAACTTAGAAAAGTTGTGTAAACAAAAACTTACTTATAAAAAAATTATACACATTTAAACCTCACCTAAACTTTTTTTTAAAAAAAAATAACTTATAAGGATATGTCCAACAACAACAACAATTTATAATTGTTTGGGTAAAATTCTACGCAACGTACGACGATGACTCGAATCGTAAGATCATAATCCTGTATTATGATAAGGTCCTGAGATAAACCTAGTAATGCCCTCGAACGAATGTAATAAGATATCGAACGAATATTGTGCATATATGTCGTACGACATCCGTATAAAGACGTACGATATTTGACTAACGGTAACCTTTGTCATAAGTTTTCTTATTTATTACAGGAAATCGTCCGTTGCCGGATATCTCGTCTTCAGTTAAAGACTCAGTCCAAGATCATCAAGGCGAAGAGTTAATCCTATTAAATGCGTCGACCGTTATAACCGTTGAAGACATTAATACTCGACCGTTACGACCGTTACGACCGTTATCATTAAAGTGTCATCAATGCACGTCCGTTATGACCGGTGGAAACATTAAAAGCACGACCGTTATGAAAGAAGCTATATAAACAACACTCGGACTACGATCAAGACAAGAGACAACTATGGAAGCAACTATTATACTCTCTCTAGCTTAGAATACATTATAATACTTGTAATTTACATTCGATCATACAAGTATTTCCACTGTAAACGTACGACACTCACTGTAAACTTCAAGGATATCACCCCTGTTTGGTGATGCATAGTGCAATGTCGGCTATCCCTTAGTCGACCGCAGGTTTTTTCCTCGCTCTTGAGGTTTTTCCTGCGTCATCAACTGATTTGTCTCCTTTTCTTTTTATTATCGCACGTTCTGTTAAATAGAATTACTTTCTTTCGACGGTCTTGCCTCACAAACCTTTTACGACGTATTTAGTGCAATTTTTGGCATTAACAATTTGGCGCCCACCGTGGGGCTCCGTCTTGAGAAAAATTCTTTTTGATAGAACGAGCGCCAACTACTAATCGTTTCGTTCGCAGTTTTTCTTAGCTAACTTTGCAGGAAATTGGATCCTTAGTTCTTAGTGGGACTACGACAACAATTGCGATTTGCTCATCAGCAGATCCAAAATTTGACCATATCGAAAGATTTCTCAAAATCAATTCAACGCGCCGATACAGCCGCATAATAACTTTCATCTGCAGTCTAACACCTTCTCCTAGCAAAATGACGTACAATGCTCTGTGTATTGAAGACGATGCTTTGTTTTGCAAGAATGTCCTCAGTATCCAAAAGCATGATTTCAAATCCAAAAGGATTAACAAAGTTGACAACATGCGGCAAAATAAGTCTGGTAAGAATAATTCTGTACGATATCCAGAGTTACCCATTTATAATTTTGCAGGTACTCCTAAGGAGATTGTAAATTCACTGCGAAATGTCGAAGCTAACATACGATGGCCTAAGAAATATGATCAACCCGGAAAAGCTAAAAACCGAACCACATGGTGTGACTTTCACGATGATCATGGCCACACGACCGAAGACTGCATAAGTCTACGCATGAAGGTCGTATATCATAAACCCAAAGGACATCTCTAGAATGTTCTTCCAGGCGAACCAACATCCAACGATTGACTACCATCGCCCATACATACGAAGATACTCTTAAGATCATGGGCATCGACAGAGCAAAAATCGTACGACAAATGACCACCTTGATAGGATTCAACAGACGATCATGAGCAAGTATTGCAAAACTTGAAAGCTCTACCGCCGTAAGTGCAGCAATGGTAAGAGAAGAAGATAAACAACAACGTCCCATTTATTATGTAAGTAAATCTCTTCTCGACGCGAAAACCAGGTACGTATCAATGGAAAAACTACTCTTAGGTCTCGTTACTGTTGCAAAAAAGTTAAGACATTATTTTGAATCGCATCATACAATTGTCGTAACTAACTATCCGCTCAAGACTGTCCTACGAAAGCTTGAACTCACAGGACGTCTAGCTAAGTGGAACATTTATCTCAGTGGGCTCGATATTGAATTCAAACCCAAGACGGCGATAAAATCACAAGCATTAGCAGACTTTGTAGCAGAATTCAGTCCTGGACTGGAGCCAACGACGTGCGACGAGGTTCATAATGTGATAGTTCAAGACAACAAGTCTTGATTACTCCATGTTGATGGATCCTCAAACGTACGAGGATCATGATTAGGTGTTGTCTTAAAATCATCACAAGGGGGAAATATGGTGTACTCCATACGATACGATGCGAGTTCAAGGCCACGAACAACGAAGCAGAATACGAAGCTTTGATCGCAGGATTGGATATAGCTTATAAACTGGGGGCAAGGCACCTGAACGCACGAAGTGATTCCTTACTTATAGTGAATCAAGTAAACGGAGATTTTCAAGCAAAAGATTCAAAAATGATGAGCTATCTCAAGGTCGTCAAAGATCGGGTCGCACGATTCGATCACTTCGCGATAGAGCAAATTCCAAGAGATTTAAACACACAGGCTGACGCATTAACTAACTAAGGCTCCGCATTCAACGAGCCAACTCTGGAAAGCATTCCTATCATCCATCTCATGACACCAACAAACAAAACAAAAGAAGAAGTACCAATGAACGAGGAAATATACAATTGGTCGCTCGGCATTTGGAACTATCTCAAGCACAAACAATTTTTTGAAGACAAGAAGCTCGAAAAACAAAATCTAAAGCTTCACGGTATACGATCTTTGAAGATCAACTCTATCATCCACGTCTGGACTTCTCCTACGATGCATAACGAGTAAAACTCAAATGAATCGAATTCTCCAAGAAATGCACGACGGAGAATGCGAATATCATTCAGGGGGCAGAAGCCTCACCAATTGGATCACGACAAAGCTATTACTAGCCCACATTACGTAAAGATGTCGTCAGGTACGTTCGTAATTGTGATGCTCGCCAACGGCACTCAGGTATGTCACATCGAACGTTTGAACAATTACATTCTGTCCTAATCCCTTAGCCATTCATGCGATAGGGAATAGATATCGTAGGGAAACTACCCCCTATACTGGGACAAAAAGTATTCTTACTTGTTCTTACAAATTACTTTCCGAAATGGATTAAAGCTGTTGCTTTTTCGCAAGATAGGGATAAAGAAGTCATATCTTTTATCCATACTAACATTACATGCAGATTTGGCATATCATCCGAGATTATGTGCGACAATAGCACTTAATTAGTAGCAAAAGAACTCGTAAGTTCTACGACGAACGAGGAATCAAACTAATAATATCAACACCTCGACACTCATAGTCCAACGAGTTGGTTGAATCCAACAATAAGACGATAATCAATACATTCCGAAAAAGTCTAAAATTGGCCAAAGAAAGATGAGTCGAAGAGCTACCATCTGTTCTATGAGCTGATCGTACAACTCCAAGATCGAGCACCCGCAGGTCAGACTCCATCACTCGTTAGTACATGGTTGTGAAGTCGTACTGCCGACAGAATCGCAAGTACCAATCGCAAGACAAGCCAATATCGATTGAAACTCTATCGACTTCACTTACGATGTGGACGCCTTAGATGATCTCTAAGAATCAGTATTACTTAAGATGGCTTCACGAAAATCATGGTCGAACAATATTTCAACAGAAACATGAGAGCCAAAACCTTCCAAATTTGAAATTACATCTTACGATGTGTCTTCCAAAACACCTAAAAGCTCAATGCAAGTAAGCTATCTACCAAATGGAAAGGTCCATATTGAATTTCACATGTTGTAGGAAATGGTGCTTATAAACTTAAGACCATGGGTAAAAAAGACATCCCACGAAGTTAGAATACAACACACCTTAAAAGGTACTACTTCTAATTCGTTTTGTACACACGATTATTTCCTACGACCATTACTGACTTAAGCATCGGAGCGCCGTTGGTCAAACCAACGGCCACCCCATAGCAATTATATGTTTCGCAGGTTTCGCACGATCAAAGAATGCTATAACGCATGCATCGCAAATTTCACACGATCAACGAATGCCATAACGCACGCATCGCAAGTATCGCACGACCATCGCAAGTATCACACGATTATCGCAAGGATCGCAAGATTAAAATTGCATGAATTGCAAGTTAAATGCTCTAAACGCACGATTATTTCGCAAGTGCGCAAGACAACTCGCCAGTCGCACGAATACTCTTAAGAGTACAAAGAGTTTCTAAAAACTCCTAAGGCCTTAGTTACACGATTTGCTTGAACGCACGATTTGCTTGAACGCAAGGTTCGCTTGAACGCAAGATTCGCTTGAACGCACGATTCGCTTGAACGCACGATTTGCTTGAACGCATGGTTCGCTTGAACGCATGGTTCGCTTGAACGCATGGTTCGCTTGAACGCATGGTTCGCTTGAACGCATGGTTCGCTTGAACGCACGGTTCGCTTGAACGCGAACTTCACTTGAAATGCACGATTCATTCACATTTGCTTGATTTATTGTGCTTCAAATGCATAAATAATTCCTCGAAACATACGACTCCATATGTTATTTAATACCCATTTTACAGGAGTAAAGTCACTCAATTGCCTTAGTCGCAATGGTGCTAATCGCACGATCTAAAAGTATCTTTACTTGAATGCCTCATTCACAAAAGCGTAAGACTAAGACATTCGATTTCTTATTTAAAATGCTTTAACTGAAAAAGCAGAATACTTCGAAAAGCCTTGTCGCGAGAATATGCGATTCGAAGCAGATCACATATTTTTGGTCTTAAAAACCAATTTCGATCATGACATAAGTTACGCATGATTTGCACTCGAGATGCGCATGATTCACATGTCAGATATGCATGATATGCATAACAATTATAGAATGTGACTTGCATCAATATTACAAGTGATACGATGCAATTAAAGCAGGGGGCTAACTGTTATGGTCCAATTCTAACGCTCGACCGACGACGTTACAAGACAGATCTTGTATTTAAACAGGGTTCTCAGGATCGTATACAGCAGAAACAATCGTCTTAAGAATTCATCACTCGTCTTACGATTTTATCATCCGTCTTAAGATTTCGTAAGATCACAATTATCTAATATATAACTACTACGGTAATGTCTACAGGATTAAAACAATGTAATCGACAATCGTGAATAAAACACAAGTAATGGCACTTGACCATTTATTGTCATTAAGAGCTTTTGCACTATAAAGTGATATTCTAATTCGTTTGAAAAGTTCCCCGACAACCGACATCCGAATCAATTACTTTATCTCTCGAAGTCATTAATACTTTGACATTTATACACAAGAGTCGTACTTAAGACGCACGTTACTCTCGTCTGACTTGTGTTTATCTCTTTTATAGCGTAAGACATGCTATTATACTACGAATAACATCACCCCTGATTGGTGATATATAGTTTTACATCAGCGTGATGAGTCACGATCCGCTAACAATCAATTGCAATTCAGTTGATTCCTAGCGAACTTAGTCGCTATTCGATTACTCTCTGTTAACTTAGAAGATTCAGAAAATAACTCTGTAGATTATATTTTCTAAATCTTGGGGGCAAATTGTTTGGGTAAAATTCTACGCAACGTACGACGATGACTCGAATCGTAAGATCATAATCCTGTATTATGATAAGGTCCTGAGATAAACCTAGTAATGCCCTCGAACGAATGTAATAAGATATCGAACGAATATTGTGCATATATGTCGTACGACATCCGTATAAAGACGTACGATATTTGACTAACGGTAACCTTTGTCATAAGTTTTCTTATTTATTACAGGAAATCGTCCGTTGCCGGATATCTCGTCTTCAGTTAAAGACTCAGTCCAAGATCATCAAGGCGAAGAGTTAATCCTATTAAATGCGTCGACCGTTATAACCGTTGAAGACATTAATACTCGACCGTTACGACCGTTACGACCGTTATCATTAAAGTGTCATCAATGCACGTCCGTTATGACCGGTGGAAACATTAAAAGCACGACCGTTATGAAAGAAGCTATATAAACAACACTCGGACTACGATCAAGACAAGAGACAACTATGGAAGCAACTATTATACTCTCTCTAGCTTAGAATACATTATAATACTTGTAATTTACATTCGATCATACAAGTATTTCCACTGTAAACGTACGACACTCACTGTAAACTTCAAGGATATCACCCCTGTTTGGTGATGCATAGTGCAATGTCGGCTATCCCTTAGTCGACCGCAGGTTTTTTCCTCGCTCTTGAGGTTTTTCCTGCGTCATCAACTGATTTGTCTCCTTTTCTTTTTATTATCGCACGTTCTGTTAAATAGAATTACTTTCTTTCGACGGTCTTGCCTCACAAACCTTTTACGACGTATTTAGTGCAATTTTTGGCATTAACAATAATCAAAACATACGTTTAGAAAAGAACTTATAATCATACATACATTTAGAGAATAACTTATAATCATACACACTAAATTAATCAAAACAACAACGTAAACAACATATGTCCAACAAAAACTAAAAAAATCTTACTTGATATGCAATGGAGAACAACAATGGAAAAACGAGTTGATGAGGGGGAAATTCACCACCAATTTAAGCCGGCCGACAAACACACATGTTTGAAACGACAAAGTTTCAAACACTTTGATTAAACAAAGTTTCAAACACTCTTAATTTGGTCCCCACTTGATTAAATATTAGATAAGATGGAAGTAAGAGAAGTAAATTAAGAGAGGGTAAAAAAGAAGAAGAAGAGGGTATTAGAAAAATGGAGGTGTGGGGCAAAGTTGTCGGCTGGTCCTCTTCATAAGTAGTCAATTTAGGGCTAGGGTTTTCAATATGGAACGACACGTGGACGAACGGGGTGCAGCCACGTGGGCTCGGGCCGCTATTCGCGGCCGGCCCGGTAGCGGACCACGTGGTTGGAGCGGCTGAGGTGGCGGTGACTTGGAGCTGACTAGGCATTAGGTGGCCCAATCAGGTTCTGGCCGCGGATGGCGGGTGGGTGGGTAGCGGACCGATCCAAATTTGGCCGGAAACCGTTGTTCTCGCCGGAGAGTGGCCCGTTTTGGCCTGCTAGCGGCCGGCGGTAGCGGGTAGTTGGGTATTATTATAACCGGAGGGAGAGATTGGTTAAGAGATTAATTGGGGTTTTTTTTGGGCATATTAATTAATTTCTCTATTTTATGTAACTTTTTTTAATTCAAATAAGCAAATATATTAGAATGATAAAATTATATAACATTTTAATAATTTAATTAATATTGATTTTTAAAATAGAGAAACCGTTGAAGCTATTTAGAGATTTTTTACTTTTGCTTCTTTATTTTAGGGGGTGTTTGGAAGAGCTTATTTGAAACTCCTTATGACTTATCTCCTTTTTTGAGAAGTGATAAAGAGTTTTCAAAGTGTTTGGGAGTGGTTATCTCCTTTGTAGAGAAGCTAATAAGAAGAATTTTAGGAAGCCAAAAAATTTTGACTTCTTCAAGAAAGAGATAAGGAAAAAAGAAGATAAGCACTCCCAAACATCCCTTTAAAAAAGTTATAGAGAACATGTTAGAGATGCTCTTAAGTCTTAATGGTCTTGTATGGTTAAGTGCTTGGTTGCCGTACTCTTAGGTTGTGTTTGGTTCATAGAATGTTCTTGGATGAATTGGAATTTTTGAAGGAAGTGGAAAGTGAATCTGAAACTTGTTTGGTTGGCAATAAATGGATTTGGAATTCAATTTCATATTTGTTTGGTTCACACAAATGTAAGATGAATTTGATTTTAGTGTGTTTTAGTAATGAATTTGTATTTTTTTAGTTATATGTTAAAATATATTATATATTATATATTATATATTATGTGTAATATTATATATGTATTTACCATCTGTTTTGCTTCAGTACCCCTCATACATGTTACCACCTCAGTGCCACATCAGCTTTACCAACACCATACCATACCATCCTTAACCGTACCCCTTCCATACCACTCTAAATAATTAATTAAAAAAATAAAAGAAAAAGAAAAGAAGAGAGAGATAGATAGAAAGGAGAGAGAGGGGGGGTAGGGGGTGGGGTGTGTTGGCGTCGGCATGGGGGTACCGGGCGGTCCCCTACCGGTTGCGATACCGGGTAGGCGCGGCGGTGTTACCGTCGGTACCGCCCCCGATACCGCCCCATTCACCGGCCCTTTAAGGATGGCCTAACAGAGAACGAAAAGTAAAAATTTCTAAAAACATTTTGTTTCATCTCTAACAGCTTTGCTATTTTAGAGGGGAAAAAATTAAGTATTTCAATAAATATTTGACCAACTTTTGATGGAAATGCATTAAAAAGTTATTTCTCTTTCTTCAATATAACCTACCATTCGTTGGAATGCATTAAAAGTTGTTTCTTGAGATGCTCTAATAATATTAGTTGGAGTGAATTACAAATTTGGTCCTTGTGGTTTAGTGATTATAACACTTTTAGTCCCTAAAAAGAATTAAATACACTTTAAACACTGTGGTACGCATTTTTGTTCGGATTTGGTCCCTGCCTTTAACGGCCGTTAGATGAGCCAGTTAAGTACAAGGGCATTATTGTCTTTCTCCATTTTCTACCATTTTAACAAATTTTAATTTCTTGTTCTTTTTTTTCTTAAATATTCATCTTCTTCACCTTGATATTCATGAACATTACAATAATACTTAAATTAATCAAAAAAAAAAACCTAAAACAAATGCAAAACCATAAATATAAAAACCAAGAGTTGGGATTCAGATTTGGAACAAAACCAAATAGAGAGGTCAATGGAACAGATATGAAACAACACCAAATCCCTCCCGCGATAGATGAAAGAGAGAGAGAGAGAGAGAGAGAGAGAGAGAGAGAGAGAGAGAGAAAAAACAAATATGAAACAAAACCAAAAATCTGTTTGATCTTTGAAGACTTTGAAAAACCAGACCTCCACTCTAAATTTGATCCTCTTCCGGAACATGGCTGGTTTGATGGCGTAGTTCCTTCCCGCTCCATCGCAACCCAGATCTAGAAATGATGTCTTGGTCCGATGGGTGTGAACGAGAGAGTATGATTATTCAAAACGAGAAGACGATGAGAGAAGGATAGACGTTTGAGTCGTGGATGCCGAAAAATGTGGATCACCAGATGGGAGACGAAGGTGGCACCAGATTGGGTTATTGCTCAAAAAAATGTAGAAACTCAGATCTACTTCTTTCTTTTTGCCTTATGCTTCTTCTAGGTTTTCAAAGAATTGGGTCTTGTGATATTATTATGATGGCCATTGATTTAGTTTCCCACCTCTTCTTTTCTCTATTTCTTTCTTCGTCTCCCATTCGATTGCTTTTTACATCTAGAGTTCTGAATCAAATTTAGGTTTTTGGTTTTAGATTTAAGATTTTAATTTTAGGGTTCAAATTTTTTTATGTTTGATTTTAATTGAGATTTTAGGTTTAAGAGTTAATATATGGTTTGTTAATTTTACGATTTAGATTTTTTACGAAGATGAATAATTCAAAGATGAAGAAGATGAAGATTCAAGAAAAGAAAAAGAAATTAAAAATCGTTAAGATGGTAGAAAATGGAGAAAGACAATAATGCCCTTATACTTAACTGGCTCATCTAACTGCCGTTAGAGGCAGGGATCAAATCCGAGCGAAAATGCATACGACAATGTTTAAAGTGTAATTAATTCTTTTTAGGAACCAAAAGTGTTATAATCACTAAACCATAGGGACCAAATTTGTAGTTACTCTATCCATTAATTATTAGCATTGCTTCATATTAGGAAACAAAATGAAATCAATCATTTTTTAAACTACATTAACAATTATGATTGGTTTGTATAATTTATAAGAGGTATGTAACGCCCGTATCCAAAAAAAAAAAATTTCAAACAAAAATTTTACTAAAAAGAAATAGTTAAGCCATATTTATCAAAAGAATAAATTCAAAATCCCCCAATTAATAAGTAAATAGTTAAATAAGCTAATCATCGGTCTAATCGGAATGCTATCTGCTGGAAACGTCAAGCCGGAGCCTTGCCTTTATCAACACTTGAACTCGCACCTAAAAAAATAAATTAAACGTGGGGTAAGCACAACCACTTAGTGAGCAAGTATCATATACAATACATCATAACAAATATATATATATATATATATATATATATCCACATACAAATCAACACATCTTAACGGTTTCCTGCTCTTCGGACCACCCCGTAGTCCGGCCTTAGTGGTTACCCACTCTTCGGATCGTCCCACGACCCGGCCCTAGTGGTTACCCACTTCTCGGATCGTCCCACGACCCGACCATAAAAACACATACATATCGGTTACATTATATGCATGTAATAACCCACTCACCTCGAATCGCAATCAAGCACGCAAGTTATAAGCATTCCGAACACAAATCAATTCACACAACTATCTGCAAGTAAATCACCAAAAATTATTGTACGAACTACTCCTGTTCCTCGATTCGACTAGCTTATCAATACGGGAGGAATCCTACTTGTGGACATGCTTAACGCTCGATGTCGTGGTGACGCACGGGTTCGAACCGATTACTGATCCGACCCGCGGTGCCGCCGCCGGGCAGCCATCACAACGGCAGCAGCGGTTGAATTCTACCACCACCGCCGCCATTCATTCAACAGCAGCAGCGGTAGCGTGAACCACCACTGCCGCCCGGCCACCCGTCAACGGCAGCAACGACAGAAACCACCACTACCGTCGGGTACACACACACAACAACCAACCGCAGCGGCAGCGTGAATAGCCACCGCTGCTGGTCACTCATGGGACAACAACAACAACGGCGGTAGCGTGACACTCACCACCGTCGTACCACACCATAACAGCGGCTAGCAGCCACCGGAAACTGCCACCGCTACCGGACTACAAGGTCAACAGCAGCAGCAGCTAAAGACCGCCACCACTGCCAACCCAACCACGACCGTACAGCAGCGGCAATCCAAACACGCCGGCGACTGCCGGCCATGAGAGAAAGCAGCAGGGCAGCGGCAATTGCCGCCGCCACTGCCGCCCACCACCAGCAACAACGGTAACGGTGGTCAAGGCTTCATCGGCCAAGACCGACGGCCACCACTCTCTTACCGCTCTCCGATTAACCCAAGAATAACTCCATCACTCCGGTTTCCTGACGATGATCGCATCTAAATCTACGAGAGCTAAACGATACGAAAAAAACATATAGATTACCTCCGCGAATGCTCTCTCGAATCCCTTCTCCCCTGATCTCTCATCTTTCCCGTCTCTCTCTCTCTCTCTCGATTTCCTCTTCTCTCTCTCTCTCTATGATTTCTGCTATCCTCCCGTCTCTCTCGTTCTATATATATATATATATATGCTTTCCCCCCTTTGACTTTTTCTCCAAGCCACACTCAAGAAATCTGATAATTTTAATACCCCATCCCCCTTATTTATTTTATTTTACTTAATCCTATGGGCCAAGCCTAAACAATTGGATTCACTACCCACAATTTAAGGCCCAACAAAAAAAATAAGCACAAACAGAAGATAACAGGAAATAACGCCGATTTTGGGACGTTACAACTCTCCCCCACTTACCAGGATTTCGTCCCCGAAATCAATCGGAGAAAAACTCCGGATAATGCTCCCGCATAGGGGTGTAAACGAGCCGAGCCGAGCTCGAGCTCGATTAGGCTCAAGCTCGGCTCGTTTAAGTGTATAAAGCTCGAGCTCGAGCTCGGCTCGTTTCGAGCCTTATGTGTCAAGCTCAAGCCCGAGCTCGTCAAGAATTAAGCAAGCTCGGGCTCGGCTCGTTTACCTATAAATCAATATTTATTATGTATTTTTTTATTTTTAAATTTTTTTATTTATTATTTAAATATTTAATAGTTATTTTTAATATATATTTATATAATATATATATTAGTTGAGGCTCGTTTAGGCTCGCGAGCTTAATTGTAAAAGCTTGAGCTCGAGCTCGTTTATTAAACGAGCTTGAAATAAGGCTCGAGCTCGGCTCGAGCTCGTTTAACTCGAGCTCGAGTCGAGCTTTTAACGAGTCGATCCCGAGTAGCTCATGAACAGCTCGGCTCACTTACACCCCTACTCCCGCATCTCTGCTTCTGTTTCCCAAGTCCACTTAGAACCCTTCCGATGTTGCCACTACTCCTTAACGATTCCGATTTCCTTGTTCCGTAATCTTTTTACCTTCCGATCCAACACCGCTACAGGCCTCTCGACGTAATTCAGGCTCTCATCTACCTGAATATCATCTAAAGGAATGTGCACCGTCTTGTCGGTGAGACACTTCCGCAATTGAGATACGTGAAACATGCTGTGAATCTGGCCCAACACCGCTGGCAGCTCCAACCGGTAGGCCACTTTCCCAACACGTGCAAGGATCGTGAACGGTCCGATGTATCGAGGCCCCAATTTGCCTCTCTTACGGAATCGGATCACGCCCTTCCAAGGAGAAACCTTCAATAGCACGCGGTCCCCTACCTGGAACTCAAGATCCGACCTCCGCTTGTCAACATAGCTCTTCTGCCGGCTCTGAGCCGTCCGCAACCGCTCCCGGATCCTCTGAATATCCTCCGTGGTCCTCTGCACCACCTCTGTACTCCCGAGAACGCATTGTCCTACCTCGCCCCAACATATTGGGGTCCGACACCTCCTCCCATAAAGCATCTCGAATGGTAGCATCCCGATGCTCGAGTGGTAGCTATTGTTATACGAGAACTCTGCCAAGGGCAGGTACTTATCCCAACTGCCTCCAAAATCCAACACACAAGCGCGAAGCATGTCCTCCAAAGTTTGGATCGTACGCTCACTCTGTCCGTCCGTCTGCGGGTGGTACGTGGTACTGAAGTGCGTGGGGTAATTAGCCTCGTGACGCTTCAATTGTCTCGAGGCGTAGGCTATCACCCGCCCCCTCTGCATCAACACGCACCCCAGACCAAGGCACGAAGCGTCGCAATATACTGTCATATCCTCCATTCCCTCCAGTAACGTCAGAACCGGCGCCTCACACAGCTTCCGACTTAGAGTCTCGAATGTCGTCTGTTGCTCAGCACCCCACAAAAACGGTTCGCTCTTCTTCGTCAGTCGCGTCAACGGTACCGCGATCTTAGAGAAATCCTGGATGAACCGTCGATAGTAGCCGGCTAAACCCAGGAAACTCCGGATCTCGGTTGGCGTCTTCGGAATCTCCCAACTGATTACCGCCTCAATCTTCGACGGATCCACCTTGATGCCTTCCTGGTTAACAACATGGCCCAAGAATTGAACCTCTTGTAACCAGAACGCACACTTCGAGAATTTAGCGTAAAGACGCTCCCTCCTCAACACTTCAAGCACCTCCCGCAAATGAACCACATGCTCCTATCTCGTTTTCGAGTAGACCATAATGTCATCGATGACCACAATCACTAACCGATCGAGCATCGGCCTGCAGACCCGATTCATGAGGTCCATAAAAGCCGCAGGAGCGTTGGTAAGACCGAAGGGCATCACCAGGAATTCAAAATGGTCGTATCGAGTTCGAAAAGCGGTCTTATGAATATCTGCCTCCCTCACCTTTAGCTGGTGATAACCCGACCGAAGATCGATCTTAGAGAACCACGACGCTCCTTGGAGCTGATCAAACAGGTCGTCAATCCTAGGTAGAGGGTACCTATTCTTGACGGTTACCTTATTGAGCCCCCGATAGTCGATGCACATACGGAGACTTCCATCCTTCTTCTTCACGTACAAAATCGGTGCTCCCCAAGGTGAGCTACTCGAACGGATGAATCCCTTCCCCAAGAGCTCATGTAACTGATCCGACAACTCTTGAATCTCCGGTGGAGCCAAATGATAAGGAGCTCGCGCGATTGGAACTGAACCCGGCACCAAATCAATGCCGAATTCAATTTGCCTATCCGGCGGTAGGCCAGCAGATCTTCCAGAAATACATCCGGGTACTCGCTAGCAACCGGTACCTCTGCTATCGTCAGCTTTCTTCCCTCCGTCTGGTCCGCCATGGCATATGCCAAGAAACCCGAACATCCCTGCTGCAGGTACTTCCATGCCTTCGCGACGGAGCAAAACGATGTTTGCATCCTCCTTCCCTTGCCGTACACTATCAGCTCTCCCCCACTCGGATTCTGGATATGCACCAGCTGTCCCGCAACATTTGTCGTCGCCCGATTCGGAAACATCCAATCAATCCCAACTACTACGTCTGTTGATCAAGCTCTCCTAAGACCTGATGAAATGATAATGATCCTGAATCTTTACTTACTGAATAGGTTTTTACTTCTGTTATAGCATGAGGAATTATCACTGAGATTGTTCAGTGTTATTCCATGTTACTTATGCTGTAACTTATTTTTATAATGATCAGGATAAGGATCAGGAGATGAACGAGCCTGTTCTGCAGTCTACTGATCCTGTCCACCGAAGTGAAGACCTCCTGAAGACATTAAAGTCATACTCAAAGAACCATCAGCGAAGTTGAAGAATTAGCTGATGACAGGACCAGCATGCTCGTGATCTGAAGACGGAACTCAGTGATAGCAGGCTGCTCAAATTCGTATGACATCCTGAAGACGCATCAGAATACAGTGACCTCTGATCATCCTCAGTATCAGAGCTTTCCTCACTGATCAACATCCTGATCCTGAAGGATTAGCATAATGTCTTAGTCTAATGCACAAAAGGATTATCCGCCTTTACTGACACAAAAGTACATAAGGACAGTCTCTTTTCTGTTCCCTCCGTACTTATCAGACCTCAAGGTAACTGTTTACTCACATCCTCTTTTGCACACCATGCAAAGAGCATTTGTTATAGTAAATAGTACATAGGACCACTTAGATTGTGACACGTACACAAAAGTGAGTCTGCATGCATTTAATGCATTGGGTATAAATAGGACTTGAAGAGATGTTCTCCATACTTCTTCTTCATCCTAAAAATACCCTAATCCTTTCTTTCTTATCCCCTCTAGTTTCTTTCTTTTCTTATCTTCTCACTCTAGTGCATAGTGAAAGAACTTAGATTGTTTAGTTTAGACTTGTAGTCTTTTCTATTTCCGCAACAATCTGTAAATTCATATTGTTAATACAACAAAGAATTTAAAAGTGAAATTTGTGTGATTATATTCAACCCCCCCCCCTTCTATAATCCCATACACTATCCTTACTTGAAGGTCACCTTATTGGGACCAACAACGTCTATCCAAGCAGATACAAGCTCTCATTTTCTTCTCTAAGAAAAATCTTGTGATCCTCTCTCTCAATCCATGGCCTACTTTGATACCAGTTCTGCTGGAAAACCTCCAAGGTTTAACAAAGACAACTTCTCTCTTTGGAAAACCAGGATGGAACTTTTTCCTATCTGGTTTTGATCCCCAGATTCCATACTTCTTGGAAAATGGACCACATGTGCCTACACAACCTGTCCATGCTGTGCCTCCTGCTGGTGACCAACCAGGAATACCCGCAAGGGAACTGGTTAAACTAGTGACAGATTGGAATGATGAGGACAGACGCCTTGTCAACATTGACACTAAGGCTAGGTCTCTCATTGCCATGTCACTCCCTGATGACGTCTTCCACTCTGTCTGTCACCTTCGCTCTGCTAAAGAGATTTGGGACACCCTCTGTGTTCAATACGAAGGTACTGCTGTTCTCATGGAATCAAGAAAGATTTTCTTGGTTCGCCAGTACGAAAGCTTTATTCATCAGAAGGATGAAACTCTCTCCCAGCTACATCAGAGATTCAACTGTCTCCTGATCGACCTGAAGACCATTGGTACTATCTATCCTAACTCTGAGGTGGTTACCAAGTTCATGGAAGCTCTTCCTGAACATTGGGAAATTTACACCTCCTGCTTAACTATGTCAAAGGACATAAAGACACTCACACTAAGTGAGTTGTACGGTATTCTTCTAAACCGTGAACAACAGAAGAAACTGAAAAAGAATCTCATAAGAGATACCAAAGATTCCAAAAGCACGTCTGTTGCTGTGGTCTCTGATTCAGTTCCTCCTGTCACCACTCCTTCTTCTTCTGTGACTATTACTGAAATAGAATCTTCTAACTCTGACATGTCGGAAGATCCTGATTTCAATGAATCTCTAGCTTTACTGACTAGATCTTTCAAAAAGTTTGCCAAAAAGGGAAACTTTCATAAAAAGAAACCTCTTACTTTAACTGACAAGCCGAAAACAGAACCTGTTGATAAGGCTACTGCTATCTGCTACAACTGTCAGGGCAAAGGACACTTTGCCAATGATTGCAGGTACAGGAAAAGTCAGTTTGCTCCCTCTTCTGCAAAATCTTCCTCGAAAAACCCTAAATACCAGCGCCTGAAGGAAAAATACAAAAAGATGAAATTCCAGCGCAAAGGTAAAGGTCTTATCGCAGAGGACTGCGACTGGGATGATGTCTCCTCTGATGACTCATCTGATGAGGAAGATACTCAAGTGGCACTGATGGCCATTATTGAGGAACCTACCTTAGCTCTCATGGCTAAGATAGAAGAGGTCCCTGAAGAGGTTCCTACTCAAGCTCCTGAAGCTTCTTTATCTACAACTCCTGAAGCTTCTACTTCTGCGACTGAATCTGCCAGTCAGGTACCTACTCCTGTTGTTCCTCTTGAAAGTCTAACTCAACTAGACCTTGTAACCCTTGATCTCTATAAAGCCCTGAATGGTAAAACCTCTGCTGAGAAATTGAACATTGATCTTCGTGATCAACTCAGAGAGTGTCAAGAAAAAATAAAACAACTTACCATTCTGGAAGAAAGTTATAAGGATCGGGTCACCGTTAATCAAACTCTCTGTATTGAAAGAGAAAAGGCTCTTGCTGCTAAAGAAAGAGCCTTGGCCGAACTTAATGCTGAAAAAGTCACCATCAAAGGATGGAGTGACGCCTCTGAAAAGGTTGATGAAATATTAGCCTCAGGGAGAAATGTTAAAAACAGAAAGGGTCTTGGATTCACTAGTGGATGTACCAGGCCTGATCGTTCCATGCTTAAATTTGGAATGTTTGTTTCTTCTATCCCTGATCCTAATGCCCCTGAAAACATCCCTTCTTCATCCAACACACACACTGAAGGTGCTCCTAAGAGCAAAAAGAAAACAGCTAAGGTAAAGAAAACTCCTAAGACTGAAAATTCAGTCAAAGGAAAGAAGGTTGTCAAGACTGTTCCTTCAGTCAAGACTCCAGCCTCAAGAACTGATAACTCAGTTAAGGCTGTCACTAACTCCACCAGTCCTACTGATAATTCTGGATCCATAGTTCTATGGGTACCAAGAAAAACTTAAACTCTAAATTTTACAGGACAAGGGCATCTGGTACCTGGACAGTGGATGCTCTCGACATATGACTGGTTCTAAATCTGTCCTCTCTAACTACCGTGAAGAAAGAGGTCCTGCTGTGACTTTTGGTGGAAACGGTAAAGGCCAAACCCGAGGGTATGGCACACTGACCAACGGAGTAACTACGTTCAAAAGAGTTGCTTATGTTGAAGGCCTGATGCATAATCTACTGAGCATCAGTCAACTGTGTGATAAGAATCACAAAGTCTCCTTCTCAAAGAAAAAGTGCAAAGTCAAAAACAGACGCAAGGAAGTTATTCTCACTGGTGTGAGACATGCTGATATCTATGTCATCAACATGAATACTTCCACTGACAACTTCTGTTTTGTATCTCGTGCTTCCTCTGATACAAATTGGCTATGGCACAAGCGTCTTTCTCATCTCAACTTCAAGACGCTGAATCAACTCTGCATCAACAATCTTGTTGTTGGTCTTTCTGACTTTCGCTATACAAAGGTATCTCTTTGTTCAGCATGTGAGAAAGGAAAACAGACCAGGGCTAGCTTTAAGTCCAAGCAGATTTCCTCCATCAGCTCTCCTCTACAACTTCTCCACATGGATCTCTTTGGACCTGTCAATGTCCAATCCATTGCTGGAAAGAAATATACTCTGGTAATCGTTGATGAATATTCCAGATATACTTAGGTATTCTTTCTTCGATCCAAGAGTGATGCTCCTGAAGAAATCATTCTGTTCGTTAGGAAGATGGAAAGGCTCAACAACCTTACTGTTCGATTAATCAGGAGTGACCACAGAACTGAGTTCAAAAACAGTACCCTGGAAACCTTCTTCGATCAGAAAGGTATCTCTCAGAACTTCTCATCCGTAAGAACTCCTCAGCAAAATGGTGTTGCTGAAAGACGAAACAGAACCCTGATTGAAGCTGCTCGATCTATGTTGAGTGAAGCCAACCTTGCCACTCAATTCTGGGCTGAAGCTGTCAACACAGCTTGCTATACTCAGAACAGATCTCTGATAGTAAAGCGCTTCAGAAGAACCCCTTACGAACTCTTTCGTAACAGGAAACCTTCAATCGAACATCTGAAAGGATTATGTGCAAGACAGTAATTAGGATCACTATGTCCAATGTTATAAGACACTAGTGGGTCACACTGCTACACACCCAACCCGAGACCTATTGGATTTATCGTGTGGAAATAATTAATTAAGTTTAATTATTTAATAGAGAGAAAGGAATAAATAATAAATTGTTTATTTATTATTTATCAGATATATATAATTACTTGATTAACAAGTTTGAGTTAATTAAGGAAGTTATTGTGGAGAGTTATTTATGGATTGGGATTCTTAATATGATTACCATAATTACCTATATAAATATAGGGTTAGGGTAATAGAATTACATAACTGATTTCATAATTACTTTCTCGCCAAGAATCCCAAACCTCTCTCTCTCTCTCTCTTGTCGGCGTTGACACACACACATACACCGGGAGGTTTTTCCGATCAAATCCTAGGCGGTCTAGCAGCCAGTCTCACGGTGGTGCAGTAGCGGTGTATCCCTCACTAGCATCCGGAGGATCGTTTGTATCGTCAAAAGGTAAACGCGAGAAAACCCCCTTTGATAATTGTGTTTAATAAACTACGGATGGATCATTGTTCGGGTTAGGTTTTATCCGCTGCGTAATTATTTATCTGTTCATCCGACCCGTTAGAACCCAACAGTGGTATCAGAGCCACTTCCGTACGTTTATCAAACCTGTTTTGTTGTTTAGGTTTTGATAAAATTGGTTTTAGGTTTTATAAAATCTGAAAATTTCGCGTTTTTGTTAAAATTTGATTTTATCGTTTATCCGGTAACTCGTGGCAATCCGCGGCGGAACGGCGGTGATAACCGGCCGGACCACCGGGCCGATCGCCGGACGAGTCGTAACCACGAACCACCGCACCACCGAAGCCGTGAACGGCAACGGTGGTGGTGTTCGGTTTAAACCACCGTAAGCCACCACACCACCGAAGCCGCGATGGCGACGGTGGTGGTGGCCGTCCCTCGCGATAAACCACAAAACCACCACACCACCAAGCCATAGCGGCGATGGTGGTGGTGGTCGTCCCATAACAGCAGCCGCGCCACCGATCGCTAAGGCAGCCACGGTGGCGGCGGCGGTCTATTGTTTTGAACGCCGAAACGGCGACGGCGGTGGTGGGTTTTTGCGCTGCTGCTGTCGGCCGTGGCCGCCGGTGGTGGAGGCGGTTCCTTGGCGCCGTTCATCATCACCGGTGGCGGGGCGGTGGTGTTTCTTGTTCGACCAGGCGAGGAGGGCGACGGCGGAGGCGCTTTGGCGTCGGCTCTCTTGAGCGATCGACGGCCGGCCACGCCACGGCGGTGGCAGCCGACTGCTGCTGCTGTTGTGGTGGTGGCGGTTGTCGATGGTGATACTCGCGGTTGGCGGCGATAGGGTGGTTCACAATCACAACCGCGGCCGAAGCTGCGGTGGTGGTTGTTTGTTTTAAATCGCCGGCGAGGTGGTGGTGGCGGTGTTCTCACCGCTACCATCATCCAAGATAACCGATACCGATATTTGATAATGTTTATTTTACCATTATCGAACCGACGGATAAACGCGTTTTGGTAATTATCAGTTAGGATAGTTATCAGATCGTAATAATTTCTCGAATTGGATAAAGGTTTTAATCGTTTAATTGTTATCAATTTAATTTTATTATTATTAAAATCTTATTCTAATCCAATTTAGATTATTACGGAAAACCAGTTTTATCGAAATCAGTTTAGTTAGTTTATTTTAAACTAATTTTGTTGTCATAGCCAAGCCCAAAGACCTATGGTTGTGTTTAATGCTTTATTATCGTTTTATTATTCTATTCATGGTAAGGGAGGCCTGCGAGCCATTTACAACCCTTTTTGTACTTTAATTTTAAATAGTCTAGTTGGAAGGCCTGCGTGCCATTTGCAACTCAATTTTATATTTAGTTAAAATAGAATAGTTCCAAAGGAGTAAAACTCGAAGACGGAGCTTCGCACGACCAGAGATGTTGGAGCCAGTGGGAGCACCAAGATTTCATGCCTTGTGGTTGTTTAGTCACATAGGATTTTGGACCGTCAGTTCTCGTGTTGGCTCACGAGACTGACAATAGATCTGGGCAAAAGCTATGACACTGTCTTGTTTTTATCTGCGTGGTTGATTATGATTGCTTAGTCTTAGATAAAAACAAAATTTTATGAAATCAGTCAAAAGAGTTCGATTACAGTTTGTTTTTCGAACCAGTCTTTTTCAAAACTAAAAACTGGCTAAATCCTTAGGAAAATCTTAGATCAGTTAGTGTGATCCATTTGTGGACACCTTTGGCGTAAGGTACGTTGGGCTCGAAGGAGTCGAACCTTTAGCCCCACGTTCAAACCCCAAGCTGAAGGGGGTGAAAAGACTCTGCGATATCGGGGGGTACCGACTAGAGTACATCCAGTTCAAAATGGTGCGATCTATTTTGGTAGTTGTTACAACTCACCGGGTGGTACCGGGCCAAAACACACTAGAGGGACTAAATATGCACGGATTCAAGTATCCGATGTCCCGACGATCTAGAAGTCGTATCTTCGTTTAAAGATGCGATTGGTATAAGTCGTTACCTACCAGAAATAGCATGGATTGGCTTGCGTGAGCAAACCGCCTGTCAATTCATGTGAAATATGGATTCTAGTCTAATATAATTATTGTTCTAAGGTAATAATTTATTAGAAGTACAATCAGATAACTAAATCGGAATTTTATATTTGTCTGTAGATGTCTGCTATTATCTTTTATTCACCTGAGGAATCTCTCCGCCTGATAATGGGGAAATGGAAGCTTACAGGCCAAAATTTTCCAGTCTGGAAAATGCACCTTGACAATGTCTTGGATGCACAGGGTAAGCGGTACGTGATAGAGAAACCCGTTTCACGACCCGGTTGCAATGCTCCTGAAAAGGACTTTGCTGAATACTTCAAATTCATGGCTGACGAATCTGATGTGATGTCGATTCTGTCCTTTTCTACCTCACCCGAGTTTACTGCTGATTTGAGGGTTAGATATTGCCATGAGGTCGTGAAGAATATAGAGAACCAGGTGGGTTTCTATAAGAAGAGTGGGAAGTATCTGATCATGAAAGAGATCTATTCTCTGAAACTGGAAAAGGGTCAATCTGTTAAAGAGCATCTCCTAGAGATGAGGAAGCTCTTTAAAAGTTTGTCACGCATGGGATACAAAGTTGTCCAGGAGGAACTTGTGCATCTCATGTGGTTCTCCCTCACTGATGAGATACGTAACACAGTTAGTGCGTACATTGGAGAACCAAAGAGAGACGTGGCAAAGCTTCATGAGGATATTTTGGCCAGTTTGGAGCCGAAAACTGCAACACCTGCTGACCTCATGGACACGGATTGGATTGACGAGCTGGGAGATCTGAGTTGCCCAGAATGTGGTAGCAAGGATATTTGTGCTCACTCGATGAACATCGACCAGCTAGACATCGGTTTACCCGATGCACCAGGTATCTTTATGATAGACTGTTTGATCACTTCTTATGAATCATGGGTACTTGATACAGGCAGTGGTAATCACATTTGTAATCATTTACAGGGATTCAAAAGAAGGGAGATGCTGGGGAAGGACCGTTCGAACCTAAGAGTCGGCGAAGGCCAGATGCTTGTAGCTGAGTCTATAGGGTCTTACAGTCTTAGTTTACCCTCGGGTCTAGTTTTGGAACTTGAAAATTGTTACTATGTTCCTAGAATGATCAAAAATGTTATTTCTTTCGATTTACTTGTAGACCAAGGGTTTTTCTATAAATATGATTATAAACTTATTTCTTGCTTTAAAAATGATATCTTTTATTTCAAAGCAACTCCCTCTAATGGTCTATATGTGTTAAATCTACAAGAAAATAGAGAAGTCTATCATATAAGTAAACGATCCAAGAATATTGAGGATCAGACTTACCTCTGGCATTGTCGTCTAGGTCACATAAACAAGAAACGCATAGAGAAACTCCAGAAAGGAGGACTCCTTGGGTCTTTCGATTTTAAACCGTTTGACAATTGCGAATCTTGTTTATCCGGCAAGATGACAAAGCAACCCTTCAACAAAGATAATGAAAGGGCAAATGATTTGTTGGGAATTATACACACAGATGTGTGTGGTCCCTTCAGTCATGAAGCTAGAGGAGGATACCGGTACTTCATCACTTTTACTGACGATTTCAGTAGATATGGTTATGTCTACTTGATGAGACATAAATCTGAAGCCTTTGAAAGATTTAAGGAATTTCAGAGTGAAGTACAGAATCAACTTGACAAGAAAATCAAGTTCCTAAGGTCAGATCGAGGTGGGGAATATCTGAGTCAGGAATTTAACAATCATTTGATAGAATGTGGGATTGTTTCACAACTCACACCTCCGTACACACCCCAGATGAATGGTGTGTCAGAAAGGAGAAACCGTACCTTGCTTGATATGGTAAGATCAATGATGTGTCGTTCCTCACTACCAGTGTCATTTTGGGGACATGCGCTCGA
This sequence comes from Centaurea solstitialis, assembly GCA_030169165.1. NCBI lineage: Eukaryota > Viridiplantae > Streptophyta > Magnoliopsida > Asterales > Asteraceae > Centaurea > Centaurea solstitialis. The sequence goes on along the minus strand of CM058042.1, from coordinate 40,102,748 downwards.
AACAGCGGCCCACATACTGAACAAAGTGCCAACTAAATCGGTAGAAAAGACACCATATGAAATTTGGACAGGCAAGAAACCAAAATTGTCTTTTCTAAAGATTTGGGGTTGTGAAGTATATGTCAAGACCAACTTCTGAAAAACTCAAACCCAAATCAGATAAGTGCTTCTTCGTAGGATATCCCAAGACTACTGTGGGATACTACGTCTACAATCCTACCGAGAACAAATTCTTTGTAGCTCGGGGAGGTGATTTTCTGGAAGATAAGTTCCTCAGTACAGAGGATACCAGGAATGATGTAGATCTACAGGAGGTAGAGGAAGATGACACTTCACCGATAGTTGAGCCAGTTGCTCAACAAGAATATGTTGAGACTCAACCGGAAACGGTTGAGGAGATGCAAACACAGGACCTTCGCAGATCCACTAGGATAAGGCAAGAGCCAGATAGGTATCTTGGGTTCTTAGTCTCTCAGGATGATGGAGACTTGAATGAACCGACTTCCTATGGAGAAGCTGTATCAGGCAGTGAGTCTGAACAATGGCAGGAGGCCATGAAGGCTGAGATGCAGTCCATGTACGACAACCAAGTATGGGAGTTGACAGATTTACCCCAACACAGTAGGGCTGTTGGACGTAAATGGGTTTTCAAGAAGAAAACTGACATGGACGGTAATGTACACACCTTTAAAGCTAGACTGGTAGCAAAAGGTTTCACGCAAACTCATGGTATTGACTATGATGAAACTTTTTCACCAGTAGCAATGTTAAAGTCTATTAGGATCTTGATGGCCATTTCAGCGTACTTCAACTACGAGATTTGGCAGATGGATGTTAAGACGGCCTTCCTGAACGGGAAGTTAACAGAAGACGTCTATATGGAACAGCCGGAAGGTTTCATAGATCCAAAGAATCCTAATAAAGTGTGCAAGTTGTTGAAATCCATATATGGATTAAAACAGGCATCTAGAAGTTGGAACTTACACTTTGATGAGCGAATCAAAGAATTTGGTTTTGCCAAGAGTGAGTTTGAACCATGTGTTTACACAAAGTTCAGTGGGAGCATAGTAACCTTCTTGGTCTTATATGTAGATGATATTCTACTCATTGGAAATGACGTACCAACTTTACAGAGTGTAAAGACTTGGTTAAGCAAGTGTTTCCAAATGAAAGACCTTGGAGAAGCCGCCTATATACTTGGTATAAAGATCTATAGGAATAGATCTAGACGGCTTATCGGGCTTAGTAAGAGTACATACATTGACAAAATCCTGAAACGATTCAGGATGGACGAATCCAAGAAAGGATTTATCCCAATGCAGCATGGCATAGTGCTAAGCAAAGCACAGTGTCCTGTTTCTAGTGAAGATCAGGACAAGATGAAATTGATCCCATATGCTTCAGCGATAGGATCAATTATGTATGCCATGTTATGTACAAGGCCCGATGTTGCTTACTCGATAAGTGTTACGAGCAGATACCAGCAGAACCCAGGTGAAGCCCATTGGGTGGCTGTCAAGAACATTCTCAAGTACATGAGACGCACAAAAGAAATGTTCTTGGTCTTTGGAGGATCTGAAGACGAGATTAGCGTCACAGGCTACACTGACGCTAGTTTTCAGACCGACAAAGATGATTTTAGATCACAGTCAGGATATGTATTTACCCTAAATGGAGGCGCGATCTCGTGGAAGAGCTCGAAGCAAGATACCATAGCGGATTCCACTACAGAGGCAGAGTACATTGCAGCATCAGACGCGGCAAAAGAAGCTGTCTGGCTCAGGAGTTTTATCATGGATCTAAGAGTTGTAGCCAGTATCTCTAGACCCATTGATATTTACTGTGATAACTCTGGGGCAGTAGCGCAAGCGAAGGAGCCCAGAGAACATCACAAGTCGAGACATGTACTCAGGAAATATCACCTCATCCGAGAGATTATTGGAAGAGGAGATGTGAGAATATGCAAGATTCCGACGGATGAGATCCGCTAACAAAGCCTTTAGCTAGAGCAAAGCATGAGGGCCATACTAGTTCCATAGGAATGCAGTACCTGGATACTAGTAGTTAGTTTATGTTATCGATTATCAATGTAATTTTTGAAACATTATGAAAGTTTATTTCACTGTGTGTTGGAAATAAAGAGATACTATTTTAAAGATGTTTCAAGAAAAATTACTTTTCGCATATTTAAGGTTATCCATGATTTTTCACGAGTTCGTAAAAATCTAAATCTCCGTAGCAACTTATTGAGATGGGAATCTCAGTAGGGTTATAACGCTATTATGAAGTGTTTAATATACAGTTGATATAGTTAGACATTCATAGATACTTATCAGAGTGAATAGGTATTGGATGTGACCAGTTTCAAGTCTGCTTCATGGAGCCTTTGTCATAAGCATTGACTTGATGATAGGTTGTCCTTTGACCTGAGATATCTGGTCTATGATCATGAGGACTACTGTACTCTTAGCATGCTCTAACGCCGCACCGTAACTGGGTGGTCATAAGGGGTATGACTAGATGCAGCGGAAGCCGTGGTTGTAGATGCAGATAGTCAAGATGGGATTTACACCTCCCACATGGGAGAGATATTTCTGGGCCCCCTGACGGTTAAGATTGGCAGAAATGCGTGGCCACGCTCGGATAGAATAACAGTGGGTTATTTGGAAGATCCGTTACTGCAGGCAATCGAGATCAGAGTCAGGAAATACTTGAGTTTATGATTGAACTATCTCAGCTCCATGTCAAAACTCACTTTAAAATATCGTGTGTAAAAGGAATGAACCTGTGTACAATTCAAATATGAATCGTATCTCTGGCTATAAGAGATCTTATAACCTGGTCAACCTAAGTGTCTGGCTAGGGACCTCCTTAGGCTAATAGTGACAGTTAAGTTACTTGTCTGGCACAAGTGGGAGTCTGAAAGGATTATGTGCAAGACAGTAATTAGGATCACTATGTCCAATGTTATAAGACACTAGTGGGTCACACTGCTACACACCCAACCCGAGACCTATTGGATTTATCGTGTGGAAATAATTAATTAAGTTTAATTATTTAATAGAGAGAAAGGAATAAATAATAAATTGTTTATTTATTATTTATCAGATATATATAATTACTTGATTAACAAGTTTGAGTTAATTAAGGAAGTTATTGTGGAGAGTTATTTATGGATTGGGATTCTTAATATGATTACCATAATTACCTATATAAATATAGGGTTAGGGTAATAGAATTACATAACTGATTTCATAATTACTTTCTCGCCAAGAATCCCAAACCTCTCTCTCTCTCTCTTGTCGGCGTTGACACACACACATACACCGGGAGGTTTTTCCGATCAAATCCTAGGCGGTCTAGCAGCCAGTCTCACGGTGGTGCAGTAGCGGTGTATCCCTCACTAGCATCCGGAGGATCGTTTGTATCGTCAAAAGGTAAACGCGAGAAAACCCCCTTTGATAATTGTGTTTAATAAACTACGGATGGATCATTGTTCGGGTTAGGTTTTATCCGCTGCGTAATTATTTATCTGTTCATCCGACCCGTTAGAACCCAACAACATCTCCATATCTTTGGTTGTGTCTGCTACATCCTGAACAACAAAGATAACCTTGGAAAGTTCGATTCCAAGTCTGATGATGGAATCTTCCTTGGATACTCCTCTATCTCCAAAACCTACCGTGTGTTCAACAAACGAAGACAAACCATAGAGGAAACGATTCATGTCAAATTTGATGAATCGGGTCCTACCTTTCCTCACCCTCATGATAATTCTGAAATAAATCAGTGGGCTGACTCATTCTTTCAAGTCCCTGATATTCCTACTGCTGATCCAGCTCCTCAAGACCTTCCTGATGGTTTTGAAGAGGATCCTCCTACTCCACCCACTCAAATATCCTTACCTCCAATAATAAATGCCACCCCTATCACCCAAGTCACACCACCTGAACCTGATCAGCCCACTAACAGTGAAGACTTTTCTCAAACCACTGTTAGTGAACCTGCTCCTACTAATCTTCTTCCTGATCCGTCAGTAAATGAAGCCTCTACTTCAGGACAAGTGTATCAACCACCTGCTCTTCGATGGACCAAAGATCATCCAATTGATCAAGTCCTCGGTAATCCTTCCTCTGGTGTTAAAACTCGACGCCAATCTGGTAACATTTGTCTTTATGTTAATTTCATCTCTGAAAATGAACCTAAAGAAATAGATGATGCCTTGCGTGATCCTGCCTGGGTCTCAGCCATGCAGGAAGAGCTAGCAGAGTTCATCAAAAACAATGTCTGGCTTCTCGTCCCTAGGCCTCGAAAACGTACAATCATAGGATCCAAGTGGATCTTCAAGAATAAGCTTGATGAGATTGGTACGATTATTCGAAACAAGGCTCGCCTTGTGGCTTAGGGATACAGGCAGGAAGAGGGCATTGATTACGATGAAACTTTTGCTCCTGTTGCTAGGCTCGAAGCAATTCGACTTTTCCTAGCCTTTGCAGCACATATGAACTTCAAGGTTTTTCAGGTGGACATCAAAAATGCCTTTCTAAATGGAAAACTTAATGAAGAAGTCTATGTGGCTCAGCCTCCTGGCTTTGTAGATCCTAAGTTCCCTGATCACGTCTACAAGTTAAACAAGGCTCTCTATGGGTTAAAACAGGCTCCTCGTGCCTGGTATGATACCCTCTCAACCTTTCTTCTCTCTAAAGGTTTTGTTCGTGGTAAGATCGATAGCACTTTATTTCTTAAGAAATATCCTAAGCATATCCTTCTTGTCCAGATATATGTCGATGACATTATCTTTGGATCAACCAATCCCAAACTCTGCGAAAAGTTTGAGTTGCTCATGAAATCTGAATATAAAATGTCTATGATGGGTGAACTAACATTCTTTTTAGGACTTCAGATCAAGCAATCTGAAAAGGGAATCTTTATCAATCAAGGTAAATATGTACATGAGATGCTGAAGAAATTTGATCTCACATCATGTACACCGATGAAGACTCCAATGGCTCCTCCTCTATCACTTGACAAGGATTCCAAAGGGAAACCTGTTGATGTGACTCTTTACAGAGGAATGATCGGCTCTCTGCTGTATCTAACAGCTAGTCGCCCTGATATCATGTATTCTACATGTTTATGTGCTCGTTATCAGGCTGAACCCAAAGAATCCCATCTGACCGCTGTAAAGCGAATTTTCAGATATCTGAAGGGAACTCCTAATCTGGGTCTTTGGTACTCCAAGGACTCAGGGTTCGATCTAACAGCTTATTCTGATAGTGACTTTGCAGGATGTAAGATCGACAGGAAAAGCACCACTGGTGGGTGTCACCTACTTGGTGGAAAGTTGGTGAGTTGGACTAGCAAGAAACAGAATTCTGTGTCCACATCAACTGCTGAAGCTGAATATGTTGCAGCAGGAATCTGTTGTGCTCAAGTCCTGTGGCTGAGAAATCAACTTCAGGACTATGACATACAACTTTCTAAAATTCCTATATACTGTGACAACACTTCAGCGATAGCCATCGCTAACAATCCTGTCTTACACTCCAAGACAAAGCACATTGAAGTGAGATATCACTTCATCAGGGATCATGTGATGAATGGGGATATTGAACTCCATTTTGTCCCTACTGAATATCAGCTTGCTGACCTCTTTACCAAACCACTGGATGTAACGCGTTTTAATATGCTCATCAGTGAACTTGGGATGTTAAATCCTGACGAATGAAGTTTATCAGGACAAACAGTTGTTAAGTCCTTTAGAAAATCTTTTCTCAGGACACTCTTTTCTTAACAACTCCTGAATAATACTCTCATCAGGAGATAACTCTATTCAGTACTTACAAAATCTTTGTTCAAAATCCGAATACTGGTGATTCTCAGGTAAGTATCTCTGTTCCTGAAACCTTATCGCATTAAATGTGATAAGAGGATTTTCCCAAAACAGTACTTATCTGATAAGTACTCTAATTCCAAGAAAATTCTTCTTTCATCAAATTGGAATTATCCCCTGAAAATGTGGTTTTTAAGCTTTTTGAATAAAACAAACTTTTCATCTGCACTGACACGTAATGGGACGTTTCCTGTTCCCCACGACGTGTGTCAGGCGCGTGAACGCGCGTAGAACTTCTTTTTTCATCATTACGTTTGAAATTAGCCGCTCTTTTCTCTCTCATCCATTTTCTCTCTCCTACCACGAGGTATAAAAACCTCATTCGTAATCCATTTCACTCTTTACGCTCACATTTCTCTCTCAAAGAACTCAAAGCAAGAAAGGATTTTACTCTCGAATCTGCATTCTCAAGAACACCAAGAACACACACTCACCACATTCTTAACAAGAATCATCGTAAGTGTCTCTATATTCTTTGTTCTTTCTACAAACTAAGTTGATCTTCTTCTCTAAAACAACTTATCTTGATAAACGTTTTTCGAAAAACCCTAAGATCACTTCGTTTGATCTTAGTTTTCCCAAAATCTTCTTAGATTTTTGTTAAAACAGTTTATATGATTTTTCTTATTTCTTTTAAGAACAATCATAAACTCCTATTTTGATATATCTTCATCAAAATAGAAGTTCTCTTTTATACCAAAACACATTTCTTTTGTGCATTTTGGTATCCAATCTATTCCAAGTATAAAGGATTTCACCACTTTTATGAACATATTCTGTGTTCATTGAAAAGTGAAGAAAAATGCATATTTTGGATTCTTAATCGTCCACATATGTTATTTTTGTTTTTAACAGGATGGCTGCTACTACTTCCACATCACTAGACGCCCAGCTCTCCTCTGAGGCCACCACTCTCCTTACTGCTACTGGAAGCCTACCGGTTGTCATCCCTCAGCATGACATCCAATTCAAGGGCAACAATCTCATTGGCCAGTTCGATATACCGGCCAGCAAAGACTATCTGAAGCCTGCTAGGGACTTTCTCCTTACTTGTCCCCTGAAGACGGCCTTCACTCTCAACCTTAGGCCAAACAAACCTCTGCTTCTCCAACTGTGGTCGACTGCCACTACGGCCCAGGAGAGGAACTCGAAGGGCAAGATGCACGAGGTAATCAAGTTCCAGATAAAGGAAGATATCATCTCCTTTGGAATCGGGACTCTCAGGAACGTCCTCCAAATCAACAAGAAAAAGAGATATCCTCCTCCCCCTTCCTCTGAAGAAGTCATCGCTCTACTAGATGACATTGGCTACAGATGGCCAGAGAAGGAAGGCGTCCCTCTGACCAAGACTGCTACTGTCCACAAGACAGGGCTGAACGCTACGTTCTATTATATCTGGAACACATTCGGTCTCTACTTGACAGGAAAGACGGGGAGTACTGAACAGTTCCCCACTGTTATCCAGAACATGGTCTACTCTGCGATCAAAAATCGCAAGTTTGACTATGTTCGCTGCATCTGGGACGACATGGTGAAGAAAATCAAGAACAAAAACCGTGTGGTCAACGTCCCCTACACTCGGTTTTTCTCTGGGGTTCTTGAACTACACATGGGTAAAGCCTACCCTACTGAAGGCAACTTCAACAACTACGCTTTAGGCGTAAAGTTCCTGGACCAGGTTCCTGCTCGACCTGATGACGTACCACTCTCTGCGGTTCTGGTTGTTCCTGAACCCACCCCAGATGCAGATGAGCAGCTCACCTCCCCTCCTGACCAAGGTATGTCTTCTCTCTTCTCATCCAAACCATCTTCTTCTCTTTCTCTGCATGCTATGTCAGTAGCTAACCCATTACTGACTTCCCCAGCTGCAACAACATCCTCTGCGTTCCTGAAGCGCCCACCTCCTTCTGGCTCCACTCCTCCTCCCCAACCCAAAAGCGCCAAATCCAAGGCGCAGAAGAAAAAGAAGGCTCCTGCTGCTGGTAAGAAATACTATCTTACCCTGCCTCAATTATTTAATAGACCATCCCCTTTATCTAAAACTTCCTTCCCTGCAGATACTCCTGCTCCCCAACTCCAAGAACATGAGGTTGTTCTACTCGAACACTCAGAAAATGTGGAGGGCAATCGCTCTGATGCCCCCTAACCTCAGGTAATATTACTAAGCATATTATTGTCATTCCTTCTTCTGAGAAAGCTATTGAGTCTTCTAGTGCTCATTTAGCTCCTTCTGTTACAGGTTCTTTTGGAGCAGCAACATCACTTGGACATTCTCAACCTCAACAGAATGATCCATTTGATGAGTTCGTCTTCACGGACTCCGAGCGACAACTGAGTGCCGCTGAACTACGTTGTCAGTCCGCTGAACGACAACTTTAGGAGGCCCGCGACGCACTCCAACAGCAGGAAGATGCGCACAAAGCCTGTCTCCAGACCTTGGAACTAGAGCTAGCCTCTGCCAAGGCTACTGCTGCTGCCGCTGAAGCCGCTGCCGGCAACTGCCGCTGCTGCCGCCACTGCTGCTGCTCCGCCTCCAACAGGCATAGTTTTGACAATACCTTGTCTGGATGTTATCCATGACAAGGTCTCCCACGTGGCCTCTTCCTCCAACTCCCTTCAGGCGTCCATTGACGACGTAAAGGCCACAGCCCTGCCGGCTCTCTCCACTGCTGTCAACAACAGCTCCAACTCTCTCACCACTTTTCAAAGTGCAGTGGTGCAGAGATTGGAAGCTCAGGAGGCAGGGTTCCGGGCTCTACAGGAGAAGGTATTTGACCTCTCCACTGCCGTCACCGCCATCACTACTGCTCCTCCACCACCGCCAGCGTTCACAAACGCTGATAGGGAACTTCTACAGTCCCTGCTCACATCTTCCTTCATCACACGCAAGCTCCAAACGAATATGGCCTCTCTCCTTCAGAGGTGTGTTTCAACAGCCGCCCTGGCTCAGGCACCTGTTAAGGGGGAGAGACAGCCTCCTCAGAAGGACCATTCTGTTTATTCCCCCTCCACCAACTGGAGAACAACTGAAGAGGGGGGAACAAACGAGGATGATGATGATGAAAATGATGATGATGATGATGAAGACGACGATTTCATCGTCGAGAAGATCCATGCTTCAACGCCCACTCCAGGGCCTGCACAGTCTCAGGGGGAGAACCCCGGTGCACCTGGTATGTTAACTCAACCATCCTCTCCCTCATCTTCTGATAACCTCCCCATATCTTCTCTCCTTAAATCTAAACCTACCCCTGAAACCAATACCCTTACTGACACCTCCTCTGAAGGCTCGCCCACAAACAACCTACAACTAGTTGTCTATCAACCACCCAAACAACCTACCCCTGAACCAACACCTCAACCAACTCCTCAACCAACCTCTGAACCTGAAAACCAAGCCAACTCTGAATTTCAGGATGTAAACTTTGGTTCAGTCACTGGTGAGATTATTCACCTCATGGAGAATAGTCGATCAGAAGCTGTCAGGACTGAACTAAGCAAAATGACATTCAGAGTAACCCCTTTAAATCCTGAGTCCACTCCTTTAAACCCAACCCGTTTCAATTCTGAAGCTTCCTCATCCAGAACCCCTGAAATTCATGCCCCTCCTGAAACTGTATACCTATCGTCAGATGATGAATTCGTCTCTGATGACTTCTCAACCCCTGCTTCTTCTCCTAGAGCTCCTCCTTCTAATTCTCCACGCTCTGAAGGAGAAAACTACCCTGACACTTCTACTGCTATGAACAGGGATGGGCGTTTAGACGCCGTGATAGAGCGACTCGAGAGTACAAGAGTAAAAATTCCTCTTCGTACCTCTTGGGACTCCGAGTTCGCCTATCTATCACAGGAGGAGTACGACCTCGCAATAAAGGCTCAGGAGGAGCACAACAGGAAGCAGAAGGAAGCATTCCTCTCTGCTTAAGCTGCAAAGAAGCTAGCTTTTGACTTCGTTGAAGAAGACGAAGAAATAAGTGCAGATCCTATTCTTGCACAGAAGGCTGCCCTGAAGGTCTTCAACAAGAGAACAGAGGAAGAGTCAGAGGAAGCAGATAAAGAGCTTGACTGGTGCAGAGACCGACTTCATCTCAGGAAGCACGGTGCCAGATAATAGGAATCCATCTTCGTCGAAATCGCGGCAAGAAAGGAGTTCCTGGCAAGACCTGGCTCACCGTCAAACGCTCAGGAGTAAAGGACGTAGAGCACACTCTGGACAAGTTAGATCGTTACAACTTGTCAGAGTGGAACGAAATCAGAAGCCTACTTCCGAAAGCCAACAAAAACTACAGGGCTGAAGTAGAAGAAGTCATTGATGGACTTATTGCTCGAATCAGAAGAACAACTGAAATACCTGATGTCCTGCTCCAACCTCCATCTGCTCTGCCAAAGCCTCCAGTTCGAAGATCTATAGGCACTTCAACAAGGAGACCCACTCCTTGCATGCCCAGGACTATTATCAAGCCACTGGATCTCTCGATGCTTGATCTTTCTTTTCCCTCAGAAGTATCTCTCTCTGAAGGTCAAGTCATCAGAGAACCTGTTCATGGTATTTGTGTAAGCGACAACTCTAAAAATCTTCGCTTTCAGCGCTTTAGCGAGCTACACAAAGCACCCTATGAACACTTGGTATCAGTTCTCTTTATCGCACAAAAAGAAAAGAAAAACAAAGACAATAAAGAAATCATTCGTACTGTCAGAGCTATCCTCGATCAAAGAATTTCCTTCGGTGAAACTCCTGTTCCCATTCAAGTCAAGACTGAGGTAGTTAGTGAAGACTCTGATAGTTAGGAATTTTCGTAATTTTCTTTCAGTACTTCATTTATGTACTTATGTATTTCCTTTTCTTGTAAAATCCTATATGAGATTAATAGAAATGCAATTCAGTGCATCGTACTTTATTCCATCATAGTACTGAAAAAGATCCCTCAAAACAGTAAATGGGACATGTACCTTTATGAGTTCTATTTCCTACTGTTTCATCTAGACTTAGAATTTTTTTTATTTATCTAGATTAAGACAATTCCTCTGTTGTCTTATCATTATCATTTAGGGGGAGATTGTTGATCCAGCTCTCCTAAGACCTGACGAAATGATAATGATCCTGAATCTTTACTTAGTGAATATGTTTTTACTTATGTTATAGCTTGAGGAATTATCACTGAGATTGTTCAGTGTTATTCCATGTTACTTATGCTGTAACTTATTTTTATAATGATCAGGATCAGGATCAGGAGATGAACGAGCCTGTTCTGCAGTCTACTGATCCTGTCCACCGAAGTGAAGACCTCCTGAAGACATTAAAGTCATACTCAAAGAACCATCAGCGAAGTCGAAGAATTAGCTGATGACAGGACCAGCATGCTCGTGATCTGAAGACGGAACTCAGTGATAGCAGGCTGCTCAAATTCGTATGACATCCTGAAGACGCATCAGGATACAGTGACCTCTGATCATCCTCAGTATCAGAGTTTTCCTCACTGATCAGTATCCTGATCCTGAAGGATTAGCATAATGTCTTAGTCTAATGCACAAAAGGATTATCCGCCTTTACTGACACAAAAGTACATAAGGACAGTCTCTTTTCTGTTCCCTCCGTACTTATCAGACCTCAAGGCAACTGTTTACTCACATCCTCTTTTGCACACCATGCAAAGAGCATTTGTTTATAGTAAATAGTACATAGGACCACTTAGATTGTGACACGTACACAAAAGTGAGTCTGCATGCATTTAATGCATTGGGTATAAATAGGACTTGAAGAGATGTTCTCCATACTTCTTCTTCATCCTAAAAATACCCTAATCCTTTCTTTCTTATTCCCTCTAGTTTCTTTCTTTTCTTATCTTCTCACTCTAGTACATAGTGAAAGAACTTAGATTGTTTAGTTTAGACTTGTAGTCTTTTCTATTTCCGCAACAATCTGTAAATTCATATTGTTAATACAACAAAGAATTTAAAAGTGAAATTTGTGTGATTATATTCAACCCCCCCCCCCTTCTATAATCTCATACACTATCCTTACTTGAAGGTCACCTTATTGGGACCAACAACGTCTATCCCGTTCATGGGGATGGGTATGAGATCGATACTGAATTGGACTCCGAAGATGTCGATGCTACACCCCCGATACATATGCTCTACTACTCGTACTTCCTCCGCGGCTACATCAATTGCCAAAGGCCTATCCATATTTCCTAGCTCTATCTGGAAGTCCTTACTAAATCTATGCGACACATAGGACCACGTGGCCCCCGTGTCGAAAAGTACTAGCGCAGGTTTTGAGTTAACAGGGAAGATACCTAATTCACATATTTATAACAGGCATACAACAAGTTACTAACTATAGGTATAAGAAAAACATAACAACTAGACTTAGCGAGGTAGTACCTGTAATCACGTCAGGTGCTGTCTGCGCCTCCTCGGCAGTCAGCTGGAAAGCCCGTCCACGAGTAGTAGGTCCGCTCTTCCCCTTAGTGGTACCATCAGTGATCCTAAGCGTTGCAGGGGCCGGGGCCTGAACTGGTACTCCCTTCAGCTGGGGGCAATCGGGCTTGATATTCCCGGGCTGGTAACAGTGAAAGCAGGTCTTCACTGCCTCCTTGCAGTCGCGGCTAAAATGGCCCGGTTTGCCACACTTAAAGCATGACGTCTCCCGTGCCCTACACTCACCCCTGTGGTTCCGCCCACACTTGCTGCAAGCCGCAGATCCGCTCCTAGAATCGCCCCTCGCTCCTTTAAACTTCTTTGCTGGCCCTGACTGATCCTCCGCTTTACGGTTCCCCTGCTGTCGCTCATCCAGGTACAACTCCTAGGCTCTCGCTACCTCTACCATCTCACCGAAGGTCTTGCACCTTCCCGTCTTTAGAATCCCCGCGTAACGAGCCATCTTCAGGGACTCATCGTTAGCATAGCCCGGAACGAACAACAGCTTCTCCAAAAACTGCACGGTGATTTCGTTCACCGTCTCGGTCGTCTGTGTCATCTTCAAGAACTCCACCGCTATCCGCTCCTTCTCGATACGAGGAGCAAACTCCTCATCAAACATGACCCGGAACTCCTCCCAGGTTAACGCACTGATCTGTGCCTCTGAGAGCCTCTTAAGAACTAGCTCCCACCAATCCTTTCCCGCACCTTGAAGAAGGTTCACAGCGAAGAGGACCTTCGATCCCGCGGGGCACCCGCAAGTGCGGAAAGCCCCCTCAACCGCCGAGTACCAACGGTAGCAAGCAACGGGGTCCTTCAGCCCCTCAAAGAACGGCGGATGACAAGCCATGAAATCCTTAAAAGTAACTACCCGACTCTGAGATTGAGCTGTGCTCCCAGTTCCCGAACTCCGAGCCTTAAGAGCCACATCGATACGCTGGTCTAGGGTCTGAACCAGCTCATCCCTCATCTGGTTGAATAACCCAGGCAACATCTGCTGCAAAGTCTCAGCAATCTGGGCAGCCATCTGGTCTGTCTGCTCGGCCCCACTATCATCCTGCCTTCTAGTTTGCACCATTCTGAAGATTTATGAATATCTTAGATCACTACTATGATAGAGCCGTTCAAATTTCTATGGGGTGCCTAACTGTATCCCTACTCTACTAGTGTTCATGCAACTACCTACTTCTAGTCTTGTTGCGCATGCTAATTCATAGACTAGTTCACACCTTTCATATACATAAGCACTACACATATTAGCTAACCACATAGATGCTCTTCCATAACTATCATCAATGTGTTCAAGTCTCCAGAACTTAATCAATCCCAACCCCACACAGGTGTTTATAGTAACACTATTATTGGCGCCGTATTACTATAACCATCCCTTCATGATAGTCAAATCAAGATTACCGGGCACTAGTCAAACAAGAACATGCCCGATAACCTATCCTCAACGTACCAAGGTGTTTATGTTTGGGTTTGATACCGTCCTAACTAGACCTTAACCTATTAACTAAGCAGGTATACGTATCATACATCATCCCAAACAAACATATTATATCTACATAAGTCCCACATATATTTATGCAATTAAGCATATGTCCACATTCTACATCATACGCGCATATATAACAAATTAAATAATTAGAAGTACAACTATTGCTCACCTCCGTCTTGATGGTTCCGCTAGCCATTCCGATCTTAACCATTTTTCCCAAAATCGCCTAGTTTAAGTCCAACCACACACACACCCGTAGGTGCGCGTGCAGATTCTCTTAAACTTCAGCTCTGATACCAAGTTGTAACACCCGTATCCAAATAAAATTTTTCCAACAAAAATTTTACTAAAAAGAAATAGTTAAGCCATATTTATCAAAAGAATAAATTCAAAATCCCCCGATTAATAAGTAAATAGTTAAATAAGCTAATCATCGGTCTAATCGGAATGCTATCTGCTGGGAACGTCAAGCCGGAGCTTTGCCTTTATCAACACTTGAACTCGCACCTAAAAAAATAAATTAAACGTGGGTAAGCACAACCTCTTAGTGAGCAAGTATCACATACAATACATCATAACAAATATATATATATATATATATCCACATACAAATCAGCACATCTTAACAGTTTCCCGCTCTTCAGACCTCCCCGTAGTCCGGCCTTAGTGGTTACCCACTCTTCGGATCGTCCCACGACCCGGCCCTAGTGGTTACCCACTTTTCGGATTGTCCCACGACCCGACCATAAAAACACATACATATCGGTTACAATATACGCACGTAATAACCCACTCACCTCGAATCGCAATCAAGCACGCAAGTTATAAGCGTTCCGAACACAAACCAATTCACCCAACTATCTGCAAGTAAATCACCAAAAATTATTGTACGAACTACTCCCGTTCCTCGATTCGACTAGCTTATCAATACGGGAGGAATCTTACTTGTGGACACGCTTAACGCTCGATGTCGTGGTGATGCACGGGTTCGAACCGCTTACCGATCCTACCCGCGGTGCCGCCGCCGGGCAGCCATCACAACGGCAGCAGCGGCTGAATTCTACCACCACCGCCGCCATTCATTCAACAGCAGCAGCGGTAGCGTGAACCGCCACTGCCGCCCGGCCACCCGTCAACGGTAACAATGACAGAAACCACCACTACCGCTGGGTACACACACAACAACAACCAACAGCAGCGACAGCGTGAATAGCCACCGCTGCTGGTCACTTATGGGACAACAACAACGGCGGTAGCGTGACACTCACCACCGCCGGACCACACCATAACAGCGGCCAGCAGCCACCGGAAACCGCCACCGCTGCCGGAATACGAGGTCAACAGCAGTAGCAGCTAAAGACCGCCACCACTGCCGGCCCAACCACGACCGTACAGCAGCGGCAATCCAAACACGCCGGCGACTGCCGGCCATGAGAGAAAGCAGCAGCGCAGCGGCAATTGCCGCCGCCACTGCCGGCCACCACCACCACCACCACCGTCAGATTTAATTACTCATATGTTTTTAGAAAGAATTTAGGATGTTATCTCAGATGACGTTGATAACATTAGTATTTATAAAACTAGGAAATTCCAAGCCTTGGAATTGGGATTTGAAAAAATCCAGTTAAGTTTTGTAAATGTTAAATTCTAGTAATACTTAAAATAGAATTGACTAGGAAGTCAAGTTTTGACTAAAGTCAATGGTTATTTTTTAGTAATAGTCAGTTTTCATACAGGTTAGTGGGAGCCCAGTTTATTCTATATCCAGTTCCGTGATAAAGAATAAAAGATATATATAGGTATATATGTCTATATATATATATATTAATTATTGATTTAATATATCTCGGAATTATAATCCAGGTAGGATATAAATTCATAAGATATAAGATCTACCTTTTAGTTAAAAAGGATAGAAAAATAGTTTCATATTTTGAGACAGTATAAAGTCATAATTGACTTTAATCAATAATTAGATTGTGTTGGAATATTTAATAAAGATATCAAGTATAATCAAAGTTAGATTGTTTTAAGGGTGTTTGCAAGAACAAAGTTAGCATAATCAAGTAGAAAGTAACAGTTGATACTAAACTTGTATTATTTTGGTTGTTTCTTTGATTAATACGGTAAACACTAATCAAAGGGTTTAAACTGAAGAAGGGTGATACTTCGTTTAAATCAGTATTTAGTATACGTTGAGTAGACACTATAAAAGTAACTTAGAAATGCTATTAATTTCGTCATTATTACAGAATGGAATATGGAGGACTATACGAAATTAGTTTCTTTGTTTCTTTTACACTTAGCATGTTTTTGATCCGGGAATAAAAACTAGTTTCAGTTTTTATTTGAAATTATCCGTGACAACTTATCAAGGTGGGAACCTGGTAGGGCTATAAAGTCTTCGTGGAGTTTTTGGGTAGTTATGATCAGTTGTTGAATAACAGCTACAAGTGATGTAGACCAAAAACTGCACGGATATTCGATAGAGCAGCGAATATCGGATGTGATCCGCCGGTTGAGATTACTCCATGGATTTAGTCATGAGTAAAACTCCCAGAGGTTGTCCTTAGCACCTGAGGTATTTGGTTTGGCATTACGAGGACCGTTGGATACTTAGTACGTTCTAACATCACGCCGTAACAGGGTGGTCATACGGGGCGTAACTAGATTCAGCGGAATCCGTGGTGACAAATGCAGATATGCAAGATGGGATTTGCACCTCTTCTATGAAGAGAGATATTTCCGGGCCCCTTGACTGACTGAAAGACTGATGAAGTGCATGGCCATGCCCAAACGAACTGATTTTTTCTTTGTCGTTTACCAATCAGTAGAGGTCGGATAGTCGAGAAACATAATCTTTGAGTATTTAGAGTTGACTGTATCCATGCTCATACTCAAAATTGAAATATCGTGATGCAAAAGGAAAAACCTAGTTATACCCGATATGTGAACAGTTTGTTCAGAAATGTTGTTTTCTTTTGGGAACGTTTTATCACCTACTTGGGTATAAGAGTGCTTATAACCTGGTTAGCCTAAGTGCCTGTCTTGGGGCCTCCTTAGGTCCGTGTCATCAATCTGGTATTGCCAACTTGCACAAGTGGGAGTCTGTTAGCAATTATGTGCATAAGTTGACAAACCGTTTGATCGCACATCCAACGTTATAAGACACTTGAGGGTCACACCTGTGAGGACCTATAATTCGGATAGTAAATTAACCCTAGTTTGGAGAGTTTCGTTTTATAATAGTAAATTATAAAACAGTTGGGTGTTTTCTGTAAAAACCCCAAAGTAAAAGGTTTCTGATAATTAATTACATGTTATATATTTATTAGTTAAATAAATATATAAGTTAATTAATTGGTTTATAATTATCTAGAAATAGTTATATAGTTAATATAATTATAGTAGATATTCTTTCTTAAGGAAAAAGAAAGAATTAAGATAATTATGGTAAATATTATTTCTTAAGAAGAAAGAAAGAAATAAAGCTATCTATTTTCCATATAAATAGATATGCTAGGCTATCAGTTTTATTGACTGAATAATTAATTCATAGAAACCTTTCTCTCTCTATTCTCTCTCTCTCTCTCTTGGCGTTTTCATCAAACCCGAAACCAGATTCGGTCTCGAGTTTGTTTTGCCTAAATTCTTCGCGTACTGTTTGTTCGTGAGGTTTTCGGGGTTAGATCCAGCTAGAGGGAATTCCGTTTGGTCGATTACGGGTGGATTTATCTCAAGCAATCCAGGTAATAATCCTAAACCTATTATTATTAGTTGTGTTAGTTAAATAAAATAAACAATAAAGATTTGTGATGTTTTCGGGATTTTCATTAATGCTTCCACTTAATCAAACCAGTTAGGTTTGATTGTTTAAACCTATAGAACAGTTTGTTTCTTATGGTTTTGTCGTGTGATCTTAATCCAGTTCGGTTTGAGATTCACAGTTTTCTCGTGTCAGTTTGATACGAGGATTGCTCAAAATCCCAACAGTGAGAAGATTAAGAAAAAAAATGAACTAGAGGGATTAAAGAAAGAAAGGATTAGGGTAGATTATGGATAAAGAAGAAGTATGGAGAACATTTTTTTCACGTCCATTTATACCCAATGCATTAAATGCATATAGACCTACTATGTAACACGTGTCACATTCTTAGAGGTCCTATCGTACTATTTATTATAAACAATTACCTTTGCATGTTATGTCAATGCTTATATAAACAATTGTCTTGAGGTCTGATAAGTACGGAGAGAATAGTAAAGTGACCGTCCTTTATGGTACTATGTGTTAGTAAAAGGCAGATAATCCTTTTGTGCATTAGATAAAGACAATCTTAATTCTTCAGGATCAGGATACTGATCAGTGAGGAATGCCCTGATACTGATGATGATCATGGGTTACTGTATCCTGATAATCTTCAGGAGGTCATACGAATTCGAGCAATCTGCTATCACTGAGTTTCGTCTTTAGATCACGAGTATTGTTGTTCCTGCCATCAGCTATTTCTTTGACGTCATTGATGGTTCTTTGAGGGTGCATTTGGTGCGCAGACGGGACAAGATGGGACAGGACAGGACTGAAAAGGACAGGTGTCCAACGTTTGGTAAGACATTATAGGACTGGACAGAACAGAACTAAACCAGGTAAAATGACCAATTTACCCCTTATGCCAAAATCAATTCACAAAAACCAATTCACAAACAAAATTCAATTCACAAAAATCAGGAACCAAAATTCACAAAAATCAAGAACCAAAATTGATTCACAAACTAAAATCAGTACCAAAATCAATTTACAAAAACCAATTCACAAACAAAAATCAATTCACAAAAACCAGGAACCAAAATTCACAAAAATCAAGAACCAAAATTGATTCACAAACAAAAATCAGTACTAAAATCAATTTACAAACGAAAATCAGTACCAAAATCAATTTACAAACGAAAATCAGTACCAAAATCGATAATTGATTCGGGAAGAGAGATGCCAAGAGCGGCTGTGGACCTGTGGTCGACGCAGATCCGGCAAGCAACGGTGGTCGTCGATGCAGATCGGACGAGCAACGGCGGTGGTCGACACAGATCTGGCGAGCAGCGGTGGTCGTCGACGCAGATCCGGCGAGCAGCGGTGGTCGTCGACGCAGATCTGGCGAGAAGCGGTGGTGGTCGATGCAGATCCGACGAGCAGCAGCGGTGGTCGAGGCAGATCCGGAGAGCAGCGGCACTGGTCGAGTCAGATCCGACGAGTGGGGGCGGCGACGGTCGTCGACGGCGATTGAGAGAGAGGAGCCAATGGTGGTGGTCGACGTGAGAGGGAGTGAGGTCCAGATAGAGAGAGACATGAGAATTTGAGAGGGAGGGGTATTTTGGTCTAAAGTTTGCTGTTCCACTTAGTTCCATGGGGTAAGGGATGGACAACCTTGTCCCATCTTTTGTTCCACTTTGTTCTAGTTAGTCCAACATAAGGATGTGCCAAACATGGGACAGGACTGTTCTGTCCTGTCGTGTCCCACCTTGTCCAGTGCACCAAACACACCCTGAGTATGATCTTGATGTCTTCAGGAGGTCTTCGCTTGGGGTCAGGATCTGTAGTCTCCAGAACAAACTCTGTTAACTCCTGATTCTGATCCTGATATAATAAGCTACAACTTAAATAACAAGGAATAACACTGAACAAACTCAGTGATAATTCCTCAAGTTGTAATAGAAGCAAAAACCTATTCACTAAGTAAAGTTGTAGGATCATTATCATTTCATCAGTTCTTAGGAGAGCTGGATCAACATTTACCTATATACATATTTGTACGTATATACACTTTATAGTTTATGGCTTTAATTATGAACTTAATATTCTATCATCATATTAAAAATTAAAATATATCGTTGTTTAGACGGTTTCTATTTGAAGTTTTACTTAAATTACAATCTTGTTACAAAAAATATTTTTTGATATTAAATATATAAATTTTTTAATAATTATAACTTTATTCAAATAGTACAATCAAATGCGTTTTCATTTATAATCATTCAATTCATTACATTAATGTATCTAGCAAAATTAGGTGGACGTTAAAATATCCCGCTCATTGGAGAGTTTGGTGAGTCTCATCTATTAAAGCAAAGTGGGGCTTTAAGTTTGTTGGGGGAAATTGGTGGCCTTCTTTGAAAATTATTATGTTTTTTTAGTATTTTTTTTGAACCATTAGAAGAACTATTTTTGTTATATCTCAAATAGAAAATTAATTTATATCAATTTATATGTATGTTTGTTAATTATAATTAGATAACCGACTGCTAATGAATGTTTTAAAAAAAAATAAGAATTTAACGAATAACTTTTTTGTGTAAAGTGAAGGCGGCAGTCATATGTGACGGTCTATAGTTCATTAAGTTGTGAGAATGAGTATAGATCTTACCACTTTCTGAAAAATGTGAGCTGAAAATGAATGGTCTAATGAAATGAACAAGATGATTATTGATTTATCGGATGTGGATATACAAAAATGTTGAATTAGATGACATGTGAGGGAGTCAATAAATATTAACTAAGAGGGATGATAAATGCAATACTGGGGCAACCCATGTTGTTCGTAAAACGACTGCTCGATTGACTTCCAAAATTGAGCTACAAAAACATAAACGAATAAATAAAACGAATAAATAGACGAATAAAAATGGTATATAAACGAATAAATTTGCAAATATATACTAGATCTTTGCGCGGTACAGGTTATGGGGTTCTCGGACTCGTTAATCCACGCCTTGACTAACGTTACTTCCTCCTCGGTAGTCCATTTTGTTGGGGCTTTGCGGTTTTTGTAGATTTTTTTGGGTTTTCCGGGGAAGGGCTCCGATTCGGGTTCGGGTGAATCCGGAGCGGATGCTTCAGTTGGGACCTGTTGGGTTTCCAGAACATACGAATGTGTATCGCTTGAATCGGAACCCTCCCCCGTTTCACGGGATACGAAATCGAGGTAACGCGTATTTCCGCGGCTATAATCCGTATTATAATCATTAAATTGATTATTATCCGGATTGAAGCCGGATGTCCCAAATTGGGTAGGAAAGGGTGTTTGAGAAAATTGGGTGGGAGTGAAATTTGGAGGGTAACCGGTTAGAGAAAATTGGCAGGAAAGAAATTTGGAGGATAACCGGTATTGTAACCGGCATTTGGTTCCTCAAATTGCGGTATATATGGTTGTAATCCGTAATCGGCGAATCCGCTCGGACCTCCCGACCCACCCGCACCTCCCGAACCACCGGCAGCCCTCAACCCACCTCGCGACCGACCGGCACCCCTCGAACCTTTTCCTCGTGAACCACGGGACGCAGGGACGGATTTAGTTAAGGGCACAAGGTGGCACGTGCCACCGTATTTTCTTTCGTCATAGTGTAAAAAAATATAGGGTCGTGAGAAGTGTCAACATATTAATTATTGTGTGCCACCATATAAATTTTGAAACTGCAATAAATACACAAACTTTCCTTGGCTTAGTTGGTTAGTTCCTTCCCTTTCATACTTGAGGTCTCAAGTTCAAATCTTGATAGAATCATATTTTTTAGTTTTTTAGCTTTTAATGTTATATTTGGAGAAAAGTTCAAAAAAAAGAAAAAAAAAACCCCAACAAATTATATTGAATGGTTAAGTTCTTAAACAATTTTTTTTAACAATAAATCATTAAACTTTTTTATTTTGATTGACTAAATTAATAAACTATTCTTTTGAATGAAAAAACCATTAATATTTTCATTTTGATCAAATAAGTTTTTCAACATTTTTCTCATAAAATAAATCATCGAATTTTTAGAAATTTGCTATTTATATCAATTAACCTAAATTAATATAGTTATATTTTACCTTTAAAACCTTTTTATTCAATTATAATTAATTTTTTTATTTTTATTAAAAAGGGGTAAATGACCAAAATTTGAAAGTTTAGTGGTTTATTTATTGAAATGAAATTGTTCGAAAACTTAATCATTCAAAATAAGAATGTTTTATGGTTTTGTCATTCGAAATAATAGTTT
The DNA here is from genome assembly GCA_030169165.1 of Centaurea solstitialis. Classification (NCBI taxonomy): domain Eukaryota; kingdom Viridiplantae; phylum Streptophyta; class Magnoliopsida; order Asterales; family Asteraceae; genus Centaurea; species Centaurea solstitialis. The sequence continues at coordinate 40,080,903 of CM058042.1, read as the reverse complement.
AGTGACTTAATCATTCAAAATAAGAAAATATATCGGTTTTCTTGTTTTAAAAAATTATTTAGGAACTTAACCATTCGAAATGTGATAGTTTGTTGGGTTTTTTTGAACTTTTATCTTATATTTATTATGTTTCTAAAAAATTTGTAATAACAAGACTGGAACGTGAGACCTTTCATTTAAAAACAAGGAACTAGCCACTAAACTAATATTTACTTTATGAAAAATCTCCCTATATATCTTTTCTTATAGTTAAATGGTGCCACCGTCTGAAAATTTTTCTAGCTCCGTCTCTGACGGGACGACTTGTTTGGATTCATGATTGATGAAAGAGTATGGAGAAGAAAGTAGATTAAATTGGTGTGTAAAATTGTGTTGAGAATGAGATAATTTATATAAGGTAAAAAGGTAAAAAAAAAAAGTAAAAAAAATAAAAATTAAAAGTTTGAACGTTGGAAAGAGCCGTTTGGCAACGGCTTCTGGGAACCGCTTCACCTTCAGCCCGCTGGGCTCCCTATTTACACAGCGGTGCCTGCTGAACCCGCCGGGCCCGGCGAGCTCAGCCCGCTCTACCCGCCCGACCGTTGCGCATAGCCTAAGCAAAACAAACTCTCTTTGTTTGTTCACCATGTTCCAGCGATCGATGGCAACAAAAACAAGGGTTTGGTATGTTTAGGAAGCAGAGAGTAGCATGAAAATGACTTGTTTTGAAGGATACATCATTGTCAATTTGAGGACGAATGTAAGTCTTTAAAAACGACTAATATATAAGAAACTTCATCAATAAACTTGGATATTAGTTATATCTTGCCAAAGAACCATTTACTTTTCAAAGACATCAATCATCCTTCCTTATATACACTCATTGAGACCTTAAGGACATTGTGGTTTGATAGAATTAGTAATACACCTTGTGGTATGATCTTAAAATAATGATCGATCGGCACTGTATTCATTGATCTAACTAATCATGTTTGTGTTTTTAGCGATAAAAACACAGAGTTTTAATGTTGAAATAACCCAGAATGGTCCCATTTGGTTGTAAAGTAACCTTCAAGTCAGTGGCGAATCCAGGATTTTTCTCTAGCGGGGGTCACCTTTTAAGGTAGGGTAAATGTCGGTAAAGTTGTTTGATATGTTTTTAGCCTAAATCCACGATTTCAAAGTATTAGGAGGTTTTTTTTGGTCGTTTTCAAGAGATTTTTCGATTTTTTTTGTCGATTTGAGAAACCTTTTCGGTTTTTTTAACTGATTTTGAAATCAATTTTTGATTTTATAGTTGGTTTCAATGAATTTTTCTGATTAATGGGGTCCCAAATAAAAATTTAGTGGGGTGAAATGAGGTATAAACATAAAAAAATTACAATTTTACATTAAATTTTTTGTTTTTTCCCCTTTTAGTGGGGTCCTAGCACCCCCCCCCCCCCCTCTCCCCCTAAGTTGAATGTGGAATCGCCTCTGATTCAAGTAAGTTTAGGCTCCTCGAAAGGCGACTTGCTTGAACTCACATATAAGGTAACAAAAATAATCCGTCAAGTTATTCTAGAAGCTGACTCAAAGTCATCCGGGAAACTAGCTATGCTCGAAGACGATGAAATCAAGCTCGTATTTGCATACAAGTTCCCACATAGCAAATGTTTGAGACGATTGTGTATGTGAGTTTCATGAACTTGCCTTCAGCTAATCGCGATGTTGGAAAGTGACCTCAAGGTCCCCTAGGAAGTCTTCTACTCTTCTATATCCTTTGTGGTTTTGCAACATAGTTAACACAATATGAGTTAACGGGAGTATCCACTATCATGTTTAGACACTTGTGTATGCTATGTGCCTAGGTGCCAATTCAAGTCAATTCGAAGATCCAACACAACCTTGTAAGTTCATGTGTTTATAGAAAAAGTGGCATACTCGATGTTGTATAGCACTTTCAATATATTTGTTTTTGTATGAGAAAATGTGTTTGCTATACTCTTGATAAAACATAACATGGGGATTACTTTAAAAGTATTTAACGTTGATATGAAAAAATTGCATAACATGATAGCATTAAGAGTATAATAAAGCGTTTTATATTTGAACCGTGTAGATGTATAAACTTGGGAGTTAGAATATCATGTGCATAATATTTAAACCTATTTTTTAATATATTTATTATTTATTAATTAATATATATATATATATATATATATCTATATTATATATTAACCGAAGCTCGTTTAGGCTCGCGAGCTTTATCATAAAAGCTCGAGCTTGTTTATTAAATGAGTTTAAAATGAAGCTTGAGCTCGGCTCGAGCTCGTTTAACTCGAGCTCGAATCGAGCTTTTAACGAGTCGATCCCGAGTAGCTCACGAGCAGCTCGGCTCACTTACACCCCTAGTAAATACGTGATTGAAAGTGATGATGAAGTTTTTGTTTCTGGTCAATTATATATTGAAGGTTGTTGAAGGTCCATATTTTTTAAACTTTAGATCAAAAAGTCAACCTATCTGAAAGCTTATAAGTGTTCTCACCATTCACAAAACTCTGATTCTTACCAAATCCCAAATCTACCTATATGTATACATATATAGGGGTCAGTTCAAATAAGAAAGCTAAATGTTGTGAGAAAATAAGAAAGAAAGGTTCGTATATGAATTATGATCTATTGGAAAATCATAAAAATATATTTGAATATGCATAATTGAACCAATGTTACAGATTATTGATATGAATTCACATATGTATCTTTAAATGGAATTTTTTTTATTATTCACATTTGAACCTTAAATGCAATAAGTTGGCCCAATAACTTGAAATTCAACTTAAAATCATGGTGGGAAGTTTATAAGCACCTCACAGATTATACTTTCTATCAGTATGGGAAGGGTTTTACAACCATATTCGTATATTCTCACAATATTTGGCTTCTTATTTAAACCTCCATACACACATAGGGATGAAATTAAATGAGAACTTCATGTATTGTGATAAGCTTGAGAACTTTTTACCTTAAGGTATTGTTTCACATGATTTTTTTCTCACCTAAAGTTAACAGTTAAATGTTTGATGTATTGAACATATACTTGTTTCACAACGTGTTTGCTTCATATGTATTTGATACACAATGTGAAATTTTTTTACATGTAGTTCCGTTTCACAAACAGGATAAAAGGTTCACCTTGTGAAACAAACATATGTTAATCAATACTTTTAAATCCTAATATTAGATGCAAAAGGTTTAAAAAGAATCATATGAAATATCATAAGATACATTAATTCTCAAAGCTATCACCATTTAGTGGATTCTCATAAGAATATTCCCATATGTATCTACATGTGTGCGCGCGCACACATATAGGCGAACGATCGTATGAGAAGTGAATCTAAACCCTTGATCACTTTTTATCTCAACCCATCCCTGCATCGCACTTGATACGACGATTGATCCAATGGATCTCATTCTAATGTGTATCCACTAGATGATAACCACTTCGCATATTAGCTTAAGTTTCCACTAGAACCCAACCCAAGCCTATATATATATATATGCATGTATGTTTGTGTGTCTGTTGGTGGGGGAGATTATGTGAGAAGTTGATCAATTTGCAAGCAGAGGCGTAGCCAGTAGGGGGGCAGGCCGGTGCTCAGCCCCCCTAACTGACATCCCTTATATAATTTATGTTAGAAAATCATATAATCTCATGTGTTTAGTCTACTGGTTAAAGCCCCCCCCCCCCCCCCCCCCTTAACAAATCCATAGGTTTGGAGTTCGAAATCTAGCAACAAATTTTTTTTCTCCATTTTTCAGTGCAGCGAGTTTCTTTTTTCTTTTAATTTTCTATTTTAACTTGTTTCTTTTTGTTTTCTATTTTTCACTTAAGCTTTATATTTTTTACTATCAACAACATTTTTACTATATTTAAATTCATAAATCTTTTTATTATCAATATCTATAATACTTTTTACAGTTACAAAAAGTTTTCAATAAATAATATTACATCAAAATCAAAATAAATAATTCTAGAGTAATATACAAAGTTCAAAAGTATATGTTATAAAAAAAAAATTAAGGTTGATTTTGTATCATAGGTTTTTATGATGTCAATTTTTGTTAAGAAGTTATAAATCACGTATCTCATATTAATAATTTGCTTGAACACCTTAAATCAACAAGTTAAATTGATTCTATTTGTCATTTTCTAAACCCCCCCCCCCCCCCGGTAACCTAAAATCCTAGCTCCGCCCCTGTTTGCAAGAATGTTAGAAGTTCCAAGATTATGTATAATTACATGTGATATGCACACTTAATCACATATGATTAAACAGAAAAGCAGTGACTTGGTGAAGCTGACCAAGGGTTGCACGTAGTCAATGCAACATGTTACATGTAATTAATCATATATGATAAAGTATGCACATCATGTGTAATCATCATATATATAATCTTGGAATTTGTTTTCTTCTCACAAATATATATATATATATGGTTGAGTTATGATAAAAAACAAAAAACAAAAGTTATGGCGAGAAGGTGTAAACAAAACATTCATATGTTAAAAATTGATAAAAGTGGCTTAAATTTGAATATAAATTTAAAAGATTAAGGTAAACAAATCTAATTAAATAAACTAAAATTATTTAAAAATAAATAAATTAAAAAGTCAATTAATCTAAAAACTTAAAATACTATCATCACCATTCTTACTATAATTGTATAGACAATATACATACAGAGAGAGGCTCATACGAAAAATATAAACTTTTAAGAAAACGTGAGGAGCAATTTCAACCACTCATTTCCGTCAACAAATGCGACTTTGACCGGTTCTCCCTTTAATAATCTCTACCCTCCCGTGAATTGCGTCAATCTTCCGTGATCACGTCTAGCATAACCGCAAGATGAATGGCTGAGATTGCTCCTCACTTATCTTTAAATTGACATGCCTCTCATTTAAAGCTTCCCCTATATATACATATATAAAATAGAAATTGAAATCCAAGATAAGTAAAGAAAGATTAAATAATGGTTAAATAATTGGAGAAAGTGTTGATAGAATGATGAGTAACCCAACTCCCAACTGAAGTGTACACTTTTCGTTGGTATCAAGAGTCTCACTTTCATAACTCATCCAGTTTCCCCTTTAATAAAAGCTGTTTTATGGTCCCAATCTTCAATTATTTAACTATTTCTTTATTATTTTACTAATCCCACAAAATAGTTACTTAAATACACCCCAATCATTCAACATTCCTCATAATTTATTATTTATTCATTTACATATTTTTTTGAACGGTTTATTCATTTACATATAGACTAATTATATATTGAAATTATATTTTAAACAATCTAATAATAATTAAATATTTTGATCAATCAGTTGGGTCTATAAAAATTTCAATCTAATATATTTATGTTAACTTCATAGTTTTTTTCTTTATAGAGATACTTAAAATCAAAGTTATGTATTCTACATTTTGTCATTACACGTATATCACATATGAACATATAGTTAACAACAAAATATATGATAAATAATAAAATAAGTTATGTGTTTCACATATGGTCAGTTATGAATAATTGTTTAATAGTGACTTAATGATATAAGTGACCTATTTGTTAAACTCTTAGGCTATGTTTGGCAAACATAAGCTAGCTTATAAGCTAGTCCATCCAAACATGTACCAGGAAGCTAGCTTATAAGCTAGCTTTTTGAAACGCTACTTTGAGTAGCTTATAAGGAGCTTATTGTAGCTTTTTCCAATTATACCCTTATTAATATTAATTATTAAATTTAAATATACCCTTTTTGGTCATTTTACATACTCATAAGCTAGTTTTTGCCAAACATAATTTGTTCATACGCTAGCTTATCAGCTACTAACAAGCTTATCAATCAACAGCTAGCTTATCAGCTATCCGCTAGCTTATCAGCTACCAGCTAGCTTATAAGCTACGCTTGCCAAACATAGCCTTAAGGAGAGCTTTATGCAGAAAGACAAACTTTTTCCAACTCTTTCTCTCTTAATAAAAGAGTGTTCATTTTATCTACAAATTACTATCACAAAAAAGATCTTTTTAATCTATACAAATAACTTTATCCATACTCCTTGTTAATAGAAAAACCAACTGAACAATCTCTGGGTGGAATATTGTAACATTTTTAGTAAACTAGAAATTTCGTCCATGTGATATGGAAATAACAGATTGGGTCCCTCAAACGAAATTATTACAGCTATGATCATTGTGGATTTACTTTTGTTATAGATAGAGTTCCTTAACTTAGCTTAGCTAACCTAAGTTTCGTTAAGTCGGGGGCATTTTGATCATTTTACAAATCTTCTTTCGAAAAATAATAGAAGTGTGTGTCTGTATAGGAAGAGGTTCATATGAGAAATGCAAACAAATGAGAAGTAGAGAAGTGAACATAGCCTTCATCCGGTTAATATTTACAACTTTGACGGTGAAACACTAAATAATTGTTCACATAAGTATGTACAAGACGGAAGGCTAGTTTTGTAACTTTTACAAATAGATGACAAACAAGTTCATATATGAATTCATTGATTGATATATAAATTGCACAGGTTCATGTATATACGTATAGTTTATATATAACTTAGTTAAAACTAGTTAATATGTAAATTATACAGGTTCATGTATGAGTGTATAACTCATATATGAATAAACAGTTAAAAATAGTTAACATGTAAACTATACAGGTTCATGTATGAATATATAATTCATATATGAATAAACAGTTAAAAAAAGTTAATACGTGAAATAAAAAAAAAGTCAAAGTGGGCATACACCACCCTCTAGACCCCTACAACCAATTGTTGCGGTCCCATGACTATCATGTAGAAAGTAAAATTACTGCGGGTCAACAACAAATTGGGGTGCTTGAGGTTTGAATCGGACTTTCCAAATGCCACAATCCTACTATAATTAGAGTTTATGTTCGTTAATCATTTTTTTTTCTAATATTGTTGTATACATTTTCTTCTGTAATAAGAACTCAACTTTATCAAGATAACATGTGAGATGTTGTAGTATGCATATAGATTTTGATGCATGAACAAAGTTTAACTACATCAATCTATCTTTTTTTATGACACCAAAATGATAAGTGCTAAAAAATTCACAAATGGCATGCAAACAACTTTGATCCATCGTTATAGTTGATTTTCAATAGTTTATGTATAATTTCTTCAAAGTATTCAACAACAAAAATACTTCAACTTTAACAATTTCTCCACTTTTATTCAAACCATAATTGAACTATTAGAAATTCAATTCATTAGTATATCAACTAACTTTATATTATGTTAATTAGAGTAATTTGTTTACAAAGTTGTAATTTTAAACAAACTTTCTATACAATGCTAATCTAGAACGGCATTGTTTGGTAAAAAAAAAACTAGTTTATAAGCTAGTTTTTTTTTATACATGTTTGGTAAGATTAAAAGTAGCTTATAAGCTAGCTTTTTGATAAGATACTTTGAGTAGCTTATGAGGAACTTTTTATGACTTTTTTCAATTATACCCCTTGTTTATATAAACTATTATAAACTACAATTATATATTAATTATTAATAAATAATAATTATTTATTATTAATAAATATTAGTTTTTAGTAATTATAATTAATTATTAATTATCAATTATTAATTAAATATATATTATTTATTTCAAACTTTATTAATTATATTAGATATTCTTTAATTATTAAAAAATAAATATAACAATTTTTAAAATGTTATACAATTAAAACATGTTAAATACTTTAATAAAAAAAAAATTATATCTAATTCTTAATTATATTCTTTCAAAATTGTTAGTTATTTCAGATATGTGAAGTTTTTTTTTTTTTTTTTTTTTTTTTTTTGAAAGGGTGTCCGGGTGACTAATCCCGACAATTTTGGGGGCTAAACATGGCCCCACTTAAATGTCCCCAAGCATGCAAACGGGAAGCCCGAACTCGATTAGGGCGCTATGAACCCCTTGAGCGATAACCAATCCGCCACAACACTGGAAGACAAGATATGTGAAGTTGATCAATTTTATTTTTATTTTTATTATAGTTAATAGTAATTTAAATTATAAATTAATGTAAATTTTTTTCTAATTTTTTTAGCAAATTCTAAATTTATGGTGTATATAATAATAATCAAATCTATATTATTTCAATATATTATATAATTTATGTATTGTTTGTATTATTTAACATATTATATTTTGAGAAATTTTTTTAATTATATTATTAAAATTTTGTCTTAATTTTATTATAAAATACTTATAATTGATTATTTATTAAAGACATATTTTTGATCAATTTACATACTCATAAGTTAGTTTTTGTCAAACATAATTTATTTATAAGCTAGCTTATTAGCTACCCACTCATGTCAAATGTGGATGGCCAAAGAGAAATTCAATCAATACACTGTATTTGATTTTATGGATGGATGACTTCGAATGATTAAATAAGAGAACAAAAAAAAATTGATCAGTCTTGCAACGGGTTTGAAAAAGCCATAACAAAGATATTTCCGTAGGTTTTGAACCTTTTTTTAGAAGACTGGAAAATTAATGAATAAATTTCTCTTTCTTGTGATATTTAACTTCGAATGTTTTACAAATTTTGAGGTCCTTTTTTATCTCTTATTTTCTTCTATAAAAGGTTTTAAGTAAAAATGAAAGACTATTTTCAAATTTATATTTTGTCCGTTCTGAATAATCGGTCGGATAAATACCATAAAAATATTTGGCTAAAAAAAATAGGTCAAATATGTCAAAAGTTCAAAATATTAGGAAGTTCTTGCAATTGTTTTAAACTGTTTTACTAAAAAGAAATAGATTATTAAATAAACAGGAAGAATTTCGTATACGTCCTTAGGCTACACGCACCCGTGTGTTGGGTGCACAGCGGGTTCCATCGGCTAAGCCCGCTGGGTTCAGCGGGTCGGGTGCGCGAGTTCTCCAAGCCGGCGGGTTGGGAGCTAATTGGGTTGGGAGAGCCGTTGGCAAACGGCTCTCTTCAACGGTAAAATATATATATATATATATATATATATATATATATATTTTTACTTTTTTTTTTCAATTTTTACTCCTATAAATACTCATTTAACCCAACTTCTTTTTTCACACAAACAACCTTCAATTCTTCAACTCTTTTTTCACACAAACAACCTCCAATTCTTCAAACCTCCCACTCTTCAAACGATGAATCCAAATGATGAATCCAAACGATCGAAACCTCGCATCACGGCGCGCGAAATGTAAACGTCGGGCGGAACCCGAGACCCCTTCGAAGCCCTCTTTCAAAGTCGACGTTACGCATACCGGGTTCCCTCCAGAATATCCACCCGATTACAATGTCGACATTTCGCCGAAAGGTTTTTCTATCACAATTACTCATCCTCAAGTTCCTCAACCCGGGAGCTCTTCACAACCCAATCAACCCGGGAGCTCTTCACAAGCTCCTCAACCGTGTCCTTATCAATCGTTTCCTTATCAACCGTTTCCTAATCCACAATTTCCTCCAATCGATTTGGGTAGTCCTTATCAACCACAATTTGTACCCGGTTACCAACCCAATTACCAACCCGTACAAGAGGAAGACACTTCCGATGAGGGAGAACTTTCACCAACGACCCAACAAGAGGAAGACATTAAGTTTTACACCACCCCGCACTACCATCTCCGGGGTAAAAAGCTCTTCGATACTATGAAACGAAAAGACGAGATCAAAGCCAAATATGGCTTGTAATTTTTAGTTTATTTAATGTTTTAGTTTATTTTATTTAATTATGTAATGTTTAATTTTAATTTTTAGTTAATTAATTATGTAATTTTATTTTTTAGTTAATTAATTATTAATCTTATTATTAATTAATTAATTACATGTTTTATTTAATTATATTATTTATTTATATGAAATAAATAAAATAAATTGAAAAGTGAGAGGGTTGGGAGGGTTGGGTGTGTGTTGTAGAGGGTTATGGGAGGGTAAAGAGAGGGTTGACCAAAAGCTGATGTGGCAGCTGATGTGGCATTCAAAAAGTGAGTGGGTTGATTGGGTTCAGTGGGTTGGCTGCAGGTAGCCTTACAAACTTCATTAATTACATGTATATTTCTATAAACTTTGAAACTATATGAACCACTTTTTCATTGTGAATGTAAGGACAGGCGAGAGCGCGCCACGTGACATACATATTCGGTTACGGTGGACATGATTACAGAGGATTGATGTGATTCATGGGAGGGTGAAGATTATTAAAGGAGGGACCCGGTCAAAGTCATCTTTATTAACCGAATGAGTGGTTGTGATTCGTCTTCACATTCACAACCACAAATGAGTTAACATTTGAACTTTCCTCTCTCTCTTTTTCTCTCTCTATATATATATATCCTTACATAAGCTACAAAGTTACATATATACATAAATACTTAATTTAATAATAATTTATTTATTTAAAAACTAAAAATATTTTTTAAATTGATTTGTTATTATTAAAAACTAAAATATTATTAAATTAAATAATTACTATTAAAAATTACTATTTTTTAATAATAAATCAACTTAATAATAATTACTGAAAATTATTATTATTATTACCAAAAATTCTTTTGTTTTTTTAATAATAACTACTAACTTTTTTTAGTAATTTTAGTAATAACAAATCAATTTTAGATTTTTTCGTTTTAAATAGATTAATTTTTATTAAATTAAGTATATGAGTGTATATATATATATATAGAGAGAGAGAGAGAAAAAAAAAAGTTCAAATGTAAACCACTTTTTGGTTGTGAACGTGAGGACAGCCGAGAGCGCGACATGTGTCGGCTTTGAGTGTGGTCCCCCCCTTTAATTCAATGCCCTCCCATGAATCGCGTCTAGTCATCCGCCGTGGATCTGACGTGGCGCCTAGTCATCCGCCACGTGTTGCGCTCTCGGTTGTCCTCACGTTCACAACCAAAAAGTGGTTCATATTTGAACCCACCCCTATATATATATATATAGAATTAGGTTCAAACAAGAACAAAACCAATTTGCAAGAATGAAGGAACCATGTAAATCATAGGTGATTTTGTACTACGTTTGCCCACTAGCACCGACCCACGCGCCTTGTCAGCAAGTGTACTATACTCGCCTTTTCTTGTTTAGTACAAAATCACATGTGATTTACATGGTTCCTTTGTTCTTGCAAAATTGATTGTTCTTGTATACACATACGGTTTTCATGTGGCCTAAAACCTGGAATGAAACTGCTGAGAAACGTCCAATGCACAGGTACTGGCTAATGTTATATATATGTGTGTGTGCAAAGTTTAAAAAATAAATACATAATTAATGAAGTTAGCAAGGATATAAACGAAATTCTTCCGTATAAAGAATATATTTTCCACTCATAGTTAATTATAAAATTAAAAAAAGAGTTTATTAATCGAAGTGTTTCAACTTTACATGTAACCCACCATGCCTATTTTACCACATTTATTCTAGGGGTGTTTGAAAAAAACCCGTTGGACTATTTAAACGGGTTATAGCAAGTCAAATCGTCGGTTTACACCGGTCTACAATTTAGACATTTTTTAAATGGTTTGGCCTGAAAAGACTGTCAAAATACACATGTGTTAATTATGTTTAATTTTCATGTTGTAAACTCATGCTTTATCTTAATCAACAAAATTGTCAAAAACGATATCCAAAATTTCAAATCGTCCATCAACTTGCTCAATGTTTGTCCAAAGGTTAACTATGTTGCCTCGTTGGCAAACTTGTATAGTTTTTTTCAACTTGCTCTATTTTTTTTTTTTTAAGATAGACATTTCCTTTATAACTCGGGATGACATCTTTTTGATAATGTTATATCAATAAAAATAAATCTATTTTTTAATATTCATGTTGTGTTTATTATAGTTTAAAAGCCCATAATAGGCTTAAATCGCCAAGTCTGTGAGGCTAAACCGCCTTTTTGAGGTATGGTTTGACCAGTTTGATCACTTGCTGCAAACTGCTTGGCTTGAAAATTTTCTTAAGCCGCTATAGTTTGGGGGTTAAACCCCCAAAAACAGACTAGGAGCAACCCTACTTATTCACAACTAAATAGTGAAATATTTGCGATCATTGTGAATTTAGTTGAGTTGTTACGCAACTTATATGATATGCAAAATTATCGATCATAATATACGTATTTAATCTCGGTTTATACAAAGAAATGACAGGTTGTTAATTTCTCATGGTTAGTTGTATCGTGGAAATAATGTATATACGTGATGAAAGACATGTAAGCATATACGAACACGCACCCACAAGTTTTTGTTGTCATGAATGTAATGTAATAATGGAAGATACCCAATTCTGATCAAGAAAAAAGAAAAGATTTTTCCAGCTCTATCCAGATATCCAATAGACCGCTACAAGAGCTAAAAAATATGGAAGAACATTAATGAACATGGTTCAAGGACGTGTGACATCAAGGGATGAATGACCATTAAAGATAAATGTGGTGAAGATTGCAATGCTATGCTTAACATATTATCCTGAGGACCAGCTTATTAATAAGATATGCTTATTCATTCTTGCATCGTTATTAAAACATAATATCCAATAAGACGTTTACATACCTTATCTGATATCCGCATTGTAGATGGAATTTCCGAAAAATTGGCTTTGGAGACTTATTTTTTAATTCTATTTTTATATTTATGACGAGTATTTACATCCTTGCATCATAGGAATACTTGTAGAGTATGATATAAAAATTTAATTAGCTTATATAAAATATGACTTTATATTTAAGAGAAATATAAGTTGATGAAACTAGTAACTTTTTTATTATGTTTTTCACTTTTTGAGTTCTCGAGCATATTTTTAGCTTTAAAAATTATGTTCTTGTTGGTTTTTAACTTATGGATTGATAAATTATCGATTAGTTGCGGAGTCTTTTGATGATACCAAAGCTCATTTTTTTTAGAAATTGGGTTGAGGTTTCTTTCCAAATTCGTCATGTTATTTCAAAGTTCAAATTTAATAATGATTTGAAGTATTCACCAAGATTCTTGTGGTTACTAAAGTTTCAAATAGAGAACATTCTACCCATATAAATTATGATATCGGGTTCAAATTAGATAATAGCAATAATAAAACGACAAGATGGAGGTTGAGGTTTATGGACTATGGTACAACTTATTTTAAATGAACTAAGTAAATGATTTTTTTTGCGAAAAACAATATAATAATAGGGATGATAACCATGTGGGTATAAAAAGTTTAGCTTAGCAACTATTCTGTATCTTATGGTTATCTTTTACTGATTTTTGTATTTTTTTTTTAAATCTTGATGCTCACAATCTACCTTATTTTGTAAGGTAATATTCTAACCATTTTCCATTCAAAAAATACAAGTATATATATAAAGTGTAATTTAGGAACTTATTAGGTAAGCAGTTATTAATATCTCTTAACTTGCCTATTGAATTTGAGAAGACCAATAATTTATCTAGTAAATAAGGACTGGGAGTTTTACTGGATAAGTGAGAGAAAAAGCTCTTATGTGGTAATTAAACGTTTACTAATGAAATTCCATAAAATGCTTTTAAAATCTATAAATGCATGAATTTTTTCTTCATTAGGCAAATTTACTAATTTTAATTCAATTTTGTTAAAATGTTCAAATGACCACAAAATTCTTTTTGGAACAAGTAAGTAATTTTAAATCATCAATAATTTTAATAATAAAACAATTTACATGTTTTTAATAATAAATAATTAAAAAAACAATAGCTGACATAATGCTTGGTGAGATTGTCGAAGCAAAATGTTTTCTAATTTGGTCAATAATTATGGATGAATGGGAAACTATCTATTGTCATTTAGCGAGGCAATTCACATCAATATGATACAAGTGAAGGTCCACGACAATCGCTGACCGTCCTTTTAAATAATTTTACTGCTACTAAAAAAACATTCATAAAGGAAACAAAGAATAACAAACAAACTAAAAAATAAAACTATTTAGATTAAAAAAACTCACTACTCAAATAGTTTTAATTTTTTAACTTTTTCAGTAACTATAGTATAAACTATTATTAATTGTTATTTACCTTTCTTTTTCAAAACTATATTCCACAAACCAAAATAAAAAGTTAAAAATAAACATAATTAAATTCTTTTTTTTTCAACCAAATGCCTAATAAATCTCATGGACAGTTCTATATATTCCCATAAATTCTATTATTTTTAAAAAAATATTGTGTATTTTTAGAGAGACAAATAAATATTTAAAACTTTAATTGCAAAAATAGGGAATAAAAAAAAGTGGGAATGAGAGAGACAAATCAAGAAGCTTTAACGGGTCAAAAAGGGAGTTTTACAAATAGACCCCACACATTTTGGATTAATTGTACTTTATATCTACATTGTAGCTTTTTAGACAAAATGCCCATTTTAACACCCACATTTGATGAAAACCACACATTATCATTTCACACTATAAAACAATAATTTCCATATATTAATTAACATTGCTTTAAAATTAAAAAAAATGTGAAAACGTTAAAATTTTTGGGCGAGTTCTTTTTCTTGATAAATTCTCCAAAACTTTTGCTTAAAACGAAGAAAGTATAAAAGAGTGTGAGAGGTTTTCAAAATCTAAAGAATAACCGAAAAATGATTTTTCATAGAGGTTTTCTAAATTTAAAGAACACCCTAAAGAGAGTGTGAGAGGTTCCACATGCTTTGAGGTTAAGTATTATTTTGATCATCTTTTAGATGTTTTTTTTTTCATGTTCGAGAATTTCAAGGTGAAGTGTATAGTGGGGGAAGTTTGAGGGTTAAAATATGATTAATTGAAAAATATTACAACGTCCATTTGAGACGTCAATATATGAAATTTGATCAATCAGATCTAGGGGTATGTTAGATGTGCTATATACAACAAAGAGGAACGTGCAAACCTACATGGAAAAAAATTTATATTATGGTAAAAATAAGTTGTTGTTGTTGTTTTAACATTGAGTCATCATAAAACATTTATATTACGGTTAGGGACGGATTTAGCATTTGAAGAGTGGGGATATGGCCCCCCATCAAAAGCAATTTTTTTTCTTATTTACCTATGTTAAAATTATATATTTTTTTTTAATTTGTTATAAGAGTTCCCCCACTAAATTTTCACGTGTGCCCCCACCAAACAAAAATAAACTGTGAAATCTACCAAAAAAACTAATAAAGTCTCTTGAGATTAAACAAAAAACCGAAAAGTCCTTCAAAATTAACAAAAAAAACCTAAAAATTCCTTTGAAATCTATCAAAAAACTTCAAAAATCTTTTCAAACGCTAGAATTATGGTAAAAACGCATCAGACGACTTTATGAGCCTTTAATTTACATCAAAAGTACCCCCATTAAGTATAAATCCTGGATCCGTCACTGATTGCGGTAGTATGTATCATACCCCCTACTGAAAAGTTGCACCTCAATTCACATGTTATTATTTTACAAGAACAACAAACATGTGTAGGGGAAGGAAGTATTATGTATGTGAAGCGATATGATAAAGAAATATGATCGCATGTAACTATAAGATGTTACCTAAACGGGGATATCATGTGGTATAAATGATGTCCGAAAGGTGCTATCAAGACCTCGAAATAAAATGATATCTAAAAAGAATATTGTGTATATAAAGTAATATGATATATGGATGTGGGTTATAAAAAGTTACGAAGGTTTTTCTATATCAAGTACTAGGGGTGTTCAGTAATTCAATTGATTCAACTAAAACCAACCGATTTAATTAGAATCGATCGTTGGTGATTGGATATCCAATTGTAATTGGATTGAATCAGATTGAAATTTTCAACATCCAATTTGGATTGGTGGGTTCTTGGATAATACTTTACAACCGACCAAAATAGACTAAACCAATCAAATTATCCATCCAACTACTCATCCAACTATCATCTAGTCATCATCTAATTACCAATCCAATCATAAGTAGTTTAATTTTATAAGTATATATAGTGTATATAATAAGACAATTAATCATCCATTGGATATCAGAGGAATTCAATCTGATTCAATGCGATTAATATTGGCTGGATCCAATCTGATCAAATGGATATCCAATAAGAACACATCTAGTAGATGAAACTGAACCAATCCAATCATCTATTGGATTGGAAAATTCCAACATCCAATGGATGATTGGATCGTTTCGATTTTCCTCACGTCGATTGGATGTCAACCGATGAACAGCCCTGTGAAGTACGTATAGGTATGACCTATCAATTATACACTCGTTTATATGTTGTAAAGTAAAGTACACCTAAAAGTATTGAATAAGATAAAAGAGCCCAATATAAGCATAATGTAATATAAATTTTGATGAAAAATGGAAAATGTTATGATGTTGGCAACAATAAATATCAATGTAGTCAAAATCATGTGAAATGAATAATTGTACATTTAGGAATGATAAACAAAAGGAAAATAACATTATAACTTTCAAAGATGTAACCAAAGGAGTGTTAGCCTAGTGGTAAGGCTTGGGCACTACATAGTGGTGAACCCGAGTTCGAGCCCTGGGGGACGCATTCTGGAGGTACGGGGGCTTCGACCCCGGGCTGCATGCTTTAGCAGTCGGGCTTCGGCCCAAAAATTGCCGAGGATTAGTCTGGGCCCAATGTGGTCTGGGATACCTCTTCCAAAAAAAACTTTCAAAGATGTAAAGGATTGTTACAATTGTTTATCATACTTGCATATAACAATGAAACTTTTATTTATTCATTTAAATTTAAAGAATGCAAAAAGGTTGACTTTCAAGATTAAAGTGTGTTATTGGCTTAAACAAGATACTTTTGGTATATGAAAGTGATTAATAAAAGTTTGGATTGATTTTGAATCCTAGTTAGGATGTTAATAACGAATTTCTATAAAACAATATTACATTAAAAGTATGTTGTGGTTTTGAGAAATAATACTTTTATAAAACATATATGGATATATCTAATAATCAAACAACGTTCAACATTGAGATATACCATTTTATATTATATATTTTTCTTATCATGAAACGTCGATCTCATCATATATTATTGTCGGGTATTTTACTATTTTATACACAATGTCAATATGTCGTTTGACCTACATTATTATATTTCAAATATCTCATCGAGGATTCCAAAATAAAACTAGATCGAGTTAAATAGATCTATGGTCAAATCCTATTTTCCGTAAAAATGAAACTTTTATTGTTACAATTGTTTATCATAGACTTGCATACAAGTTACAACAATGAAACTTTTATTTATTCATTTAAATTTAAAGAATGCAAAAAGGTTGACTTTCAAGATCAAAGTGTGTTATTGGCTTAAACAAGATACTTTTGGTATATGAAAGCGATTAATAAAAGTTTGGATTGATTTTGAATCCTAGTTAGGATGTTAATAACGAATTTCAATAAAACAATATTACATTAAAAGTATGTTGTGGTTTTGAGAAATAATACTTTTGTAAAACATATATGGATATATCTAATAATCAAACAACGTTCAACATTGAGATATA
Organism: Centaurea solstitialis; assembly: GCA_030169165.1. Classification (NCBI taxonomy): domain Eukaryota; kingdom Viridiplantae; phylum Streptophyta; class Magnoliopsida; order Asterales; family Asteraceae; genus Centaurea; species Centaurea solstitialis. Next base: position 40,063,350 of record CM058042.1, on the reverse strand, counting down.
CCATTTTATATTATATGTTTTTCTTATCATGAAACGTCGATCTCATCATATATTATTGTCGGGTATTTTACTATTTTATACACAATGTCAATATGTCGTTTGACCTACATTATTATATTTCAAATATCTAATCGAGGATTCCAAAATAAAACTAGATCGAGTTAAATAGATCTATGGTCAAGTCCTATTTTCCGTAAAAAGAAAATTTTATTTAATTAATACAAGCATGAATCTACAAATAGAATATACCAATATTCTTGATAAAAATATTTTAAATTAAAGATTGTAGTTTTTATTTCAAAAGGAATAAAGTATTTATTTAAAAAATAGGTATATTTTGTTTGTTAATTTTAAAATAATATCAAATCAAATGAGATTGATGATCAAATCCCATCACCATCATGATGATGATGATGAAGAAAAAACAAAACAAAAAATAAAGAAAAAGAAATTAGAGGGGTAATTATGTAGTTGAAAGAAGGGACATAGTTGGGCCTACATCTAATGGTGACAAATCAATTGCCCCACCATCCACCTCTTTATTTAATTTTTGGTATGATACATGTGACATTAAAAAGTATAGAATGTGCATTTGTTTAATGAAATTTATAACTTTTAAAAACATTCATAAAAATACTATTATGCATATATAATTGATGTTTCTTTAAAGCTTCATAATTTTGTGAAATTTGTAAGATTTAATTTAAACTACGAAAAAGAGTAGTTAAAAATAAAATTTAATTTAACTTTAAAAACTCTATTTGCCATCCTTTTTTTTAATCTCACATTTCATTTATTTTCTCATTCTATAACATACACAAGTATATAGTTAAATATAAACACAAGATAAACATATTATAGATAATATTTTAACTACTACTTGTATATTTATGAACACACTCTAAATCTACAAGTAGTATAGTTTATGAACATGAATTAAAATAATAAAACTAAATTTAAATATACTACTTATGAACAAATTATATACATCTGATATAATTTTCTTAAGATTGTTTTTATTGTTTTTATCTTTTGTGATTATTTAATTATAAATATGTGTCCATGCATGTTAAGGAATTAAGACGAAAGAGAGATAGATTTGATTTTTTCATAAAAATTAATTAATCATCTCATTAATTATTACATTAGTTTACCTTAAACTAATAGTTTATAATTGATCTAACAAATTTTATGAATTTTAGATAATTAAACCCATATATATATATATATATATACAAAAAAATTATCTATTTGAAAAACATGATAATTAATAAAATCATATATGATTCACGTGACTTTGCAAGTTGCGGTTAAAGTCGCATGTGTGGTTTTTTTTGCCGTTAATGCAAAATCATATATTTTATTGGTTCTCGTGTTCTTTTAAATAGATACCGTTCTTGTTAGGTTCAAATATGAACTCAATTTTGGTTGTGAATGTAAGAACCACTAAAATCGCGCCACGTAATAATATTTACTCTGAATATCATGCAGTATTCAAAGTGAATAAAGCCATCTATGTATATATATGCTACTATGTAATCATCACGTTCATAATAAAAAATGAGTGAAAAATGAGTTTTCATTTGAGTTTTCACCTCTCTTTCTATGTATATATATGCTACTGTGTTATTTTAAGTTAATATCGAAATATGAACTTTGTATATTTATAGCTCTTATATATTTTTTTATTCTGAATTGTTTAAATTAATTTTCCCCCCTTTTATGCATGTGACTTTTTTTGGAGTAACAAATCAATAGGGCAGTAGTAATATGATAACTAAATCCATTCAAATAGTAAAAATAGTAGCTTGTTGGTGGACCATTGAATATTGATATCAGATTATTTTAATAAAACTTGGTAACAAATCTAAATTAAACGAATAATTTATTTGTTTTCAGTTATAAATGTAAAATATTAATACACATTCTGTTTGAATTGATACTACCTTGTTAACCAAGGATTTTATTTTATTTTATTAATAGCTAATATTTTATGTAAAATAATGTGGACTTTATTAAACTTATTAGGTTGTATCTCTATTTATTTATAAAATTTGGGTTTCTTATGTTTTTCAGTTATAGTTAAAGACCATCAAAGTGCAGTTTTTTTTTACAATTTAGTTATGTTTAAAAACCTAACAAAAAAGAATTTTGATATAAAGAAAAGCATATTATCTAATTATTGCGTATTTTAGTTTTTGATGTTTGTATAAAGTTATTTCAAAGTTTAATTATGACTATTCAAAGTGAAAAATTAGGGGTTTGGATAATCAGCTTTATGCTAGCCGAATTAGAACTATTTACATATGAAAAAAAAAAGATCAATATTTTTTGAAAGGCAGAATTTTATTAAAAATAAAACAAGAGTACAATTTTTTTAAAGTGAAAAATTAGGGGTTTGGATAATCAGCTTTATGCTAGCCGAATTAGAACTATTTACATATGAAAAAAAAGATCAATATTTTTGAAAGGCAGAATTTTATTAAAAATAAAACCAAGAGTACCATTTTTTTAAAGTAAAAAATTAGGGGTTTGGATAATCAGCTTTATGCTAGCCGAATTAGAACTATTTACATACGAAAAAAAAAAAGATCAATATTTTTTGAAAGGCAGAATTTTATTAAAAATAAGCCCTCCAGAAAAGATTAATTATTTATCCATATTTTTACCTTAATTTAAGAGGGTATGCTATATTTTCTTTTCTTTTTTAAATAAAGGATTAAAAGTTAAGAGTATAAAAGATATTATATAATCACTTCGATAACTATTTTATTTTACCAAATCTAACATTAATTATATTATTAAATTATTACATATATTTAATTAAAAAAAAATTCTACCCTACACCTTTATTTTCAGTTTCAGTAATTGACGAAAGTATTAAAATAATATTTTCTTTCAATTTATAAGAACTTTTTAGATTTATAGGTTTTTACGATCTTTTTCATCTTTTCTCTATTTTATAATACAAGATAACATAGTTGGTAGAACAAAAAATTGTTCAAATATTTAAGTTTTTCATTTTAACATAATTATTAGAGATTCTTTAAATATTGAATACAAAATAAATTATTTGGTTTTGATTAGGGCCACCCCGTTATCACATGCGAGTTCAGTGTAAAAACACAAATGATTTATTTGAGCTTGTGTTAACTTCTTTTAACACTGTTCTTGTGTTGAATTCATGTATGTGTATATATAGGTATGAGATCATGTGAAAAGTGTCATCTTTGATGAGAAGTGTTTTAAAACTGTTGATCACTTTCGATCAAATACCCTTCCTTGAATTGCAGTTTAAAAGCGATTATCTGGTGCATCTCATCCTAATGTTCATCTATTTTCTCATGTTTCTCAAGTTGATACTTTTCACTGTAACCCAATCATATATATATATATATATATATATATATAGAGAGAGAGAGAGAGAGAGAGAGAGAGAGAGAAAGGTAGGGTCAAAGAGAAAACCCTAAAAAAAATAATAAGTTGAGGAACAACTTGGTAACCGTTTATCTAGACAGTATGCACATGTGCATCTAAGCAATTAAAGTTGTTTTTGGTTTTTATGCACATATGTATGTTATAAATTAAATTATAAATATGCATATATACATACAGTGAAGATGAACACTTACCATAGTGTTTCTAAGTTTTTTTTTAATGGTTTTCCCTAAATCTGACCATATACATGGAGACGGTATTATACAACCTGGTCTATTTGTATTGCTATTGCAATCAAATCTCAACCTTTCATATAATCTAGCAAATATTTAATTTTATAAATATCTTGATTGTTTTCTACATAAAACTTGATTATACTTATAAAAACTCTAATCATTTTATATAAATATTCTAATAATGATAAATTAACCTTCATCATTTATATAAATATCTCAATCAATTAAGCCACATTAGTGTACAAATAAGATAAGTTGCATTAACATATTGATCTAATTAGGCATGGGATCATGTAAGAAACATGAAAACTGAATTTGAACCATTGTGCTTTAGAAGAGAGCAGATCCATTCCATCTCGATACATCTTTTTTCGATGCATCTCATCCCAATGTACATTAATTTCCTATTCAACGGACAATAACCACTTTTCCCGTTTCTCACCATTAACCTAACTTCTCATTGGAACCCAAACAGAGTTAATATTAACTCAGCTTCTCACCGAAACATAAACCAGATTTAATATTAACTCAGCTTCTCACCGGGAAACCAAACCTGATTTAATATTGTAACACCCCGATACCCAAAATAGCATAGCAAATAATTACGCAATATTAATAATAATAATTCCCAGTGATCTAATACGCATAAGTCTCAGAATTCTCAACACAAAAGTACATGGTTAAAGAGTGCATGCGGAACAACCCTCCACAGCTGAGATTCTAAATTTAGGATAAGGTACTAACTTCTACCGGTAGAGCTACTAGACGTCTACCTTCTCCTTCCCTCTCGCAACACGATCTTTCCCTGAAAAGGTTTTAGATTTTGAAAACGAGGGTTAGACCGAAAGGTCTAGTGAATTCCCTCAAAACAGTTAATCAACAATTCCGGCCCGCTGGCCGTAAAATCACAATTTGATAATAATGGCAAAGCAAATGTGTTACGGACAAAGAACTTCCACAAGGCACCGAGGCCACAATCACATCACTCCCAAGGGACGCTATCCCAAGGTACCCCCAAATGGTGGACCAGACCAAATGGTAAACACTCCCAAGGAACATACAGTTCCAAGGTACCCAATGTCCATGCTTGCAACACATTTCAATCCGAAACATTTCAACATTTACATTTAAGCATGCATTAAACGTAATTCATCAATTATCCATATTTCCACAAAACAGTTCATCATCAATAGCAAAACAGTTCGCAAATCGAATGGATATATATTTATGAAAGCAGTGAAAACTATCCATTCATGTTCAGGCAAGGGAACTCACCTGAGTAGATCTCACTGTCCTCCCACGGACCTCGTCTAACGTGCCTGTAAATATCTAAGGCATTAATAGTTGCGCTCAACAAAACCCACTACTATGACATCCCTAGGCAGACTTAGCACGGGGGTTCCGCTACCCGGTTAGCGGACGGGGTCAAGGGGAGCCGCCCTTGCGGGGTCTGAGGGGCAGCGCCCCTCGAAAAATTTTTATTTCTATAGGGTTAAATCACTATGGAAAAACTTCTCCGAAAACTAACCATACAAATGAAACTCCTCAAAAATCCGACTCGAAAACATATTTTTTCCGACTTACAAAAATCCGAATCGGAAAACCTACTTTTCCGAATCGGAAAACACCCATTTCCGATTCGGAAAACACTCAAATCCGAATTCCCGATTCGCAAGGAACGAGGTCAGCATAACGACTAGGCCAGCCCAATTCCCGATTCGGAAAACATAGTTTCCAGTTCGGGAAAGGCATTCGAAACAATTAAACAAGCTTCAAAGAAACCGATTCGGAAAACATGAGTCCCAATTCGGGAAACATGAATTCCGATTCGGAAAACATGTTTCCCGATTCGGAAAACTCAAAATCCGAATCGGAAAACCGAGCAGATTCATAAAAATGCCCAAATCTCGAAGAAGACTAATCCAATTGGATCCAAATTAATTCTAGAAGGTCACTAAGCTAATCCCGCATCAATTTAGATAAACCGTACGCAAAATAACATCGAGATCTTACCTCGGTGATGATTTCCCGACCTTGAAGATGATAAAATGGCTCCAAGCTAGATCTTCCAACACACACTAAACACACACACTAATCTTTCCCAAAAATGGCAAAGATTAGGGTTTAGGGTTTAAATACCTAGGGTTTTGGGCCAAGCCCATACCTAAAATGGTAAAAGCCCATACCATTAAACTTTTCAATAGTTACATAATTAACCCCTAAAAATCATCATATTCTCACAAAAGGTCAATTAACAGTAACTTAACTTATTTAACTCCATCTAGGATCTTGGTTATTACAAATATTAACTCAGCTTTTCACCGAAAACCCGAACGAGATTTAATATTAACTCAAATTCTCAATTAAACACAAACCGGATTTAATAGTAACTAAGCTTCTCATCAAAACTAAAACCAAATTTAATAGTAACTCAGCTTCTCACCGAAACACAAAGCAGATTTAATATTAACTCAACTTCTCATCGAATCCCAAACCAGATATAACTAAAACCATAAAGGCAAGGAAAAGAATTCTGTAAATAAACACAAAGAAAACACCTCTCTCTCTTTGATCACTGTGAACACATGGCTAAAGTGCACCTTCCACCATGAAAGAAGAAATGAAGAGAGAGAAGAGAAAAAAGCAATAAAGCAAAACTAAATAGTCATATGTTGTCATGGTCATAGCACCAGTAGTGTGTTTGCTCTCTTCCCTTCCCACCTTCTGCACCATTCTCAGACTTCACCTTTATGCAGAACAACAACAAAGAGTTAATTCTCACTCCACAAATCCCTAATTCACACCTTCAAAAAACAAAAAAAAACCCTAATCCAAACAACTCAATACAACTGGAGCCATTTCATCTCAATCTTCACCCCAATTTTCCCTCAGATCTGCTGGTGAGTGAGTTTTCAATCTCAATTTCTCCAAATTCCTTCTCGATTTTCGTTTGATTGAATGATTTCACTCGGATTTTGGTGAATTTGTGTTCGTTTTGATGTTATATTCCGATTACGAGTGGCATTTTGATGATATTTTATTGTTGATTTGATTTCATTTTTGAATCGATGATGTGATGCTTTTTGTTTTTAATGAGAATAAAAAACTTTGATCTGTGGAAAAACTTTTGGTTTTTAAAGTTGAAATATGTTATCGCCATTGACGTTTTAGCTTTTTAAGGTTTTTGTTACTATGAAAAATACTTGCAACAAATGGATTCCAAATTTCCCAATGGATTTTGCAGATACAGTATAGGTACAGAAGTGCAAAAGTATAACTCCAAATTTGGGACTAATGGAGTTAAATTTTTGGGGAATTTAGACCACTTTTTTTTTTTCATTCAATATCACTTTTGGTTTGTGTGATTAATGGCAAATATTAAAGCTAATAAAGTGATCTATTTGCCTATTGAAGTATTGATGCAACTTCTTTTGGTCCAAAAGATTCTTATAATTTGTTTTTAACAAAAGGAAGGAGGTTTGATCATTTGATGCATTTCATACCAACCAAAGTACAGAGTCAATTAGTCAAACACTGTAATTTTCACCAAAAAGGACACAGAGATGAACCATTTAGAACTGAAAAGGTTATTTAGCATTTATGTTTGAATATGAATGATAACCATTAAATTACTTGCCATAATCAGATAATCTTCCATTTTTCTTGATAAGTTGTAGGTATAAAGCTGTTGTTATTAGCTTTGATGCTGCATAAAGGATTCTTTATCTGCTTTATTTTGCTTTGAGTTTTGTGTTTCATTGGTTCATGAGTTTTCAAGTTAAACTTACCTGTTTTTCCATTACAAATGCTGCAAATAAGTTAATGATGTTGATTTGGTTCCACAAGATCCTTTTCTTTTGTCCTCATTGTAGTGTATTTTGACTAGTGATAATAAATGTTTTTAGCGTGTTTGGTATGCGGGTGAGGATAAAAACTTGTTGTCTCATGTTTGGAAGACGGGAGTGAGTGGGATTGAAATAGGTGGGAAAAAAATCACGAAGACGAGACAAGATTGGTAAAGTTACTAACTTACCCTTGTCAAATTAACCCTTACACAATTCGTTCACCGCCTGCCTCACTCTCGCCCATCCAATCTGGTCCTGTCTGCATACCAAACACACCCACGAATCTGGTTGATTGAGAGGTTGATTATATCGTTTACTCTCTTGCAGAACCGTGATATAAAAGAGGTTTATTTAATCTTTAATGAAGTACTGTAAGCAGAAATGAGAAGGATTCATGATTCACAAAAGCTTCCGGTTTCCGGGCACCTGTCCGAAATCGGCAAGTTACCAAATTCACACTTCGGTTTGGTCAGAGAAGACATGAGCTTTTTGAATGTGGAAAATTTTCAAGATTCAAGTTTACCCATGTCCGTAAGGAAATGGAAAGGGAAAAAACTTCTTGCAGGATGACGAGGAGCTTATGCCAGATGCGCACATATTGAAGGAACCCGACGATTCCTTTGACGAAATCGGTTCCACCTCTTTCTCGGGAGCGAGTCATCCCCCGGAACCCGTTGACACGGATCTAATGAGCCCCGTTTGCGTACCGATCGGTCAAAACAAATCGTCGGAAGGCCAATGCATGATAAAAGGAGTTTCCATAAAGGGTCCGTTTTTGGAAGATCTTTCTATTCGTGTTTCCGGAATCAAACAAAGCCCGAGAGCCTGCCGCCATCTTCTCCGTTTGCAGTTCCGAGGCCGTCACAGAACACCGAAAGCTCTCCCATTCGTCAAGATTCCGATGAAAAGGAGTGCGTTTGGGACGCTTCTTTGCCTCCAAGCGGTAACGTGAGCCCGCATAGTAGCATCGATAGTACGGGTGTCGTTACGTCTATGAGCACCAGCACATACCGAATGAGTGACGGAATGCTCAGTGTCGATCGTAATTACGGAATTCCGAAAATGACCCTTCGAGGAGAATCCCTTGAAAGCGGAAAAACAAGTATTAGTCGAGCTAGTGATAGTAGCGGTCTTAGTGACGATAGTAACTGGAGTAACTTCACCGGGACCACCAACAAGCCGCACAAAGGGAATGATCCGAGGTGGAAGGCTATTCTTGCCATCCGATCACGAGATGGGCTTTTGGGCATGAGTCATTTTAGGTTGCTTAAGCTTCTCGGGTGTGGTGATATCGGTAGCGTTTATCAGTCGGAGCTTAGTGGGACCCCCTGCTATTTCGCGATGAAGGTGATGGATAAGGCGTCCCTTGCTAGTAGAAAGAAGCTGTCGAGGGCTCAAACTGAGAGAGATATATTGCAACTACTTGATCACCCGTTCTTGCCGACTTTATACACTCATTTTGAAACGGATAGATTCACCTGTTTGGTCATGGAGTATTGCCCTGGGGGCGATTTGCACATGTTGAGGCAACGGCAACCGGGGAAACATTTCTCGGAATACGCGGCAAGGTACCGTTTTCTTGTTTTTGTTCTTTGGGATCTGTCATATCTTGCATGAAATAGTTGTACCGTATGACATGAAAATTTGATGATTTTGCTAAAGTTCGGTGAATGTTGACCATAGTTATGACCAAAGGGACCCGAATTATACTCGAAAGCATGGTTGTGGGTGGGAAGTACGGGTGTAAGTGAGCTAAGCTGCTCTTGAGCTACTCGGGATCGACTCGTTAAAAGTTCGATTCGAGCTCGAGTTAAACGAACCCGAGCTTCATTTTGGGCTCGTATAATAAATGAGCTCAAGCCTTTATGATTGACCGGGCTTGGCTTGGTTCGTTTACACTCTTACATGGGTAAATTAGTCATCTTGTTTTGGGGGGGGGGGGGGGGGGGGGGGGGGGGGTGTCCCTACTCTATCTGAAAGGTAGAGCGGTTGGGTTTGTTATTTTGGTAGTGTTTAATCGTCTAGTTTCAATTACAACATCGTCGTAGTTTATACGTTCCCTTTTTTCGTAATCAGGTTTTACGCAGCTGAGGTTTTATTAGGGCTCGAGTATCTCCACATGCTCGGAGTCGTGTACCGAGACCTGAAACCCGAAAACGTATTGGTCCGTGAAGACGGCCACATTATGTTGTCCGACTTCGACCTCTCGTTGCGATGCACCGTCTCACCCACCCTCGTAAAATCCTCATCGTTAGATCCCGACCGTCCAAACGGGCTGCCAACGGTGCCTTCTGCACCCAACCGCCTGCATCGAGCCCACTTCCGTCTGCATCCAACCCGCCTGTTTCCTCCCCGCTTCTTCCCTCACAAAAACAAGAAAAAAACGAACCCCAAAACCCCGATCCGACCCAACCCCGCTCTTCGGCCACCTCCCGGAACTCATCGCCGAACCCACTGCGGCCCGCTCGATGTCGTTCGTTGGGACCCACGAGTATTTGGCTCCCGAAATCATCAAGGGGGAAGGACACGGGAGTGCGGTGGATTGGTGGACATTTGGGATTTTCTTGCACGAGTTGTTGTACGGTCGCACCCCGTTCAAGGGTGCGGGAAACCGAGCCACGTTGTTCAACGTGGTCGGGCAGCAGCTAAGGTTCCCGGACTCGCCGGCTACAAGCTACGCGAGCCGGGACCTGATCCGGGGTCTGCTCGTGAAGGAGCCACAGCACCGGCTCGGTGTGAAACGGGGTGCGACCGAGATCAAGCAGCACCCGTTTTTCGAAGGTGTGAATTGGGCTTTGATCCGGTGCAGTACGCCGCCGGAGGTCCCGAGGCCGACAGAGGCCGCCGAGCCCACCGGGAAGTTTGGGCCAGCGGTCGAGGCAGTCGGTGGCGGCAATAATAGTAAGAGGATGGTGGGGAGCGGCGGGAAACCGGGCGGTAAATATCTGGATTTCGAGTTCTTTTAGCGAATGTTTAGAAGAATTGTTATAGGATTGTTTGTTTTGATGTGTTGTAATCGCTGACTTTTGTTCGATCTCATTGTGAAATCCGTTGTTCGTTATCGTGTTATCTAACCCATATATTCGTTGAGGGTATTTTTGGAATTTCACTCGTATTTAGTCACATTCTGCATTTCTGCCCCCATAGATTTCAAGAAATCTTGAAAATGATTAGGGTTTGTTATTAAGCAAATTTCCATAATGCAATTTTCTTCATTTGGTACTTTTTAATATTCGAGGAAAAAGTTGATTATCTACGATTTCAATTGGTTTCATACCGAAACCGTAACCAAGGACACCACCAGTGTAAGGCAGTAATTTTTGGTTGGTTTATAGACTTAATCATTCAAAATAAAAAAGTTTAACGATTTTTTTATTAAAAAAATATAGTTTAAAGAGTTAACTGTTTAAAATATAAAAATTTAATGGGTTTCCTTAAAAAAATTCCAATAGATAGAGATATTGGCATTTAATGGAATTAAATCCCCTCTGAAAATTTCAAAAGTACAACCACTTTACCAAATTTAAAAAGCAATGCTATTTAGCAGCCTCTTTAATTTCAAAATCTAAGCAAGTCATGCATTAAAATTGAAAAAACAAGTTTTGATATTGATACATATAGTATAATTGTATAAAAATAAAATTAATAGGTAACTGGTTACTAAATTAAATAGATGCTCATGATTTGATTGCAAGGGTTGTAAAAATGCAAAAAAGTTATATAATAACCTACCTCTAGCAATATATAACGATGCTTTTAGCCCACCCCAATTAGAAACCAACTATAAAGAGAAAATTAGATGATCATTGGTACATATAATCACTTCTATGATGCTAAATTGGCTTATTTCTCCATGTTTATCTCTTATGTTTGTTTTACTTACCTTACTAGGTAAAAAAGTCGGTATTATTACATATTGAAGTAGAGGTCTTTAAGACGTAACTTACCTTTTTCTTTTAATGAAATATCCTCGAGGACTCATTAGATCCAAAGTGAGAACCAACAATTCTTTGAATATTTATCGAGATAATCTTGAAAAATTAAACACAATTTTTCAGGCAACAAGATAGCGCTCGTTTTTAAGAGCTATTGAAGTTCACTTCTAATGAGATGGTACAAAAGTCTGAAATCTAAATCAATAAAACTATTAGGTTTTGTAAGCCGATAAACGTCTGAATATGTATAATCATCTATTTTATTCCTAAAAAATTCAACTTAAATACGAAAGAAGAAAAAAAAGAAGCGGACAGATTTAAAGGGCTATGAAGTTTTAACCGCATCTTACGTCGAAGTCCCAATTTAAGCGATTCAAGATATTTTGAAAAGCCAACACACATCTACAATCTTCGTGTTTTACGTTTTTTTTTTTTTTTGGCAAATTAGGGGTGCATCTAGAATAAAACCAACATTGAAATCGAAGGAATTTTACTAAACGGAAATAAGAAGTAATTAAGTGATTAGGATATCACTTAATTTATCATAGAACATTGGGTTAAGAAATTCTGATAAGGTAAAAAACAAACAATCTGAATTATCTATCTTTGATCAAATCAGACGAATAAAAGCTGAAAAAAAGAAAGCCAAGACGAACTCAGAAAGTAAAAACCCACAAATGAGCAAAAAGTTTGAAATTAATCCAGAATTCAAAAAACCAACAACTCACTGAAAGTCTGAAACCAACCATGATAAGTCCTACTCACCCCTATAAAAAGACAAAATTACTTTTTTGCAATAACAAGGGCCCACAATGTCCTTTTATAGCAAACCTATGAAAAAAGAAGAACAGAAAAATCTTTTCTTTTTTAACCAAATAATCAAGAATTACACACAAGATTTGGTCAACCACACAAATCAAAGCTTACCCATTTGGGAAATTTGGTAGTTCTCATGTGCCACTCACATGACATATATATATAATGTAAATAACTAGTTACCCAATCCTGATATGATATAATATGTTCATGGCTTTTCATGGAGATGCTGGTGTAGATGCAGCAGTCACAGGCTGATCTTTAGGGAAACCAAAATTCTCAAACATGCCCTGAAACAAAAGTTTCCAAAACCAAACTCAATCTTAAATGGTCCATGCTCTTTAGGTGGAGTTTGGTTCACATAATGGATTCTGTCAAAGGATTGAAATGGAATTTAATCATCTGTTTGGTTGGCATGAATTAGAATGGAATTTGCCAAAATAATTTGCATCTGTCTGTTTGGTTCCATCATTTTCATACTCTGAACAAAACACGAGATTTCGAATTTTGTCAAATGAATTGGCGATTCCAGTTCCTTCCAAATCCATGAACCAAACGCCCCCTTAGGGTTTAGGGTGTCAATCGCTCAATGTTAGGGTTTAGGGTTCAATGCAAACTAAAATTAAAAAAATAAATGTGTATAGTATAGCAGGGAGAGAGAGTATACACAAAACATACCATGGCATCGTTGATTGCATAAGTGACACAGTAGTGTTCCTGAAAACCAAATTCGGAGACAAAAATCAATATTATCAATGTCGGATAAAACTACAAGTTTTTTTTTCTCCATATGATAGCATTGCCAAAACATTTAACCTTATTATCTTGTGAAAATTGCAATGTTTAACAAGAGATATTTCAATATACAAACCAAAGAAAAACCATTATATCCCACCCGAAGGTAAGATAGGGTCTGGAGGATAGGATGTACGTAGATCTTAATTCCTTTCTCAAGAGATTGGCAAACTGTTTTCAAGGAGAAACCCGGCTTGCAAAAAAGGTAAACACACGGTTCAATGTAAACATTAAACTATCTATCATCGTCCCCAAACATCCTCAAATAATGAATGCCAAATGGATAAATATATATATTGTTAACCTTGGAGGGAAAACCCCCCGAAATATATCAACATTCATCGGTTGGAGATAATACTAGATTGGCTACTGCATCAATCATAGAAAAATGTACATTTGACTTCTGAAAGTCATACCCTCTTTAAATTTGAATCATATTAAACAGTGTACAAGTTAAGCACCTTTTTTCTTTTTGTTCTTTGTGTTGATTAATAATTATTTAAATATAGCTATTAATTTCTTCTTCAAGTAGCCGTTAAACATGACTCTGTTTTTTTATAACCTAAGAATAGGATACAGAAGATTAGTAGCCTTTTATCCTATATTTAGATTAGTAGCAGAAATATGAACTTGCCTGCATCATGTACCATTCTTCAAACTCATCAAACAACTCCAATCGTTCAATCCTGATAAAACGAACACGGGTTAAGATCTTATAAAAGAGAAATTTATGAGCATCATAAAGAAAGAGTGAAACGGGTATCCAAAACCAATAACCAAAAGCTTATGAAAGACGTTCCACTTCCTAATAACTAGATTTGGGAGCAAGATATTACAGATTAACAAAGATATGTGCACTTTCACAAGCACTATTCAATAAATGATCCAAAGTGATAGAGCACCAACATTTGATTTAGAATGCTGAATCTGCACCAGATGTGAATTGGTAGCGGGTGCAGCTGGACCCTAACACTACAAACTCTCCTTTTCTGATCCGTGACACATCCACTTGGACTACATAAAGGCTATGTTTGGCAAACTAGCTGATAAGGTAGCTGATGACTGATAAGGTAGCTGATGACTAATAAGCTAGCTGATGAATAAGATGTGTTTGGCAAAAACTAGCTGATAAGGTAGCTTAAGACTGTAAAATGACAAAAAAAAAAAAAAAGAAAGACATGTTTAAAAATTGGTAATGTAAAAAGTAGAAGGGTATATTTGGAATAAAGAAAATAAAAAGTCTCATAAGTCCCATAAGTCACCAAAACACTAGTGAGAGTAGCTTTTCAAAGAGCTAGCTTATGGTCCATCCAAACATGTACTTTACTTATAAGCTCGCTTATTTTTACCAAACAATGCCAAAGATTACTAAGGGGTTGTTTACTACCAGCTTACTGCCTCTTAACCTCTTACTAGGTAAAAGGTACTTTACTTGATGTTTATGAATCCCCTCTTACCAGTCCATGATGTTGACTGAGATGTTGACCTGGTAAGCAAAGGGAGGGGCTCTTACGGCCTTTTACCAACACAAAGTGCTGACCGGGTTAGTGTGCAGTTCAGGTACGAGGTTTGATCTGGGGAAGTGCTGACCAAGTAAGAGCCTTTAATTCCTTACCGGGTCAGCATCTTGGTCAAAGTTATTTGTTGGTCAAAGTAAACAACCTCACCTAGTGTAAGCGCCTTACCTAGTAAGAGGAGGTCAACAATTAGTAAATAGCACTTTCTTGTATCCTGTTACGGCTTAACCAATTTGTGTTGCTAATCATCCCCTAAGGCTTCTATCCAATCATATCCTAGAAGACCAATCAAAAAAAATAAACAGCTCTACAACTCGTACATGTGTCTATGAGACGAGAAAGTTCCATCTCAATCCAAGACATTGTTTTCTTTGATTCCATAAACCAGCTTAAATTTTGATTTAGGGAGAGAGAGCCAAGCATGAGCTACACCAGGATTTACAATTTGCTTACCCTTTTTATAGTGTGTTGTGTGTGGGTATATATATATATATATATATATATATATATAGAGAGAGAGAGAGGAGAGAGAGAGAGAGAGGAAAGTTCAAATGTGAACCACTTTTTGGTTATGAACGTGAGGACAACCGAGAGTGCAACACGTGGTGACTTTGAGTGTGGTCCCCCCCTTTAATTCAATGCCCTCCCATGAATAGCGCCTTGTCACCCGCCGTGGCGCCTAGTCATCCGCCATATGTCGCGCTCTCGGCTGTCCTCACGTTCACAACCAAAAAGTGGTTCACATTTGAACCCGCCCATATATATATATATATATATAGAGAGAGAGAGAGAGAGAGAGAGAGAGGTTTAGGGAAAACCTCAAAAAACCAGAAAACTACAGAACACCTTAGTAGCCCTTCATCTGGATTGTATGCACTTGTGCATACAAGTAAGTTTAAGTTGTTTTTTTAGTTTTTATGCACGTGTGCATGTTACAGATTACTTTGTATGCACAAACGCATACTGTCCAAATGAAGGTGGGCTACTAGGGTGTTCCTCAAATTTTCCATTTTTATGAGGTTTTCCCTTGAACCTGACCCTACATTATAGATATTAAAACCAAATACCTTTGTCGTTCTTGAGGTTCAATGAAGCTAGTATATATCTTGAGCATATCCCATGCAACAGCTTTCTGAAACTCATCATAGCTACGAATAAGATACAAGAAGCAATAAAAGTAGAAGAGATGTATTTTCACTTCTTCCTTCTTAGTATCATGAAATTAACAGTGAAATCCCACATAGAAACCATACCTGCCAACCCTGGTCAAGGAAAAGTTTTTCCTTTGCAAGTAGTGTTGGTGTAGCATAAATGCCTAATAGTCCACAGCCTCGACTCTAAGAAAAAAAATACACAAATTGGTATCAAATCTTCTGAGAAGTTAATCATAGTCTACATTCAACACCAACATTGTTGTAAGTGCTGTGATTGTTACAAGTTTAATGTACTTAACAGCTTTCTTTTAAAATATTAGAGATCCCATATTGATGAAATTGGAATTAGCTATTTGATTGTGCACAAAGGACACCTCTTTGACATATCCAATCTAAATGCTTTAAATGGGGAACACATGGTCTCCTGACCCATACATTAAAGTGTTTCTTTTTTTGGAAATTAAAAGTTAATAATACCCATTTGTACATAGTTGTCATTGCTAACACCAATGTTATTGATTTTGGTCCATATTTTTCCCCTATTTACTCATTGCTGAAAGAATTAGACATTTAATCAATAGTTGAGAACTTCTTCTGATGAACCATGTGTCCAGTTAAAAGTTGCAATTTCTATGAACCAGAAAGAGTAATTCTTTTAGAGCCATTTTTTTAAGGAGAAAAATGATGGAAACAATATTACCTCCAAGTTTCTAATCATTTGCTGCCCAAACGCATCATATGGAAGAATCTGGTGGTATAAGAAAATAGAATAAGATGACATATAGAAAGCAAATAAAAAATTTAAGAAAATAGGATTCATATTCTAGCATGATTGGCATCCCACAAGACAAAGAAGTAAACAGAATATATATGTATATATAGGGCCAGGTTCATCTGTGAACTCATCTTTCATTGTGAACGTGAGAATCACTAGTATCACGCTACGTGGCCATATTCAGTCTGAATATTCATGTATTATTCAAACTGAATAAAAGCAAGCTTTATTCAGTCTGAATAAAGCTTAGGCGCACGATTCAAAGTAATTGCGCCTAAGCTTTATTCACTCTGCTGGGGCGCACGTCATAGTGCATGATATTCATACTGAATAAAGCTTAGGCACCGATTCAGATTGCCACGTGGCGCGATTTTGTTGGTCCTCACGTTCACAATGAAAGATGGGTTCACATTTGAACTTTCCTCTATATATATGTTGAGAAATGTCCCACATCGGACACAAAGTGAACTTGTAATGTGCTTATAAGGGTTCTGGGCTACTCCACTCTTTGCCAATTGGTTTTGAGTTGGAAACCCACAAACTTACATGGTATCAGAGCAAGGTTCACCCGTGGTTGGTCAAAAAGCCGCACGGACTCCACGTAACCCAAAGTATCCACGTGTTAGGCTGAAAGAACGCCACACGTGAGGGGGCGTGTTGAGCAATGTCCCACATCGGACACAAAGTGAACTTGTAATGTGCTTATAAGGGTTCTGGGCTACTCCACTCATTGCCAATTGGTTTTGAGTTGGAAACCCACAAACTTACAATATATATTTAAAAAAATTGTTTTCAACAGAAGTGAGACCATATGATTCACAGTTTCATAGTAATGGCAACTTTTTTCATAGGGCATCCTATGAATATTGCTTTTTACCCCTTTTTGATGGGATTTAAAGCTAAATTTACTTGTTCCTCCATAGCCATCATCACACATTATCAATGCTATTCATTTTCTTTGCAAAGATTTATTTATATTGATTAAAGGGTATTTTAGTTGAACTATTTTGTAGAACATAGAGAAAAAAGTGGCAATTTTCATGGGATGGAGGGAGTATAATGATTAAAAAACAGAAGTACCTGCTCATATAAGAAAAATACTGATGTAGAAAATGTTCTAGAAGCCCATTCAACAATAGCACGACTTGGGTCGGGATCCAAGTATATTAATACACATTCTGCAATTATAAATGTTGGCAAGCTGATGCTAACATTAGTAAGAAGCAGCTTAATTGATTCCTGCAAGCATCATTAACATGTGAAATAAAATGACAAAACATAATACTCCCATCCCAAGTAATTGGGACAATAATGACAAAAGAATTTTAAAGACCATACATTAGTCTTTACTCTTCTGTAAAGATGAAGGCCAAATAGTCAACCTTAGCTTAAAATTTAAATGAAAAGAAAATGCTTAAATTCATATACAGCATCCCGTATTAGAAACTGTTGCAATTTTAACATGACAGGGGTAGTACAAAATAATGCATGTTCAAAAGGCAAATTTCCAAGCATTGTGGTAAACATAAACATTAATCTTATAGCCACAAACTTTTGATTAGATTTATGGCAAAACTATGCACAAACAAGCTTAGCAAGGTTAGAGTTAATTACATTGTGCAACCCTGTGTGTTTGGTGAAAACTTCGGATTTCATCCCTATGGTTTTAAAATTACAAAACCTTCCTTGTGGTTTCGATTTTGCTTTCAATTTGGTACTTGAACCCAACGGCCGTTAAAAGAGATCTGTTTAGCTGATACCACGTGCTAAGCCTGTGGGGGCAATTTGGTCATTTCACCTATTTCTTTACTAATTTTTATAACGTACACGTTTGGGATTCCTAACAAACTGAAAAAACATGGGGATGGAAAGAGGGGGGGGGGGGGGGTAATTCTTGTAGGGTTTTTTTAATCCTAAATGCATCAAACACTTAAACATATGCAGTCTAAACCTAAAACTTGTACATTAAAAAATAATAATAAAGAAATAGATAAAATGACCAAACTGCCCTCATGTGAAGGGCATGTGAGTGGCAAGGGTGCTTAACTGACCAGTTAATCGCCATTGGGGGCAGGGACCAAATCCAAAACAAAATTAAAACTACATGTGGGATTTTGTAATTTTTAAACTGCAATGAAATCCAAAGTTTTCACCAAACCACAGGAACAAAACACGTAATTAACTCTTAAGGTCATCACTGTGACTACCAGACACTTTGAGTGCAAATCCTAGCCTGGTACTAGAAAATTGACAAGCAGAAGTAACATCTTTCACCTAATATCCAAAAATAAGTAACTTCAATTTTATAAATTGAGATAACAAGAATTCGAAGAAACCAAACAGTTTCACATACCTTGGATCCATATGAGCTAATATAAGATCATTCAAGGTTTGTATGTCCCTCAAATCGATGGGAAGAAGTTTGTAATGATCACTGATTACTTCTCCTTTCTCTGCACAATTGCAGATCCCAACTCAATGACATTAAAATTTTGGGCATTTGAGGTAGAACAAGTGTTTGTTAAGCTTCTGTGCATGATATTTAGACGTCAAATTAAAAGCTTGTTAGTTTGTTTGAATTAAAATGTCGAATTGGGAGCTCTAAATTCTATTTTAGGACTTAGTTCCCTCGATTACGAAGAATATAAGATACATCAAGATTTTTAAACCTTGAACACAAACCCATCAAAGTTTATAGCCTGTCAAACATGCTTCTCCTAAACAAATCTTTATATTTCAACTCCCTAGATGGCTAGATGTCTTACAGACTTCATGGAACAGCATGTTAGACTTTCACATATTTTCTTATCATTTTCAAATTTTATTCAATAGACATTGGTAAATTGAAGAAAAATCAAAAGGGAGTTACATGTATCCTCATCATGAAAGGAAGATTACCTCGACAAATTGATGCAGATTCACTGATTTTCCCCCTTAATTGAGCAGAAGTCTCAATAATGGTCGCCTTTTTACTCGTCACCTAATTGCATTACACGTTATAATGTTAATCCTTATATGAAAAAGATATATAAGGGTTATGGGGCGTGTGTGTGTGTGTGTTGGGGGGGAAGCAGAAAGGGCACCCCCACCATCGCTATGCAGTTAAGATGTAGAGCTAGCCAAGAATGCAACTGGTCAAGCAGTTCTAGCTAGCTCAAGTCTTATTTGCCAACTTGCAAAACGTTCATGTACAGATAATCAATTAAATTCCCCCATATTAACAAGTGCACACTTCGTCAGATATAAGCTAGCACCTAAAATACACAGTTTCTCAATCTCTCACCTCTTTGAAATCCAATTCAACGTACAAATGTGGTGCCTTCCCTTCATCCTGCCAATGAATTAAAATATAAGTATATAAAAATAATAATAGAACTGTTTAAGCATACTTCAACCAAAATAAGCACATTCTGTAGTGGCCACTTTGTAGAAGAACATTGAGCTCATTTTTGTGTTTCCATTTATATGATGTGACAATAAATGAAGGTTTGACTGTAGGTCTCATTTACTTGACATGAGGAGGAGTGAAAATGGATCCTCAAATAGAGGAAAAATGGAATAAATGCATGGAACCTTAGCACCTGATTGCATGCACAGTTTACTGCATTCACGCCACCAATGCAGTTTGTAAGTAATGTTTGTTCTTTACATGTGGACAATAGAAATGCTAAGATGCAAATCGACAAATGCACAAATGGATAGTTTTACCAAGTGAAAATTAAAGTATTCTGATGGAATCATGGCGATGATGATACCAAACAGTAAACGTCTATAACTTTACACCCTTATATAGATTATGCTTATTGCCCATCTGAGATTGTGCAAGTGAATGATTGAGACTTTCATAGAACCTACAGACAATTCATCAGACTTTATGTTTTTTCAATCATGTTTTGATTTAAAATAACAAAAAATTTTAAGCCCACGCATCCAATTTCTGTTAGATTCCAACAATGAACAATAAGCACTACAACTTTACAATAATAAGAAACCTGCTATGCTAAACTTGTTAGGGGTGGTCTAAGTAGATAAAGAACTCATTGTTTTCCTTTTGGAGATTAACAAGCAGTCTTAAATAATCAAAGCATGAGAGTGATTGATCAATGCATAAACATCTCTTTCTGAATTTAAAGCACAACCAAAATCATAGATCTCCCCTAGTTCCATTACCAAGTTTTTCCGTTATGTAAGCACAGAAGTTACACAGCCAGATTCATCCTGGCTACCCTTATTCTTCCAACTTTCTTATATAAAGGGGTTGGACAACTAAGTTCTAATATTAAACATCGGTGATAAATAAATTAAGACAATAGAGAATACAAAAAGAACAATACCTTAAAGGAAATCGGGAACCAATTACGGACTACTTATTATGAAAGAAAGCAACAGAAGGAGTGATTTTGGGGGAAAAATCTTCATTAGATTCCTCTACTACGAAGTACAACTAGTTTTGACCACTGCACTACAAACCCATTTATTAGATGAATGTACTTCACATTTCCAACCATCTTTCGTCCATTAGGAAATGTAAATGTCAAAGAACTAGTGGTACAAAATATTAACTTAATAATACAAGGACCAAGCAAACACTTTATGTGAGTTCGTTATAAATTTGTTGCTCAAAGCCAAACAGAATATCAAGGGATTCAATAAAATCCTGAAATTCACCTTGGAGAAAAAAATAATAATTCCAATATGGCATCCAAGGTGTATCATGTAGAAAAAGAAATCAGTTATTTAATTAAAATATAAATATCATAAAAGATTCGCACAAGAGAATCTAATAAATAATAGGTCTAGCAACTGTGTTCCGGTAGCCCTTTCAGGTTTTCAGCACGCTTACTTGGCAATTACGAGGGACTTATATAACTGCATGAAAGAGGTAACTAGATATGTAGGGAAAGGTTTTATATGCATTGCATTATAATCAAAGCAAGTGACAACACAACTATGGTAGGCATTTTAAATGATTTCAATCATCTCAAAAGCCCAATATATCTGTATCAGAGTTTGTGTGTAGATAAATCCACATTTTCATCTATACATCATGATAAGATAAACAGAGAAACAAGAAACACGCATATAAGCTCTAAACAATCCTACTGCTTTGAACATGAAGAAATAAAATAGATGTCAAATTGCAAGAAATGACACACCTGCAACTGAAAGTATGTCGTATCAAACCCAGCTCCCAGTGATAAAATTTGCTTCTTCACATGACCTTCATTTGATTTTGCTTCAGAATTCAGAAATTGAAAGAGAAGCTTCCGGAAAGTAGACCAACGAGCAAAGTAACCTTAAGAAGTCAAACAAAGATGTAAAAAACAAGAACAATATAAACATCAAGACATAGAACCTCTTTTTTCTGGTAGCAAATAAAACATACCACGGTTTATTATTGGAGATCTCCTCACAGGCCTCCTTACAAATAAATGTACGTAGTCATCTTTGATATATCCTTTCTTGACACAAGACCTTTCATCCATACATAGAATACAATTAATATTATTGTCCAATTTTATTTTTATAAATGGATGCTTATATGGAGGCATTAACAAACATTAATCACAGATGATGCTTCTTCTTTATACGGGTTTGGATTATAAAACGCTGATGACAATATAACAAGAGATATGGTGATAATGGAGTTGTCACCAAAGATAGATCAAGTCAAATTTTTTGAGTGCTCAAATTCAGAATAATCGACATCTCTTCATGCAAGCAAAAGTGTTGCGATCAATGTCATTTGTCAGCCCTCTTTCCTCGTCGTTTGGCATCGACTTACAGTAATCTTCATGCTTCAAGTAGGTTGTCATCAAATCCAAGCCATGACCCCAAAATCTTAATAAAATCGTTTTTTATCCAGAAAATTCTATAGCTGTTTTAACTAAGGCATTGTTTGGTAAAAATAAGCTAGCTTATAAGTCACGTACATGTTTGGATGGACCATAAGCTACCTTATAAGCTAGCTTTTTTGAAAAGCTATTCTCACTAGCGTTTTGGTGACTTATGAGACTTATTATTTTTTTATTCCAAATATACCCCTGCTAAGTTTTACACTACCAATTTTTAAACATGCCCTTTTTTGTCATTTTACAGTCATAAGTTACCTTATCAGCTAGTTTCTGCCAAACCCATCTTATTCATCAGCTAGCTTATCAGTCATAAGCTACCTTATCAACTAGTTTGCCACACATAGCCTACGAGCATAATACTATTTTTTAATAATCAGACTTGCACTTTTGTTACAAGAAACCCGAGCATTCTTACCGACTGCATCAAGCAAACACTTGCAGGACTGAAAATTTGGGACAAGAAAGATGCCGAATACAATATAAGTTTTTACATTACATTTTCACAATGTGGTTAAAAGTTTGTTCACTATTACCAGTATCTTGTTCTTTTTTGGTCATCCCGTCATCCCTAACAATGATATATGTTTGCAAAACTATGTGCTAGAAAAGTAAATCAATCATTTAAGCTAACTAATATTCTTAAACTTCCATTGTTTTACATTTTCCCCCAAATTATTCAAATTTTACGATTGTTTTTCACAAAATTAGGGTTCAGATTGCACCATTTCAACATCTGACAGCATTTAATAATGATTTCAATCAGTGCTAGTGTTGGAACATGCAATAAAACCTAAATACCTAATCCAAAATCAAACTCAATTTCATAGATGAAAGAAAAGGGGTATGAAAATTAGGGAAAATGATAGGTACAATTTGCTGGCAGAAGCATCGTCGTTTGTTGCTTGAACAGCTGCTTTGTTGCTTCGCGAATCTCCTCCCATTGATTTCTCCATTTTCTCCAAGATTCGTTGCAGCGCTGAAATTCTTTTAAAAAACTTCTTCTATTGGTTTTACCAGAAGATTCCCCTAATCAGAATTACGGATTTGGTTTATTAATGTATGTTAAAACTCATAACCTTTTAGGTATGTAAGTTGTTATGGATTGATCCTTCGTGCTAACGTCCGTTTGTTCCGTCCGTTAAATACAAGGGTGAATGTCAACCGAGAGTTAGCTGAGTTGGTAGAGGGTGACTAACAACTAATAAAGCTGTCATTCATAAATAAATAAATAATACAACGATGAATTAGTCTTTTTAAAATTTTTTATTTATTAAACCATATTTTAAACTACAAGGACTGAATTTGTAAACTGAAACCCATGTTACAAGTTGAAACCTAAGAGATCTCGACGATGTATAATTCTCCCTCCGACGATGAACTGACTATGTGTTTTCCCTCTGGCGATTTTCGTTCTAGCCACTTATCGTCGGCTACCATCGCCACTCCCTCCCCCTAGAAAACCGCCGGTTGTCTTTCACTCTCCATTGTGCATCGAACCTAGAAATTGAATCCAAATGTTGCCCTCCATCTAGATTTACAATTGGAAAAGTACACCAAAATGTATCAAACTTGTCACGTTTTATCATTGTATGTACCGAACTTAAACTTACCATTTAATGTATCGAACCTGCTAAACTTGCCATTGTATGTATCAGGTTACCTACTACTAAGAAGGTAACCGGTAAATTGCCACATAGGATGCCAGGTCATTATTCTTTGAGTAAATTATAAATTTTGTCCCTCTGGTTTACTGATTGGGTCCATATGGTTTCAAGGACCTGTTTTGCCACTTTTAAAGAACCAAACCCACCTCCAAACCACCGCTACCACCACCCCCTCTGTCGTTGCCTCCAAACCCCCGGTGCCGCCTCCAAACCACCACTGTCACCCACCACTGCCCTCCAAACCAAAATTCGCCCAATCAAACAAAACCCCAAATTGATTTTCGTCGTCGATCAATAACGTGAGTAAAACCCGATCATCACCAAATCCAACTGATTTTTGGAGGGTGCGACGGATCGGAATGTGGAAGAGAGAGAAGAGGGCGAGGATGGATAACGAGGAAGATCCAGAGCTGTTTGGAAGGTGAACGTGATGAGCGAAGAGGAGAGTGGATGCGAAGGAGGTACGAGGAGATGGTGGAGAGAGAGACAGATGGTCGCTAAGTGGGTGGGAGGTTTGAAGGTTGTGATGCGAAGACGGAGTGGATGGAAGGTGGTGGTTACGGAGTGGTGTGGCGGAGACGTGGCGGCGAATGTGGAGAGTCTGAGTAGCAGAGAAGAGAGAGAGAGAGAGAGTAAGATATATAAAACGGTTAAGTACAATTTAACCCTTCTTCTTTCATTTTTGCTAAAGAAAACCGCAGGGACCAAATTGTAGTTTACTCTTTTTGAAAATAAAAAAAAATATATTCCACATCAGATATAACTTGTTACATGTCAGCATTTTGTAGGTAACAAGTAACCTGATACATACAATTACAAGTTTAGCGGGTTCGATACATTAAATGATAAGTTTTCAAGTTCAGTACATACAATGATAAAACGTGACAAGTTGGGATACATTTTGGTGTACTTTTTCCTTTACAATTTTGCACCTTGTATTTTTGAAATCTTCTCCAATTTATGCTCCTAGATTTAAGATTTACGCTTAGATTTTATTTTCTACTCCTAGGTTTACAATTTCTGGATTTACGATTTAGGATTTGGTCCCTTTTTGTTTTGATATTTCGTTACGGTAATAATCAAGAGATTGTTTTGGAATGTTATTGGTAGGATGTTTTGGAATGTCAATAGGCCGGTAATGCTATGTTAATACCTTCAATTCAGGTGTTCGGTTTGGGAATTCTAGATAAGATAGTGTTGTTTAAGCTTGAACTATAAGTGAGTTTCCTACTTGTCACAACCCAAAAACCACAGGTTGCAACTACTAAACATAGCGGAATAAAAACAACTAATTTATAACTATCCAACTAAAATAAATATAAAAATTCAACTAAAATCTCAACAGCGAAAGTCTTTAAGTACTAAAAGAAAAAATCAAAATAATAGCTAAAACATTTATTCAGAAAGAACGGCGCCAAGTCGATTCTTAAATCTTCTCTTTACCCTTCGAGTTACTTGCTTTCATACTACCTGAGAGATGCATGCTAAAAGGTCAGCTTACGCCTAGTGAGTTCACGGTTTTTATACATGCTTTAACAAAAAGTTAGAGTCTAAAACAACATGCTTTAACTAACGAGATATGCACAGTTAACTTATATAACATGCATACAACTTTATCATAATATAACTATTCCGCTAAGCGTACAAGTGCTATCTCACCACGCTGTTGGCCTACACAAAGGTTGCCATGCTATAATGGGTTATCTTCCCCAAGTCACGACCAATTTATACCGATAGACTAAACTGGCAATTATTGCCCTATTCCGTCGGAAACCCGACACATATCATATACAAGCACAATCTCAAATAAATAAATAAAAACTATCATGTAGTTGTAAAAGCATGTAACTAAGAAAATACTAAAACATATAACTTTTTAAAGCTTGCATCATATATGCATACTGTAACACCCCAATTTTCACCTTTTGGTAGTGTCACATCATTCAAGTCCAACAAGATCATAAGTGTAAAAAGATACCTCAAGATACACTAAAAACATCAACGCAGCGGAAGTCTTAACTTAAAGGAAATAAAAGTCTCCAACTTGAGTCTGTCCCATACATACCAGACTAAGTTACATAAAAACTTAAATTACACCAACGATTATGTTCAATGTAAACATGCATAACAACATAACATTAAGTAAAGAACAAATCTACACCTTGCCCTTCCCTTTGTCCAACCCTAAACCATCAGCTCCTGAGATGCATACTATAAGTTAGCTAAAAGCTAAGTGAGTTCATGGTTTACATGCACCACACACATACACTCCTCTCCATGCATCAATAAAAATTCACCATAAAACAAATTTACAAAAGAAACACCATATAAAAACATTGGTACCAAATAATCTCCTTATCTGCGTCACCTGGCAGATTTACTCCTGTTACTGACATTCCCTAGGTCGCTCGGCTCACACCCGTCCGACGCCTATTACTGGGTCGTGCCACTCCTTATAGGATTTCCTCAAATAACACATGTAAACAATTATTTAAATCCTGTTAACGGCATTCCCTAGGTCGCTCGGCTCAGACCCGTCCGACACCTATTACTGGGTCGTGCCACTCCTTATAGGATTTCCCCAAATAACACTTGTAAAAAATTATTTAAAACACCTTTAAATACAAAGAAAACATGCAACTCCTCTGCTCAGTTATAAACATGAAAACAACACCTGTAAACATGTAAATAACTCTACACACTATATATAACATATATATAACACCGCACATATACATCATGCAAAATAGTTTTCATACATATGTATGCACCACAGGGGAAATCACATGAATACTCACCTAAATGCGTGTACAAGTCCAAGCTGATCCTCGCTTACTGACCTACACGATTCACATAACATCTATCAACAATAACTTGACTTTACACAAAAGTCAACAATGGTCAACCTCGGTCAACCCTCCCGAAACTTGGCTCGACAACGTTCTAAAACGTCTCTATTTGACTATGTCCCAATTACGTACGCAAATGTAATCCTGATCTCCAACGACGTCTCCTGATTCGTTATTGGCGACTAACGAACCGTCGTTCTCACGAGAAATAATTATTAAATAACTCGTCTATTAATATATTAAGTTAATAAAATTTAATATACCAAAGATACCCTGAATTATTCCATATAATAATTCTCCCAACTTTCGTAACACCTTTCAAATAATTAATTATAAGATTAGTTATAATTAATTATTAACTAACCATTAATTAATCAATCAATTGATTAATAAATCATCATTCATCAACTTGGGATTAAATGACAATTCTTAGCCCAAACTCAAAGTCTCTCGGCCAACTAACAACTTAAACGAGCCTAAACGATAGAGGTGCACATGACCGGATTTTTATCCGATTCGGATCGGATTTATACTAAACCGGTTTTTTTCGGATTTGTTAGAAACCGGTTTTGTTAGAAACCGGTTCAGATTTCAACCGGTTTTTTCGAAAAAATCCATATCTGATGGAACGGGTTTCGAATCGGATTGAAACCGGATATTTTTTAACCGGATTTATACTAAACCGATTCTCTATTGGGTCTTTTTTTGGGCTAGAAAACTCAGAAAATTCAATTGAAATCTAATCTGAATTGGTGTGGGTCGTGATTTTTTTTTTAAATTGGGCTCAGCGAATTACATATGGAAGGATGGATCATGATGGAAGTGTCTTGAATTTTTTTTCAATTGAAATATAATCTGAATTAGAGTATTAGACTTACTGACTTTGACTTAGTTGGACACTTGGACTTTCAGGCCCATAAAATTTGGGCTCCAATTCACAATGATCTATCATTACTCAATACTCATTACTCATTAGGCCCTGATCTATTAGTAATCAGACTATCATTACGATTTTAGGCCCAACAACAGTAATCCCACATAGATATTACCGGTTTGATTTGAAACTGGTTCGGTTTAAACCGGTTATCCGGTCAAATCGGATCGGATCCAATCCAGTTAAAATCCGGTTTGAAAACAAACCGGTTTGAAAAAAATCCAATCCGGTTTGAAAAAAATTTGGTTTTTATAAAACCGGATTCGGATAGTTTTTTTGCAAAATCGGATAACCGGATTTTCTGTGCACCTCTACTAAACGAGCCTGTATTTTTATAAAATATATATATATATATATATTAGTATTAATTTATGAAAACTTAAGAAGTAAAATTAAAAAACATTAGTATTAAATTTCCTTTATTGCCTGCAGCTATTTTTAATTTGCAAAACAAACACATACCCTGCCACTTCTCTTATATAACCACTTGAGTGCCTAAGTTTTTGTGAAAATTTTCGATATGGGATGAATGAAAGCCACACTCTCTCCTACTTACTTCTCAAAAAAGCTAATTTCCTTATACAATTTCATCCCACATCGATGGGATATGGACTCCCCTTGGTTTTATGTTGCCTATATAATGAATCCCACCCCAACCTTTATTTACCCACACCTCACCTGTTGGTCAGCAAAATTTATTTTGCTTATTCTTTGGCTTGAGTGTAGTTGGTAATTTGAAGTGCTTCATGAAATTGGGTGCATCAAATTATTTTGTTAGTATAATTTTTTTGGAGCTTGTTAGCTTTGTTCGACAAACGAGCTTAGTCGAGCCGAGCTCGAGCTTAGTTAATTTTTAAATGAGCCGAGCTCGAGCTTGGTTTTTAAGGCTCAAAACGAGCCGAACTCGAGCTCGAGCTTGATAAAAATAAATGAGCCGAGCTCGAGCCTAGTTAAGCTCGGGCCCGGCTCGGCTCGTTTACACCCCTAGATTTAATCCTGTTACTGGCATTCCCTAGGTCGCTCGGCTCACACCCGTCCGGCGCCTATTACTGGGTCGTGCCACTCCTTATAGGATTTCCTCAAATAACACATGTAAACAATTATTTTAATCCTGTTAACGGCATTCCCTAGGTCGCTTGGCTCACACCCGTCCGACGCCTATTACTTGGTCATGCCACTCCTTATAGGATTTCCCCAAATAACACATGTAAACAATTATTTAAAACACCTTTAAATACAAAGAAAACATGCAACTCCTCTGCTCAGTTATAAACATGAAAACAACACCTGTAAACATGTAAATAACTCTACACACCATATATAACATATATATAACACCGCACATATACATCATGCAAAATAGTTTTCATACATATGTATGCACCCCAGGGGAAATCACATGAATACTCACCTAAATGCGTGTACAAGTCCAAGCTGATCCTCGCTTACTAACCTACACGATTCACATAACATCTATCATCAATAACTTGACTTTACACAAAAGTCAACAAAAGTCAACTATGGTCAACCTCGGTCAACCCTTCCGAGACTCGGCTCGACAACGTTCTAAAACGTCTCTATTTGACTTTGTCCCGATTACGTACGCAAACGTAATCCTGATCTCCAATGATGTCTCCTGATTTGTTATTGGCGACTAAGGAACCGTCGTTCTCACGAGAAATAATTATTAAATAACTCCTCTATTAATATATTAAGTTAATAAAATTTAATATACCACAGATACCCTGAATTATTCCATATAATAATTCTCCCAACTTTCGTAACACCTTTCAAATAATTAATTATAAGATTAGTTATAATTAATTATTAACTAACCATTAATTAATCAATCAATTGATTAATAAATCATCATTCATCAACTTGGGCTTAAATGACAATTCTTAGCCCAAACTCAAAGTCTATCGGCCCAACTAACAACTTAGGCCTGATCCATAACCTCTCGGCCCAAAATACGACTTAGGCCCAACATCATGGTCGGAACCACCGCGGGACACAGTGACGTGGCCGCTGCCAGTGGTCACCACCGGTAGCCGCCACTGAAACCCACCACCAGCCACCACTACCGTGGTCGGCGTCCTTACACACATCGCCTCGTGCCAAGGCCGAGGTCGTCTTATGCCACCGTGTCGTGGCTTGGACATCCTTACGCCACCATAAACCGCGGTCCTAACCACCTCTAACCGCCGCACCTTGGCGGTTTTCTAAGCGGCCGACAGTTACAACCACCATACCACCACCAAACCACCGCCGCACCACCACTTGACGGTGGCGGTTGGTCCGTAGTGCCGACCAAGGTTGACTTCCGTCAACCGCACTACTAACTTTATTCTTTGTTACACAAATGACGCTAAAATGAGATAAGAATCGAGATGCGAACGAATTAGAAAAAGGAAAGGACTTATACCTCATGCGACCCACGCTCGCACTTCATTCCGTTCCGATAGTCATTTCCTCCCAACGATCGCATTTCCCGGCCAGCTCTTATCCCTTTCTCCTCTTGATCTCTCTCACTTTTTATTCACAAAGAATGAATGAATATACTATAGTGGTTTTCTCTCTATTTTACTAGATTCAATGAATCTAGACATTCCATAAAAAGGGGGAAGGGTGTCATGGGAGTTAACCACTCCCTCCCTTCGTTCCCACCAAGTGCACACCCACATCCATTTCACTTTTCAAAATGAATGTTACACTTTGACCCCTTAGACTCCCTCCTTAAACCAACTCTTGTCCATTTACTTTGGTTTGAATTTCTTAAACCCTTCAACTATAATTCACCCAAATTAAATAATTATACCTTTATTATATAATTATATCTTCTTAAAATTCAGGGTGTTACACATACTATGCATACATCTCCCGTTTTATAAATTGCATGAACTCACTTGATACTTGCGTGTAAGGTTCTTTATTTGCTTTGTCCAAACCTCCAATTTGACGAAAAACCTCGAGAATCGGTATGCACTTCAACCTCTGAATTCTCCTCACCAAAGGCGTTTCTGCTACTGAATCCTTAAGGGTTTGAAAAGTTTTTAAGCATACTAACTAATGGAGGTTGAATTAGGATTTATAAGCTAGCCAATTAAGAGAATTTGGGGGATAAATCTCTATCCCCAACAAAAACGGGTTTATCTCTTATTTTCCCCCAATTCCCTCTTCTTTCTCTACTAACTCTCTATTTATCCAAAAAAAAATATGAATTTTAATTAATCTCTTCCAATTTATCCAACAAGTCACTAATTATCTTAACTTTAACCCCAATTAATCCTTTAATAGTTTTATTTCTTTTTCTAAAATAGACTAAAATACAAAAAGGAAATAAATACATAAAAACTTAAATACTTCATAAAAACTTATGAGGATATCTTTTATCTTTGTCAGTTATCTTCTGGAATATTCTTTCTTAAGCCTTAAGCAAAGAATTAATTAGGATATCTTCTAATTTTGGGAGATATCTTATGGATTCTTTTCTTGATCCCTAAGTCATTAATCATTATATATTAATGAAAATGCTTATTTATTGATGACCAAGTAGAAGCCAAAAACAATATTGAAAAACCCTAATTGCAGATCTCTTTTTGGTGCCCCGATTAGGGATTGTTCCCTTGTCAGATTATCCCTATAATCTGGATTTCGTGTAACCGGGGCATAGGGTCGAAATATCATATTCGGAAAGTGAACTCAACACGATCCGTCAAGAAGATCCAGGTTACCCACAAGTTTCAGAATCAAATTTCTCCTCCCACATCCCCAACAATCGAATCTGATATTTGTCTCTGATTTCTGAAACGATGGCAAAAAAGGTGTTAGAGGCACAAGGGAGAAAAAGAAAGAAACCTAAGAATTTTCGGATTTTCGGCAGCCTTGCGTAGCCGTGGGAGATTGGCTCGTACGCATTCGTTAACAGTCGGATCTGCGTGAAATTTTGATAGTAGCTTCACGACTCATCGTTCTTTAATCTGAACCGTCGAATCTGTGATCGGAGGCTCCTAAAAGGCCCAGCAAATGCTCGAAGTTTGCTGTAACTTCCTGGTAGTCGTTTTGGTGATTTTGTGGATTCCAAGCATGGCGGTAGAGAAGGATGACGAAACGCCCGCTGATATCGGAAGGCGTTGTAAGTTAGAAAACACGACTACATCTATGTGGTCACATTCTAAAAGGTATGTCGGTTCCCCTCTTTAATTTTTACCAAAACATGGAAAGTGCGAACAACTCTTAACGCTCTTGAATCCAAGTATATTGTCGAGGATTCTTCTAGCAAAAGTTTCTCATTAACGATATTTGTTTATTTTTTATAAGTGGTGGATTTAAGGTTGGTCATGGAGTAGTTTATTGAGTTGTTTCGTATCTTGGGTCAATTCACTCAACATGATTTGGTTAATTTAATCGTGTGTCGAGTGTGTTTACCACCATCCTAGAAGGAGTTCAAGCATACTTTGAAACACCATAAGGAGGATTTGTCATTGGTGCAACTCGGTAGTCACGTACGGTTAAGGAAATCTTTCAGTGATCAAGAAAGTGACAAGGAAAAGGTTAAGTATGATGTTGGACATCCATTTGTCCACATGGTTAAGAAAAAAGTTCTTTATGATGTTTTGTTTGTTCCTAGGATTGGCAAAACCTTGTTAGTGGTGGTTGTTTAAACTTTGTTGGTTTTAAGCAAGTTTAGGAATCGAATAAAGTTTATCTATTTCGATTCAGCACGTTTGATGGTGTTGTTTATTTTGCATGAATATGTTTTTTTTGAATGTGTTAATTTATTTATCTTGCATTGGTAAATCTGTGATTTTGGTTTCGTTTACAAATGTTTATTCTAAAGATCAATAATTCTTTGTTATTACATGTTAACGAAAATCACAAAACGGTCTTTTTCCAATTGTTATGCGAAATCAAATATTTTGATTGGATCTATAATGTATGTAATCATTTGAGTCGGTTTTGGTATGTGTTTTGATGCATTCTAAGGATGTAGCCTTAGGAAAGTTCAAATTACATAAAACTGAGGTGGAATTGCTTTTTGGTATTCCAGTTATATATCTTGGAACTGATTGGGAAGAGAATACATGGATTCCATGTACTTCTAATCAGTTGGTTTCGTCCAGAGACTATCTCGCGACACGAAGGGAGAATCTCACGACGCGAGTAATTCCTTGTTGAAATTCGCGAATCGAGGTAAGGTCCTCACGACGCGAGAATCGATTTCCAAATCGATGGGTTAATCCAGAAAGATTTTCGCAAATACGAGGTTGGACGAATTTGATTATGTTCTGGAAGATGACACTTTTTAGGTGTTATGTGGTTTGTCATAAGGTTCTAAACCTTTGGATTACAAATGAATCTTCAAAAGGAAGATGAGGGTAGATGGAACTGTTGATAAGTTCAAAGTCTGGTTGGTCATACAAGGGTTTATTTGGACATGTATGCACCGATGGTTGAGATCTCTGCCATTAGATTGTTGATAGCCTTGGTTGCTATTCATAATCTGGTTGTCCATTAAATGGATGTTAAATTAGCCTTCTTGAATGGAGAGCTTGATTAAGAGGTTTACATGAATCAACCGGATGGTTGTGTTATGTCGGTTAATGAGCATAAGGTGTGTAAAACTGGTTAAATGGTTGTATGGGCTGAAAAAAAAAATGCTGAAACAATGGCATCGAAATTTGATGAGGTTATTTTGTCAATTGGTTTCAAGAGGTTGACAAATATGTTTATAGTAGGTTTGATTCATCCGATTCGGGTGTGATAATCTACCTCTATGTTGATGACATGCTGATTCTCGGCACTAATCAACTTCAAGTTGATGAAACTAAAAGTTTGTTGTCATCAAAGTTTTCCATGAAAGACATGGCGGTGTCTCATCAAATATGAGAAATTCACAATATGTAATTGAATCGTTTAGATTCACGACTTGAAAAGATTTATGTTTACCTGGATTTTTCGTGTGGCAACTCGCAAGGTGAGCTAAGCCCGGCCTCATGTAATAGTCTTAACTTTCATGACGGGACAAAATGTTTTTTGTGTATGCACTTGGTATTTAGTGATATGAAAATTGGATTTCTACAGTCTCTTAACCCAGAAAGTTTCATATATATTAAATGTCTTTGCATTGGGGATAATTCAATTTTTAATTGTGGGAAAGAGGGTTATGGATACTTATCTTTTGTTATTAGTTTTAAAGTGTTATAGCGTTTTATTTTTTAAAAGTGAGTATGGCATGATTTGACTCCGGACAGCTTCCGCATTTAAGTTAGTTTTATTTATTATGGCTTTAAATTGATCTGACAAGGTTTTTCATTAAATTGTTGGTTTTGTGGATTGTTGTCAAGAATTGAAATGTTTGAATTATGACATTATTTATTAAAGATAAGTCTGGATTGAAAAAGTGTGGTGTTACATGTTTGTAGTAGTTTTAATTCGACTGATAGATGTATGATGATTTGCGTGTATGTTGTTTTTCAGAACTGATCACCTTCAAGTTGACAAAGCTGAGAGCTTGATAACATCAAAGTTTGTCATGATGGATTTGGGGGAGGTAGATATGATCCTTGGTATTAGGATTAAACGGGTTAACAAGGGGATTGCTTTAACGCAATCACACTATGTTGAGAAAGTTCTCAAGAAATTTAATTATAATGATTGTTCTCCCGTGAGTACCCCCATGGATCCCAGGGTGATGATAATGCCCAATAAGGGTCTGGCAGTATCACAACTAGAATATTCTCAGGCTTTAGGTTGCTTGATGTATGCTATGATTAGCACACGTCCGGACATCGCTTATGCGGTTGGGAGGTTCAGTAGTATACTAGTACCCTAGTACTCAACACTGGCAAACAATTTAGACAGTTTTCAAGTACCTCAAGGGAACCATGGATTATGATTTGTGTTATTTGGGGTATCCTTCGGTTTTAGAGGGATACTCTGATGTAAGTTAGATAACCCATGGTATGGAAGATCATTTTCTTCAACGACTAATTGAGTATTCTTACTTGGGGGGTGCTATCTCTTGGACTTCCAAGAAGCAAACCTATATAACTAACTCGACAATGGAATATGAGTTTGTTGCGTTAGCTGTAACCGGTAAAGAGGCTGAGTGGCTAAACGATTTGATTTATGAGATTCCATTGTAGTCAAAGCCGATTGCTCCAATTTTATTCATTGCGACAGTGTTGCCACTTAGGCAAAGGCTTGTAGCCTGGTTTACAATGGGAAGTCTAGACACTTGGGTGTTAGACATAGTATGATTAGGGATTTGATCATGAATGGTGTAATTTCGATGGAGTTTGTGAAATCGCACCAGAAGTTGGCAAATCATCAGACAAAGAGTTTGGTCAGGAACTTAGTGCACAAGTCGGTAATTGGGATGGGTTTAAAGTCCATTTGATTTCTTAATGATGAGATACCCAATTCCTCTCTAGTACGACATTAGAGGCTGAATTCAATGCGGAAAGCTCATAGTTAAGAAATGGAACACACACATATGTTTATCATCCTAGGTTGGTGTGTTTGGTGCCTGTAGTGAGGAGGTTGAAACATTCTTAATAATTCCTTTGTTAAAGTGTAAGCAGGTATATGAGGAAAGGAGTTACCTATATGGTCGTGAAGTGTAGTCGCGCTTCGGAAAGCTGGGACTTGGCTTTTTATACGATCATGAATGGATTGGGACACACGGCTTGATAATTGTGTCAGGTTTTTGTAATTAGTGGTTTTATTTAAACTTATGTGTATGTTATCTTCAGGCATTCAAATGGGTTGAAGGGTTCAATTCTTAGAACACCCTGATTCTCGAGTGTTTGGAATGTGTAATGTACTAAAATGAAAATTCAATCGATTCGATATTTTCATGTATGCATAAGTTTGGTTGTTTTTACATTCTTGTTTTATGTATATGTCCATGGTTACACTAAAATGGGGGAGGATTGTTGGTGATTTTAGTGTCACCAGGTTCGTTTTAGTGTAATGGGACGTATGGGTTATCAATGGAGTCAAACTTAGTTTAGATCAAGTCAGGAGGTGCGGAGTGCATGCTTGTATCGAAACGACATTTGATTACGGTTTGGCTTAAGGAATGCCTCGTGTATGGCGAGTGTGTTGACTTTTGGTTGGCATTCAATAACCAAAAGTGGTTTACATCCAGAAAGATTTTCAATGGCCGGATTTTGGGAAATATCTTGATTTTAGTTAATTATTTTCTAAATAATTAATGATGATATCTTTTATCTTTTTCAGTTATCTTTTGGAAGAAATAATTAATGAGGATATCTTTTATCTTTGTCAGTTATCTTCTGGAATATTCTTTCTTAAGCTTAAGCAAGAATTAATTAGGATATCTTCTAATTTTGGGAGATATCTTATGGATTCTTTTCTTGATCCCTAAGTCATTAATCATTATATATATTAATGATGAATGCTTATTTATTGATGACCAAGTAGAAGCCAAAAACAATATTGAAAAACCATAATTGCAGATCTCTTTTTGGTTCCCTAATTAAAGATTGTTCCCTTGTCGGATTATCCCCATAATCTGGATTTCGTGTAACCCGGGCATAGGGTCGAAATATCAGATTCGAAAAGTGAACTCAACAAGATCCGTCAAGAAGATCCAGGTTACCCACAAGTTTCAGAATCAGATTTCTCCTCCCACATCCCCAACATTTAAGGTTGGAGAATTATAATTTTCTATCAGTTTGTGGGTGACATAAAAACGATCTCAATGCTTATATTGATGAATGGATTTCTATTTACAAATACAGTCAATACAGTCAACTGGTATTTGTAGATTTGATTGTTGATTTGTTTAAAGTGTATAGTAGTGAATGATTATGGCAACATAGATTTCTATGTTGATGATTGATGTGTGAATGTATGTTTATAAATACAATCAATAGACATTGATTGTTGTTGGCTTATTGAATATTTTTAGCTTTACCGAATATCTTTAGTTATCGAATATCTAAATAAAACATTACATTCTATCTAGAAAACATGTGTTTCGATGGTTATGTATGCTTATATATCAAAAATATGTTTCAATATTAAACTCTTAAAAAATTTCCAAAATAAATGTCTATAATAAAATTTGTACACAGATTTAGGAATTTTAATTATTACACTTGTTTTTAACTAAAAATCAATTATATCTTTTGTTAGGATTGTGTGCGAGACAGTAACAGGGTTACCGTGTCCAATGTTATAAGACACTAGTAGGTCAAACCGCTGCACACCTAATTGAGAACTTTTGTGTGTAAGAGATAATTGAGAAGAGAAAAATAAATAATTATAAGTTAATAATTATTTATTAGAATTAATCAGTAAATTAATTAAGAAATTAATTGAGAGATAATTATAAAAGGAATTGTAATCAGATTAAAACACTGCCTTATCTAAACCTATAAATAAAGGGTTAAAGGCTTGATGATCAGTTGATTAATCCTACGAAAATTACTCTCTCTCTCTCTCTCTCCCTCTCTCCAAAGCCGACGACTCTCTCTCTCTCTCTCTCTCACACAAAGATCGAAATTTTTGATCAGTCTCGGTGGTCTAGCAACCCTCTCGCGTGGTGTTAGTAGCGGTGTACCCCCTGCTCTCTTTCCGGAAGTCTAATCGCATAAAGGTAAAACGAACGGCGGTGGTGGCGATAGCCGCCATCGTGGTGGTGATGGTGTTTTTGTTTTAACACGCCGGAAAAACGAACGGCGGCGGTGGCGATAGCCGCTGCCGTCGTCGACCGTTTTGTTGGATCACCAAAGCGGCGATGGTGGCCGATTGGTTGCCGTCGTCGCGACTATGGTGGTGGCGTTAAGCCGCTGCCATCGTTCGATGGTGTTATGCGGCGGCAGCGGTGGCATAAGCCGCTGTTGTCGTCGCCGGTGACTAATTAGAGGGTGGTGGTGGTTGATAACCACCGCAATGGGGTATTGGCCACCACCGGAATCAATTTCCGACCAATGGAGGCGGCGGCGGTGGTGTTTGCACTGTTGTTGTCACCGATATCTGATGCGAACCAGCTCGCGCCGCGAGTGGTGGCTTCGCGCCGCGAACAGCAGCTTCGCGCCGCGAGAAGCGACCTTCGTGCCGCGAGCAGTGGCTTATGGTGGTAGCTGTTGTTTTCCGGAACACTGACCAGTGCGAGGGCAGCGGCACGTAGCTGTTGTTGTTCGTGGTAGGTGATAACGGATAAGGGTTATCCAAACCAGATAGGTTTGAAACCCTAGGGATATTTTTTAATTTTATTATTACTTTTAATCTTTTGATAAATTAGAAATTAAAATTATCCGTTTATGTCATAGTCAAACCCTTTGACCCGTGGTTGTGTGCTTTTATTTATACATATGTTCCTTTTATTATTGTTGGTTACGGGAGGCCTGCGTGCCATTTACAACCCGATTTTATAATGTAATTTTTCTTTATAAATAAAATAACCGAAGAGACCCGAAGACGGAGCCAAGGAGATAACCATGGAGCTTGGAGCCAGTGGGAGCGCCGAGAAGATTTGTCCCTTAGGAATAAAGACCGTCGTTTTGTGTTGGCTCACGAAACGACAATAGTTAAGGGTTTTTGACTATGACATGTTTTATTGCGTGGATGTTTATATTTAATAGTTAAATAAATTGCGTGGTTGTTTTAGTTACGTAATTTCCTTTTAAATATAAACGGTTTTAAAATCAAATATTTTAAAAGATAAATTGGATACAAATACAGTTTGTGTTTGGATCCAAGTTTTTGAAAACTGGCATTTATAACCCTTATGAAAATCATAGATTAGTAAGTGCAACCCACTTTAGGGGCACCTCCGGTGTAAGGTACATAGGACGTTGTAAGTGCACACACTATGAACGCTCGTGTTCAAACCGAAACTGGAGGGTGATAAAACTCTGCGAATTATCTCCGGGTGGTACCGGCCAGAGTTTGTCCAGGTCCCAGGTGGTGCAGTCTATTTTGGTAATTATTTATTCACTGGGTGGTACCAGGCCAAAATGCACTAGAGGGACTAAATATGCACGGATTATATATCCGATGTCCCGACGATCTAGAAATCGTATTTTCGAATTAAAATGCGATTGGTATAGTTTTACCTACCATAAATCGCATGAGTCGGTTTGACATGATCACATGCTTCCCGACACATGTGAAATATGGATTCTAGTCTAATAAATTTATTTTAAGGGTAATAATTTATTAGAGATTTTATAATTATAGACTAAGTTTGGAATTTTATTCTTTATTGTAGATGTCTTTTTCTGTAATCCCGTTTTATACCCCTGAGGAATCACTGAGACTCATCAATGGAAAATGGAAACTTACAGGACAAAATTTTCCAGTTTGGAAAATGCACCTTGATAACATCTTGCGTGCACAGGGTAAGTTTTACGTTTTAGATAAACCTGTATCACGACCTAAGAGTAATTCTCCTGAAGAGGAGTTTACTCAGTACTTCAAGTACATGGCGGATGAATCGGATGTTATGTCAATTCTGATTTTCTCTATATCATCCGAGTTCACGGATAGATTAAGAGATAAATCCTGCCACGAGGTTGTGAAAGATATAGAAAGCCAGTTAGGTTTCTATAGACATACAGGTAAGCTTTTGATCATGAAAGAGATACTTTCACTAAAGCTGAAGCAGGACCAGTCAGTTAAAGATCATCTTATGGAAATGAGAAAGCTCTTTAAATGCTTGACACGTTTGGGGTACAAGATGACTCAGGAAGAGTTAGTGTATCTCATGTGGTACTCACTCCCGAAGGAGATATGTGACACAGCTAGTGCCTACATGAAAGAACCAAAGACTGACGTGGCAGCACTGCATGAGAACATTCTGGCCAGTCTAGAGCCGAAGCCAGCACCTGCTGATCTCATGGATACTGATTGGATTGATGAGCTAGGGGATCTGAGTTGCCCAGAATGCGGTAGCAAGGATATTTGCGAGCACTCGATGAATATCGACCAGATAGAGATCGGTTTACCCGATGCTCCAGGTATCTTTATGATAGATTGCTTAACCACTTCTTATGAATCATGGGTAATTGATACAGGCAATGGTAACCACATTTGTAATCATTTACAGGGATTCACTAGAAGAAAGACTTTGAGGAAGGACTGTTCGAACCTACGAGTTGGCGAAGGCACTCCGCTGATTGCTGAAGCTGTAGGATCTTATAGTCTTAGTTTACCCTCGGGTCTAGTTTTGGAACTGGATAATTGTTATTATATTCCAAATATGATTAAGAATGTTTTGTCTTTCGATTTGTTAGTAGACCAAGGTTTTTATTACAAGTACGATTATAAAATGATTTCCGTCTTTAAAAATAATATTTTCTATTTTAAAGCAACACCTGTGAATGGTCTATATACAGTAAATCTACAAGACAACAGTAGTGAAATCTATCATATAAGTAAACGATCCAAAGACATTGAGGATCAAACTTACCTCTGGCATTGTCGTTTGGGCCACATAAACAAGAAACGCGTTAAACTACTCCTAAAAGGAGGTTTTCTTGGCACTTTCGATTATAAACCTTTTGATAATTGCGAGTATTGTTTATCTGGCAAAATGACAAAACAACCTTTCAACAAAGAGAATGAAAGGGCTACTGACTTGCTAGAAATAATTCACACAGATGTGCGTGGACCATTTAGTCATGTGGCAAGAGGAGGATACCGGTACTTCATTACCTTTACTGACGATTTCAGTAGGTATGGTTATGTCTACCTTATGAGACATAAATCTGAAAGCTTTGAAAGATTCAGAGAATTTCAGAATGAAGTACAAAATCAACTTGGCAGAAAGATCAAGTTTTTACGGTCAGATCGCGGAGGCGAATATCTTAGTGATGAGTTTGACAATCATCTGATGGAGTGTGGGATTGTATCCCAACTCACACCTCCGTATACACCTCAGATGAATGGTGTGTCAGAAAGGAGAAATCGTACTTTACTGGACATGGTACGATTGATGATGTGTCACTCTTCGCTGCCAATATCATTCTGAGGACATGCACTCGAAACAGCAGCACATATACTGAACAGAGCGCCAACAAAATCGGTAGAAAAGACTCCATATGAATTATGGAAGGGTAAGAAACCCAATATATCTTTTCTAAGAATTTGGGGTTGTGAGGTTTACGTCAAACGACCCACCTCAGAAAAACTCAAACCCAAATCCGACAAGTGTTTCTTCGTTGGATATCCCAGAACCACCGTGGGATATTATTTCTACAACCCTGAAGAGAACAAAGTTTTTGTTGCTCGAAATGGAAAATTTCTGGAAGAAAAGTTTCTCAGTTTTGGGAACACCAGAAAGGATGTAGATCTACAAGTAGTAGACGAAGAAAACACTACACCAATTGTTGAGCCAGAAATTCAACATGAGAATGTTGAACCTCAATCAGAACCGATTGAGGAAGTGCAAACACAGGACCTTCGCAGATCCAGTAGGGTAAGACAAGAACCAGATAGGTATCTTGGGTTTCTAGTCTCTCAGGACAGCGGAGACTTGAATGAACCAACATCCTATGGAGAAGCTGTGTCAGGCAATGAGTCTGAACAATGGCAGGAAGCCATGAAGGCCGAGATGCAATCCATGTACGACAACCAAGTATGGGAGTTGACTGATTTGCCCCAACACTGTAGAGCTGTTGGACGCAAATGGGTTTTCAAGAAGAAAACCGACATGGATGGGAATATACACACTTTCAAGGCCAGACTAGTCGCAAAAGGGTTCACGCTAACTCATGGTATTGACTATGATGAAACCTTTTCGCCAGTAGCCATGCTAAAGTCAATTAGGATTCTAATGGCCATTTCAGCGTACTTTAACTACGAGATCTGGCAAATGGACGTCAAGACAGCCTTTCTGAATGGAAAGTTAACAGAAGACGTCTATATGGAACAACCAGAGGGGTTTGAAGATCCTAAGAATCCTAATAAGTTGTGTAAACTGCTAAAATCCATTTACGGATTAAAGCAAGCATCTCGAAGCTGGAACTTACATTTTGATGAGCGCATCAAAGAATTTGGTTTCGCCAAGAGTGAGTTCGAGCCGTGTGTCTACACTAAGTTCAGTGGGAGCATAGTAACCTTCTTGGTCTTGTACGTAGATGATATTCTACTCATAGGAAACGATGTTCCAACTTTACAGAGTGTAAAGAGTTGGTTAAGCAGATGTTTCCAGATGAAAGACCTTGGAGAAGCTGCTTATATACTTGGCATAAAGATCTACCGAAACAGATCTAAGCGGCTTATCGGACTTAGCCAAAGTACATACATTGATAAAATCCTGAAGAGATTCAGGATGGATGAATCTAAGAAAGGATTTATCCCGATGCAACATGGCATAGTGTTAAGTAAAACACAATGTCCTGTTTCTAGTCAAGATCAGGACAAAATGAAATCGGTTCCATATGCTTCAGCAATTGGATCGATTATGTATGCCATGTTATGTACCAGGCCCGATGTTGCTTACTTAGTAAGTGTTACGAGCAGATATCAACAGAATCCAGGAGAACCTCACTGGGTAGCTGTCAAGAACATTCTCAAGTAGCTGAGAAGGACAAAAGATATGTTCTTGGTCTTTGGAGGATCTGAGGATGAAATCAGCGTCACAGGATATTCTGATGCTAGTTTCTAGACCGACAGAGATGATTTTAGATCACAGTCGGGGTACGTTTTCACCCTAAACGGAGGCGCGATCTTGTGGAAGAGCTCGAAGCAGGACACGATTGCAGATTCAACTACAGAAGCAGAGTACATTACAGCATCTGATGCGGCAAAGGAAGCTGTCTGGCTAAGGAATTTTCTATCGGATCTAAGAGTCGTTGCCAGCATCTCTAGACCGATCGATATATTCTGTGATAACTCGGGAGCCGTGGCGCAAGCAAAGGAACCTAGAGAGCATCACAAGTCAAGACATGTGCTCAGAAAATATCACCTTATCCGAGAGATCATTGGAAGAGGAGATGTGAGAATATGCAAGATTCCAACAGAAGAAAATGTCGTAGATCCGCTGACAAAACCACTAGCAAGGGTGAAGCATGAGGCACATGCAAATTCCATTGGGATGCAATATCTGGACGCCAGTAGCTAGTTTTTAGTTTATTAATTACTAGTGTGTTGCACCGCGCTCGCGCGGTGGCGTAAAAGTTGTATAAGCATCACAGTTAAATAATCATTTAAATAGTACATAGTTGTATTTCATGAAAAAGGGGAAACTATCATTTAAATTTTATTAAGAAATAATTAATGTAAATGAAGAAGCAAATCAAGAGTTGTAATTTAAACTTAAACTTGTGTATGTAAATTTACAAAAAGAAAAAAAAACCTAGGTTAATTATATATCACATATCTTCCATATAAAGATGAAAAAGTTTTTAACATATTCAACATTAAAAAATTAAAAAATGGATAAATAATAATGTTAACATAAATTTACATATGTTAAAAACTAAAAAGTGGATCATAACAAAAATATAATCTTCCAAGCATTTTTAAAATGTCAGCATAAATTCTTTTAGCCTTTTTATAATAAAATATTAATAATGTTATATCATTTGATGTGTAAATAAAAAATGAATAGTAAATAAATCTAAAAGTGTTTAGGGTGTTTGTGATTGCTTTTTGAGATTCAAAAGTGCTTTTGGCCAAAAGTGCTTATTGACTTATAGTGGTGGAAAAATGAGTTTTTAAAAAAAGTGTTTGACTTAGCTTATCAACTTTTTGGGAAGAACTTGTGTAAATAAGTCAATAAGTTATGGTGTTTGGGTTAGTTTATCAACTTTTTGAGAATGGTTTGTGTTAATAAGTCAATAGGTAAGGTAGGAGTTACTTTTCAAAAACTCCATTTCATGTTTTCTCAAAATGGAGTTTTAAAAGTGCTTTTACATTACATAAACATGCTTGTTGACTTATTGACTTCTTCGAAAAGCCAATAAGTCAATAGGAGTTTCAAAACTCAATCCCAAACACATATTGATCATTAAACTAACAAAATAAACTATAAATAAATTGAAAAAAATATTAATAATTTCTAAAACCTTCCAAAAATATTGTATCATCTTTTTAAAAGAATTTAATATCTAAAAATTATAAATATACAATGTGTAAGATAAAATGAAAGCCCAGAAGTAAATATTTTTTCGGCTCGTTACAAACTAAATCAATGTAGTTTCCAACAAAAAATATTTCGACGTTTGATAATGAAAAAAAATCCACTAAGATTTGATGATGGTTGTTTGAGTATGAAACGATATAATATTCTTACAACAATGACAATGCTAATTTCAATAAAAAAAATCTTGAATTAATTTAAATTTAACGCATTTACCATGGATGTATTAACGATTATTATCAATGAAACTTAAATTAAAAAAAATCCAATATTGTAATAACAAAATATCTAAATTTTAGTCAGCTCAATATGATACAATTGTAAACACAATCATGTCCTAAGAGGAACAAATCCAACAATATAGAAAATAAAAATATGTAATAACAAAACTCA
Organism: Centaurea solstitialis; assembly: GCA_030169165.1. Lineage (NCBI taxonomy): Eukaryota > Viridiplantae > Streptophyta > Magnoliopsida > Asterales > Asteraceae > Centaurea > Centaurea solstitialis. The sequence continues at coordinate 40,019,021 of CM058042.1, read as the reverse complement.
TTTTTTAAGATATAATTTGCACATACATATTTGAAATCTTTCATAGTTTCTTCAACTCTCATCTTCTTCATCCGACACAAAACGAATTTCTTGGATTTCATCTCGATTATTGCTGCAACCTTCAAAAGCAAATTGCATTAAGATATTAAAGAAAGTAATGAAGAAGCAAATCAATAACACAACTATGTATTATGATAATAACAAATCCAATAATATAGAAAAAAAGAAATATGTAATAACAAATCACATTTTTAAAAGAATATAATTTGTACATACCTCTAAGAAATTTTTCATGTCTTCTTCAACTCTTGTATTCTTCATCCAACACCAAAGGAAAATTTTCACGTCTTCAACTATTGGATCTTATCTTGTTTATTATTGCAACCTTGAAAATCAAATTTCATTAGGAAATAAATCTATATAGAAATACCAAAACTATAATCAATCAATATGATACAAATGTAAACACAACTATGTAATATTATGATGATAACGAATCCAACAATATAGAAAAGAAGAAATATGTTATAAAAAATCACATTTTTAAGAGAATATAATTAGTACATACCAATGGAAATATTTCATGTCTTCTTCAATCTCTTGTATTCTTCATCCCAAACCAATGGAAATCTTTCATGTCTTCAACTCTTGAATCTCATCTTGTTTATAATTGTAACCTTGAAAAGCAACTTTATTATGAAATAAATTAAAGTAAATGAAGAAGCAAATCAAGAGTTGTAAGTTAAACTTATGTATGTAAATTTACAAAAAAATCCTAGGTTAATAATGTATGACACATGTTTCATATAGGGGTAAAAAAGTCTTTAACATATTCAACTTTAAAAAAAATCAAAAAAATGAGAAAAAAGATAGAGGTGGTTCTAAGCATAAGGAAGTGCCACATCATTCTTAGTGGTTGTTCCTTTAATATATATAATAGATTACTATAGTTTGATTTAGAACGATTCAATCATGTAAAGTTCTTGATGTAATAAATGGAGGTTTTAATTCATGATTGTTTTAAATTAACTATTTTTCGCATATTTAACGTATCCATGATTTTACAAAGTTTTTGTATGAAATCTAAATTTCCGTAGCCACTTATTGAAATGGGAATTTCAATAGGGAGTTTAACGCTATTATAAATACTTGATGATTTATTTGAAGTAGAGAATAAAAGCACAAGTGATGTGACCAAGTATTTATAGATACTCATCAGAGTGCTTGGCTATTGGAAGTGACCAGTAATCAAGTCTGCTTCATGGAGCCTCAGTCATAAGCATTGACTTGATAGGTTGTCCTTAGACCTGAGATACTTGGTTTGGGAACATGAGGACTGTTGTACTCTTAGCACGTCCTAACGCTGCACCGTAATAGGGCGGCCATACGTGACGTGACTAGATGCAGCGGAAGCCGTGGATTCAAATGCAAGTAGTCAAGAAGGGATTTGCACCTCTTTCAAAAGATAGATATTTCCGGGCCCCTTGACGATTAAGATTGGCAGAAAACGCGTGGCCACGCTCGGATAGGATAACAGGTGTTATTTAGTAATATCCGTTACTGCAGGCAATCGAAATCAGAGTCAAGAAATACTTGAATTTAAGAAATGAATCCTCCACTCCATGTCTTAAAATCATTTTAGAAATATCGTGTGCAAAAGGAATAAACCTGTGTACGAATTCAAGCGTGAATTGTATCTCTGGATATAAGAGATCTTATAACCTGGTTAACCTAAGTTTCTGGCTAGGGACCTCCTTAGGCTAATGGTAACAGCATAGTTACATGTCTAGCACAAGTGGGAGTCTGTTAGGATTGTGTGCGAGACAGTAACAGGGTTACCGTGTCCAATGTTATAAGACACTAGTAGGTCACACCGCTGCACACCTAATTGAGAACTTTTGTGTGTAAGAGATAATTGAGAAGAGAGAAATAAATAATTATAAGTTAATAATTATTTATTAGAATTAATCAGTAAATTAATTAAGTGATTAATTAATTAAGGAATTAATTGAGAGATAATTATAAAAGGAATTGTAATCAGATTAAAACACTGCCTTATCTAAACCTATAAATAAAGGGTTAAAGGCTTGATGATCAGTTGATTAATCCTACGAAAATTACTCTCTCTCTCTCCCTCTCTCCAAAGCCGACGACTCTCTCTCTCTCTCTCTCTCTCTCTCTCACACACACACACACAAAGATCGAAATTTTTGATCAGTCTCGGTGGTCTAGCAACCCTCTCGCGTGGTGTCAGTAGCGGTGTACCCCCTGCTCGCTTTCCGGAAGTCTAATCGCATAAAGGTAAACTATCAGACCCGCTTTGATTGTATCTGATAAGGTTTAAGTTGGGTCCAGTTTTGGGAATCGTTTTTGTTATCCGCTGCGCACCGTTAGTGCCTACGGTTCCCAACATCTTTAATAATAAAGCTTAAAGAGATAAAATTTATTCATCTTATAATAAAGGGTAAAACGAGAAAGTAAGCGCTTACTTTTTAGAATTAATACTTATTTTAGAACAAATTGAGGGCTTGTTTGGTAGAGTTTAATGAGACGGACATGTTCATGTCTTATTTGGTGAATTATACATTATTGCTTGGTATTATTTAATAATTAAAAATGACTTATTCAATAAGTTTTAAGGGATCGAAAACCAAGTTCTTTTCAAACTTGCTCACCCCAATTTCAAAAACACTATCATTCCATCTATGAAAAACCATGTCAAAGATTTTCTTTTTTCTCATTCTAGTAAGACATATTGATCTATTACAAGACAACTTTATTAATAGAATGAAAACCCAACATTAGCTAATGATTTTATGATAAATTATGAAGAATACCACTATTGAGGATGAAGAATACCACTATTGAGGACAGAGACTAAACATTAACTTTTTAACAAACTATAGGGATGAAAATTGTAACCTACTCTAAAAAAATTAAAAACAAAATCCCTAAATCTCCACCACTCGCCGATCACCAGCCACCACCGTTGGTCGCCGTTGACCTTCTTTCTCCGCCGCTGACCACCTTCTTCCGGCTACTTTATCCACCAACTCCCACCCTTTTCCGCCAATCAAATAGTTGTCTTCCATTGCTTGAGCTCTTCTTCAAGCTCTAAAACACCAAATCGTCTTCAATTCAGCAACACAAATCTAAAATTGAATTGAAAAATCAAAGGATGAAGACATGAATGCATTAAGAAAGCAAGCTTCCAGACTTGGAGAACAGGTAGCATTTACCATCTTTTTCAGTAAATAGCTAATGATTTTATGATAAATTATGCTTTTGAGGTGTTTGTAATCTTCCCTATACTTGCTGAAATGTATGCTTTTATGTGGTTGAACTGTAAATTTTCTCATCCAACAGGCCATTCTCAAAGATTTTGAAGAATTTCGTGCAACAGACGTAGTTCGAGCCCTAGCCAACTTCTATGCTGCACAGCTCCAATTATGTTCGAAACGAGTCTCCGCCTCGGACTTTGCCGTCCGAATGATCCATGCCCACATGATCGCATCCGGGTTCAAGCCGCGGTCTCACATCCTCAACCGTTTGATGGATCTTTACTGCAAATCGTCCAACCTTGCATATGCCCGCCACCTGTTCGATGAAATTCCGGAACCAGATATCGTCGCAAGAACGACCTTTGTGACCGCGTATTCCGCCTTGGGGGAATTAAAGCTTGCAAGGGAGGTATTTAACAGAACCCCTTTAAGGGTTCGGGATACCGTTTGTTACAATGCCATGATAACCGGCTGCGCTCATAATAGCGATGGTAATGCTGCAATTGAGCTCTTTTCCGACATGAAAAGACACGATTTTCGGCCTGATAACTACACTTACACGAGCATGTTGGCGGGGTTGTCGCTTATAGCCGAGCACGAATCCGATTGCCAGCAGCTACATTGCGAAATTGTGAAATCAGGAACTGGGTTTGTGACATCTGTGGTAAATGCATTAATTTCGGTATATGTTAGGTGCGCTTCTTCCCCTTATGTAACGTCTTCTTTATTAATGGATGCTGCACGAAAACTGTTTGATGAAATGCCACTTAAGGATGAGTTATCATGGACTACAATTATCACAGGGTATATAAAGAACGATGATTTATATGGCGCGAGCCAAGTCTTCGATGGCATGAATGAAAAGTTAGTGGTGGCATGGAACGCGATGATTTCTGGGTACACGCATAAAGGGGTTGTTCCGAAAGCGTTAGAAATGTCGAGAAAGATGCATTCTTTGGGAATCAAGTTCGATGAATTTACTTACACCAGTATCCTTTGTGCTTGCGCTACTGCTAAATTGTTTTCAGTCGGAAAACAAGTGCATGCTTACATGATTAGAACGGTAACAAACCCATCTCGGGATTTTCTATATAGTGTTAATAATTCGTTGATTACGCTATATTGGAAATGCGGTAAAACGGATGATGCAAGGAAAATTTTCGACAAGATGCCCGTTAGAGACATTGTTTCATGGAACACCATTTTATCTGCTTATGTTGATGGAGCCCGAATCGAAGAAGCGCGATCTTTTTTTAATGAGATGCCGGAAAAGAGTCCATTGGCATGGAGCGTTATGATATCGGGATTCGCACAAAATGGGTCGGGTGAAGAGGGTTTGAAGTTGTTCAACCAGATGAGATCGAACGAATGTCAACCGTGTGATTATGCGTTTGCCGGAGCCATAATTTCTTGTGCGGTTCTTGCATCGTTGGACCACGGCCGCCAACTCCACGCTCAGCTTATCCAATCGGGCTTTGAATCGAGCCTTTCTGCTTCGAATTCTTTGATCACGATGTACGCTAGATGTGGGGTTCTTCAAGATTCGCAAGATGTGTTCAATTCAATGCCTTATTTGGATTCGGTTTCCTGGAATGCGATGATCGCAGCTTTCGGGCAGCACGGGCATGGCGCTTGGGCAGTCGACCTCTTCGAACGCATGTTAAAAGAAGGCATTGTTCCCGACCGAATAACATTCCTCACGATTCTTACATCTTGTAGCCACTCAGGTCTAGTCGAAGAAGGCCGACGGTATTTTAACTCGATGTACGAATCGTACGGGATAACCCCAGGTGAAGATCATTTCGGCCGTTTGATTGATTTATTGTGTAGAGCCGGAAAGTTTTCCGAAGCAACAACCGTGATCGAGAAAATGCCGTTCGATCCGGGCGCACCCATCTGGGAGGCGCTACTCGGCGGGTGCAGAATCCATGGAAACATCGAGTTAGGGGTCCAAGCCGCGGAGAAACTTTTCGAGTTAATCCCACATCACGATGGGACCTACATACTTTTATCAAACATGTATGCAAATGTGGGCAAATGGGCCGACGTTTCCCGGGTTCGAAACTTGATGCGGGTCCGTGGAGTGAAGAAAGAACCGGCATGCAGTTGGATCGAGGTCGATAGTATGGTTCACGTGTTTTTGGTGGACGACACCAACCATCCCGAGGTTTGGGCGGTTTACGAGTATCTCGAGGAGTTGGTTTTCGAGATGCGGAAACTGGGGTACGTTCCGGATACGAAATTCGTGTTGCACGATATGGAAAACGAGCAAAAAGAGTACGCGTTATCGACTCACAGCGAGAAGCTTGCGGTTGCTTTCGGGCTTTTGAAGCTTCCTTCTGGAGCCATGATTAGGGTTTTCAAGAACTTGAGGATATGTGGGGATTGCCATAATGCCTTTAAGTTTATGTCACAAGTTGTGGGGAGGAGATTGTTGTAAGAGATGGGAAGAGGTTTCATCATTTTAAGGATGGGAAATGTTCTTGTGGCAATTACTGGTGAGAAGAAAACCGGTTCTTGTGGCAATTGCTTCATCCATCGTTGCTTTTCGTTAGCGTGCCTTTCAACATTCCCAAAGGAAAAATAAATTCATTTCGGTACACAGGTACGCTGAACTTCCTTGCATTACCCTCGAGCAAACTTTATCTCCAAAAGCTGATAATATGGCGAAACTGCCATTAGCAGAAAGTATATTGTATCAATCAACAACAATAGAATTGGGATAAGGTATCTTGTGTGGTTACAAAGAAAAGAATAAGTAACTCGGAGAACAAGAATTTGAAAAAACCATAAGTCTGTGAGGGAAGTGACTTGTTAACCCTTCTACCCCAGGTTCGAATCCAGCCACTTCCAGATTGTGGCCACTAGGGATTAACTCAAGGCATCATGCTTTAGCTGTCGGTGAACCTTGCCGGGATTAAGGTACCCTTCCAAAAAATACAAGAAGCTAAATACTTGTAGTCAATTTCATGAGAAAACCTGGATGATGCATGGTATGAAACTCAAGATATGTTTTCTTCACTTTAATTCCTACCCGGAGTTTAATTTTGTGTTTGATCTTCATATTACGACCTAAAACTTCATACATGAGGCTGTATATTCATCATTGAGACTATAAGATATATAGTTTTGAGTTTTGACACATCTGATTTCACTAGTGCGCAGACGATTGTATTCTTCACTGCATTGAATCGACACTTTATGTTTCATTTGATCTTTGTTAATTTAATTTTCAGCTCATTTTCTCATGTACTATATACGTACATGTATCTATATCTTATAAGTAAAGAGGTGGGATTTAGATAGCGCGTAGGTTCTCACGCACAGGCGCGTTGCCAACGTTTCTCCCCATTCGCAACCTACGTGTTGTTCTCCTCTTCAAACACATGTATCTTCTTCCACATGACGCGTGTTGCTGAATCTGGTTCATCTTTCAACAAGGTATGACACATCTTTTAATCCCTTTTACCTTCTCAATTCTTCTTTTCTTCCTTTAATTCATCAAAACAAATCGCAATAGGAAATGGGTTTTCTATACACCCACTTCAATTTCTCTAGCTTCGATCATCGTTTTTCCTTCCATTTCACTCTCTGATTCCAACATCTTCAGGTCCAACCTTTGGATTCGATTGTTTCTCATCAGGTGAGCTTTACCCACATTTTCTCAATATTAGGGTTTTCAAAGGTGAGTTTACGATGTGGATGTAGAGTTTCTCCCTCTCAGGTTCACTTATTTATTAAAGAAGATGGTGGATTTTTTAATGTATGAAAGCAAAACGGGTTTGAAGGTATTTCTACTAATTTGTTTTATTTTACCAATCGTCTAAATCTCATCACACTTGATCCAAATCCCTAATAATGGTGACCGGAGAAGCCAACTTAGCTGAAGAACGATCCGATTCTCACATCGTTATTAACAAACTGAAACCCCCCAATCCTGCAGAAGTCAACTTCTCATCAGGTAACTCTCTAAATCCCCCTTTTTCTCATTACTAAATTTGAATAAAATCTTCCAAATTCTGTACTGTTTGTTTGCGGATTTAGATTAAATGTGAGATATGATTCGTTGTTTGGTCTTCTGATGTGATATTTTATTTTTGTTGATTAATGTTGGCTCTCAAGGGTAAATTTTGTTTGAATGCATTGATGCTGGATCATCATCATTTATCACGAAAATAATGTATGTAAAACTAGAACAAAATAATGTTTTTGATCTTATCCTATGTTTGAATGAATCCTTCTGCTCCTCACTTTATTAGATAACTTCTTTTTCTTCCAATATAGTTTCTAATTTTTCAATGGAACTTTTATAAGAATTGGGGTTTTCTTCCCAGTTTTTGATCAATTGTGGATTTATTAGGTTTTTGGTGATTTGTTTTGATTTTATCACTGTTCATTGTATAATTAGTTATGATTTGTTGATATGTGATGCAGACGCAGAGATAGATAAATTTTTTTTAATTGTTACATTTTCTTCTTACATTAATGGTTATGAATTGTAAATGAATCCAGATTAGAGAAAAAAAAAGGATTTTTTTTCTTTCCTAAATGGCATTTACAATAATTGTGAGATTAATATTCATTATGCTTCTGCTTTTGAGTTTTTTTTATATGACAACTTTTGCCATTTCCTGGATTTTATACACCCCTGAACATCACTGTAAGTTTGTAACTATCAGAAATTGCTTCAAATTTGACAAATAATCATAAGATAATGATACCATTGTTAGGGATGTGGAATTTTGGTGTCAAATTTGTTCTAAATTAAGTGACACAGATCTAATTTATAACCAAAATATAGGATTTTTGTTGTACATTGTAGCTAATTGCCAAGAATTTTGCAATGATTTTAGTCATTTGCAACTATGCATTGCATAAAATTGGTGTTCTTGTGCAAAGTAAACCAAAGAAATGTTGTCTTTGCAACATTAGCTTGTATTAGACATGGTTGTTAAATGCATCTACTCAGGTTAATCTGTTCTCTACCCTTTTGGTCTGTTCTTTTTTCAATGTTAAATATTTTATATAAGGCAGATACTCACACACGCTTCTCACATTTTGGTGAAACTTGAACCCTTAACCTCCCAGGAGGCTGGCCTTTACCACTAATCCGGATATCAACAAGTGTATAATATTTTGGATTGATTTTTGCATGTGAGAAGTGTCATTTTTGGTAAGAAGTGCTTTTAAACCGTTGATCACTTTAAAGAGAATTGATGTGGTACATCTTGTCCTAATGTTCGTCGATTTCTCATTCAACGGTTAATAACTACTTTTGACACTTTTTTATCAAATTTGATACTTTCTCACCGGAACCCAACCTTATTTATAATTCTAACTATTATATGCATCGCTATGTTTAAACCAATATACCATCGCGATAACCACTCTTTCAGTACCACACTTTTATATTTGACCGCTATAACAACATATCCTTATACCCGATATTGAGCTAGAATTATACGATATGATATGATTTTCATGATGACTGAAACATAGCACACAATTAGTTACCAATCGTATGCCTATGCAAGTCACATACATGTTGAACTAAGATGGCCTGATTACATTATGACTTTCTGGTTACGTTCATGTTAGTTTAACATGGCCTAATTGTCTTATGACTTTCTGTTGCATAAACCCATGTTTGCATCAACCAGACTAAAGAAGATAGCCTATTTTTAGCTTTTTTATTTGATTAGTTTTTACTCATTTTGTTAGCTTTCTTGCCAACATCAATGGATTGAAGTCTTACATATTAGGTTCCTCTTTCTGGACACATCTAATCCAAAACTACTGATTAGGTAACTATGGTCATTTCAGATATGTGTGGGTTAAGCACCTGGTTAAACTTAGGGCCTGTTTGTTAGCAGCTTAATGGGACTCACAACGTACTTGGTCAACTATATGTGACTGGTCAGTAGTGGCTTAATGATATAGAAAATAGCTTATTTGGTAAGCTTCTTGGGGAGCTTTCTACAGAAAGCCAAGTTTTTTTTCCCAAACCTGTGCATCCCAATTAAAAAACATGTTCCTTTCATCTAAGAAAAACCCTCCCAATCTATACGAACAGATTAATCCACAAGACAATTTTATCATGCAGGACTTGATGGAAAACCAAGCCAATGAAATGCGAAAGAAGGCACATCTGTTGAAAGGGAAGAATGTTAGTGGCTTGAGAGAAGATGAGTCAATCGTTGTCGGTGATTCATGAAAGCATGAGCTGCTGAATTGGGAGAAAATGGTCACCATGTTGTTATTGGAGGAAAACGGAGGAGGAATGAAGGATTTTTTTTCTATGTTACAAGTAGGATGCGAAGGCTATAGCCACTAAAAGACACTGTTGAATGTCTATCTATTGTCAGATTAGTTGCTTTTGCAAAGGCAAGGATGGACATGCTACTTTTTAATGATAATATGAACACCTACAACGGGTTATAAATCCAACTATATGCATTCATACATTTACATTTTGTTTCTAACTATAACGTCATATTTTATAAGACCCATGAGCACGACCGTCTAAGGATGGCTGGGAACCCACCTAGTACACATAACACACTTGAAGCTCTGATATGCTTTCAAAATCTTAGGGGCCGTTTATTAAGGGGCCATTTACTTGATGTTTACCCAGTAAGTGCTTACTGGGTCAATTTAACTTACGGGACGAACATGAAAATGACTAGAATCTTACTCGGCAAGAGCAATAGCATGAAACGGTAAGAGTGATGACATGAACCGAGAGTCTTACCCAGTAAGTGAGATTGACAACTCTTACCTCGTAAACTGTTGCGTACGATACCGTTTTGAGAGCTAGAATATTGTCCAATGTGGTAGTGATAGTGTTCAATTTTACCCAGTAAGCACTTACCGGATAAGTGTTCGGGTAAGTGCTGATTCGGGTAAGAGTGCTAACTCGGGCAAGTGCTGTCTTGGGTAAGTGCTGTTTGGGTAAGAGTGTTTATCACATGTTTTTGGTTAGTGCTTATCAACAAACAAAAAGACTATTTTAACAATTGCTGAATCACCAAAAGAAGGTGTTGAATCTTGAACGATGGTAAATAATGTCTTTCTGCAGTTGCTTTGTTCTATTTTAACAATTTTTATGTAATCAAAATTCTTTCATGCTAGAAAGGCAACCTTCATAACAGTTGAGCAAAAGATTATGTGAAGAAAGGATAAAACTTAAAACATGAATAACTTAAGACTAGATATATACAAACACATAAAATATTGTGACATTAGCAATGCTAGAAGATGGGGAACCTATGTTTGAGAAAATGGGTTATGATGGAGAAACTTCATTACAGATAAAAGTCACAGAAAGAAATTGATGAAATATTTTGAATTTTATAATCTAAGGAATTCATCATTTATCTATACTATATATATAAAAGAATAACTCAATTTGACAGTTTTTTTTTCAACAATTACTTTACACATTTACACTTTATACCCCATAGTTAGTTATTAAATCTTATTTTAGTCCTTTACTTTTTCATTTTCTATTTTAAACCCTTATTATATAATCTAACTAATCATATATTATGAACTAAAATTTATATTAAAATTACGTTTTTCTTAACAAATTATACCATCATAATCGTCTCGTCAATACCTTCGAAATAAGCCCAATATTGAATATTTTTTATTCAATTATATTATATAAAGATAATACTTTTATTTCATTTTTCGAAATTTGACTATTCAATAAACCATTAGGAGGTTAATTGATTGAACACATATGATTAAATTGATGTATATAAAAATCGGGCAATTGATACATACTTCGAGCTGCAACGCGCGCGGGTATATTTCTAGTTGGCTTAAGAAAAGGAAATGAATTGCTACCAACTGAACACGTGGTCAAATTCCATTCCAATTTGTTCAAGGTCAAACTCTTTAGATGGATTTCAATTTCATCAAATTCCATTATGCGAATCAAGCGTTTCTTTAGTATGTAATATGTCTTCCTTCAGCTAAGTGCCAACTTCTCTCGTTAATTAAGGTGACTTGACCGACACTTTAAGGTACACTTGAACTTTACAGGAACTTCTAAATAGGAATTGGGATTTGGAGATGATTAGGACTGGTTGATCTCATTGGATCATGCACGTGGAATACACTTTCCAAATACAATAATTCGTTCCTTATAGTCTTGGGTTAGGAATTTAGTATTGGGATAATCGAAGAGAATAACTCTCTATCTCAAAGGATGTGAGATCCCTATACGCCTGTAAAGGGTGCCCGTATAATATTTGGAAATAGAAGTTCATAGAGATGTATGTATGTTATCTCTTTTTAGACTTTTTGAACAATTTTAATTTCTTAGCTTTTATTGTAATGCAAAATATTGGATAAAATTTGAGCATGCCCAAAGTTATGATTGTTTTTTGGGACCTTATTAAGACTAAACCAAACAAACCAACCCAATATATTCCAGTTATACTCCTACGTTTGCACTCTCTTAATTTTTGAAAAAACTAGACCGATAGATCTTATTGTAGGTTTGAACATTGAAAACGTTAGACCTAAATGTTGCATATGTATTCAAAATTTTGCTTATAGAGATTGATATCTGTTGTAACAAAGCTACTTGCAAAAATAGTTTGTATTGATATTGACCGGTTGAAAAACACAGTTGGTACAAACCATTGTTAACCGCTACTTTGAAGAAATCACTTGCTCGAACATTCGATTCTTTTGAAACCTAAGAACCTAGATTACCCTAGTTGGGTTGGTGAAGAAGTGAGACTTAGGAGCTTCTTGGTACAAAGATTTAAGAGCAGAGAAATGGAAATGTATGTAAATTTCTAGTTTAGAAGAATTTGCATGAGTTAAGATTTTCTTATACATACATTCATGTTTATTGTGTTATTTTTCTAAAAAGGCTATATAACTAGTGTTTTTATGGAAAACTATTCTTTATATGAGTTGATTCTCCCCCATCTTATGAAAAATATAGGATTGACATGTTCAAAATCAACGACATGCATTTAGGTATATTTATCATAAATATGATTATGATTTATCGAGAAACACTTTGTCATATTCTCATCCTATATTGCAGTGCAACACTATCATATGAAAAGGTCACTAAAAAGAATTCTTCAAGAACTAAAAACTTCAACTTCAAAATTATAGTAGTAACCAAAAATCTTAATTTATATTCTATTCGATAATTAGACAACTTTAATATTAGCCATTACTTTTTTAACCATAGGTATATAGGTCAGATAGTTGTACCTAGAGTGTTTGGGTGAAAAATCGCACGACGCACGACGACCGACTTAAAATCTTAAGATATCTTTCAGGATGATAATCCTGTATTAAGATAAGGTCCTGAGATAGGACAAATATACCTTCGAACGATAACAGTCAATCATCGAACGATCTCTATACCGTATCGTACGACAAAACATACGATATCGCACGATATGATACTAACAATTAATTATATCTTGAGATTAATCATTTGTAACAGGTAAACAACAAACATTGAAGAACAAATGACCGTTAACGACCAAGATACGCTCCTCATAAAGCTCCAGCTGTTACGAACGAGAATCTAGCTACCGTTATAGCCGTTACATTAAATGCACAATTAAGGGACGACTGTTACACTCTGGTCAGCTATAAAAGGAGTTCGAAGCCATCATTTGAGAACATCTGATTACATTGAAGCTAAAAAACACTCTCTACAATATTAATATTGCTCTTTGTAATTGACATTCTGTTTCATTGTAATCGCACGATCTATACTGTAACTCTCGAGGACATCACCCCTTATTGGTGATACTTAGTGCAACGTCGACTATACCCTTTTAGTCGGCCGCAGGTTTTTTCCTCGACCTCGAGGTTTTTCCTGCGTCATCAAATTGTCTTGTCATTTATTTTATCGCACGTTTTATCGAACCAAATTTCTTTCTCTCAACGGATTCGCCTCACAACATCTTACGATATTAAATTGTGTAATTTTTTACCAAAACAATTTGGCGCCCACCGTGGGGCCCCGTTCTGAGAAAATTTCGTTTGATAAAACATTTGTCTACTAATCTTCGAGTTGTCTTGAGTATTCATTGCAGGATTATGGAGAATAACTTCCAACCTACTCTGCAACAACAACTAGCAGCTGCTCAGCAACAAATCCAGCAGCTGGCTAATCAAAACATGGAAGCCAATAACGAAATCGTACGATTACGGGGTCTAAATCCTCAAGTTTCTCAAACTAATCCTGCGATATCAGCACCACTCCCTAGACCACCTCCCATTCAGCAAAATCAGTTCAGAACACCACAAACACCTTCAATGCCTCAAGCCTCTCAAATACCAGTAATGACACAAGTATCTCAAAACAACGTACGACCACCTCAGAATAACCAATCTCAAACCATTTTTCCTCCCCTTCCATCAGGACCACCTCCTGTATTTACCTACGTTCAACCTCAAGGTGTTCCTCGACCTTTCTATTCAATCCCAGAACCAATACCACACATACCTACAATAAATACTACCGTAACCCATATTCCAATCCCACCCAATTATCAAGGAAATATTGGAGTAACACCTACTGAAAACCTTATGGACGTACGATTAAAAATGCTAGAGGAACAAAACAAAGCAATGCTCGCATTGCTCGCAAAACTTCCTGGAGCAGCCGTACCAGTTGAAGTCGAACCAAAAACAGGATTTCAAGCTTCACCCTACGTTGATGAAATTGCTCTTATGGAAATACCCAAGAAGTACAACATTCCTGCCTTTACAACCAAGTACTCGGGGATAACAGATCCAGTGGAACATGTCGCGCAATACAAACAACTTATGTGGACTGCTTCGATCCCATCTCAATATCAGGAGGCATGCATGTGTAAAAGCTTCGGATCTACTCTAACAGGAGCTGCACTACAATGGCTTATAAATTTAAAGCCGAAGAGTATCGAATCATTCGCTGAATTGGTGAACCAATTCACTCGACAGTTCGCGAGCAGTCGCAAGATGGAAAAGCAAACCAGTGACTTGTACTATGTCGTACAGAAAACTGGAGAAACGATACGCGATTATTTTAACAGGTTTAATGCAGAAATGATCGAAGTCAAGAATTGCGATATAAAAACCGCAATTGAAGCATACAAACGTGGGCTCGATAATTCTTCGGAATTATATACGGATCTCACAAAATATCCACCAGAGAACTTTGACGATGTACGAGCTCGAACGTTAGCCCACATGAGAATTGAAGACGACGCCATCTTCAGACGGAAGCATTCGAACGAAAAGAAAAATCTGGGCGCACAGAAACACGATTTTAAACCTAAGAGAGTAAACAAAATTGGAAACTCTCGACAAGAATCCAAAACTCGCACGAGCAAAGGTACAGGAAGAATTAGATATCCCGATTTATCTACTTACAATTTTGCAGGTACATCCAAAGAACTAGTGGATTCCTTGCGAAAAATCGATGCAAACGTACGATGGCCCAAGAAGCCGGAGAATCCTAGCAAAGACAAAGATCAGACTAAATGGTGCGAGTTCCATGCTGATCATGGACATACGACCGACGAATGCATTAGCCTCAAAAAGGAGATCGCTTACCTCAAAACAAATGGGCACCTAAAAGGTATTATCGGTGATGAAGCAAAAAGGCCAGCATCTCCGATCCATACCAAAGTGGTCAATTGCATTACTGGTGGATCCGAAGTATGTGGCTTGACATACTCTGCGGCCAAACGACACGCACGAGAAGGACCTGAAGGCTATCCTATTCCTGAAGATTCAAAGACTGCAGCTGAAAAAGAACTCGATACAGCCAAACTAACGTTCGATCAAGACGATCTATCGGGCGTTAACCAAAAACACCATGATGCTCTAGTTATACAGTTAACCATTGGAAAATGTTTGACCAAGAGAGTATTGGTGGATGGGGGTAGCTCCGCTAACGTTATATTCTCAGATACTTTAAAGATCATGGGCATCGACAGATCCAACATCGTACGACGGACTACAACTCTAGTAGGCTTCAATGGAGACGCGACAAGTACACTCGGAGAAATAGTATTGCCAGTCTTCGCCAAAGGAATCAACAAGCAAACTAAATTCAACGTCATAGATTGTCCGTCAGCATATAACGCAATACTCGGAAGACCCTGGATCCATGATATGAAGGCCGTACCATCAACCTATCATCAGAAGATTAAATTTCCATCTCCCTGGGGCGTGCAAGAGATCGTCAGTGAAAAGAAAATCGCTCGTGAGTGCTACAAGATCACGATGAAGACTAAACCCCAGGATATCTAGCAATTACAGAGCCAGGATGGAGAACGATCGTACGATGACCTTCAACTTGAAGAAGTCGTACTAGATCCAAAACATCCTGATCGAAAAGTCTTCGTGGGAGCAACACTAACCCCTGAGATAAAAAACAGAATAATATCTTTTTTGCAGGAACACTCAGATTGCTTCGCATGGTCGCACGAAGACATGGTTGGGATTGATCCTGACATCATATCACACAAGCTGAACGTGGATCCATCCTTTAAACCAATTAAGCAGAAACGACGTAAGTTCGCGCCAGAACGCAACAAAGTTATTAACGACGAGGTCGATAACTTACTGAAGACAGGAAAGATTAGAGAAGTTAAGTATCCAGATTGGCTGGCATACGTGGTAGTCGTGCAAAAGAAGAATGGAAAGTGGCGAGTCTGTATCGACTTTACAGATTTAAATAAAGCATGTCCAAAAGACCCGTTTCCATTACCTCACATCGATGCGATGGTCGATGCAACGGCAGGTCATGAATTACTCACATTCATGGACGCTTATTCTGGATACAATCAAATCCTGATGCACGCGGACGATCAAGAGAAGACAGCCTTCATGACGGACAAAGGGATATACTACTACAAGGTGATGCCCTTCGGCCTCAAGAACGCAGGATCAACGTACCAACGACTCGTAAACATGATGTTCAAAGAACATCTTGGTCGAACGATGGAAGTGTATATCGACGATATGCTGGTAAAATCCGAACGATCACATGATCACATTGATCATTTGAAACAATCGTTCGATATCTTACGACAATACAAAATGAAACTCAATCCTACGAAATGTTCCTTCGGAGTACGTGCTGGAAAATTCCTTGGATACATGGTCACTCAACGAGGGATAGAAGCAAGTCCAGAGCAGATCAAGGCCATCAAAGAGATACAGTCCCCAAGAAATGTGAAAGAAGTACAAAAGCTTACTGGACGAGTGGCGGCATTAAACAGATTCATCTCACGATCATCTGACAAATGCCACTTATTTTACAATGTACTACGTAAAAACCAAGGTTTCAACTGGACAGAGGCTCATGAAAAAGCATTGCAAGATTTGAAGCAGTACATGGCCTCCCCTCCATTGTTGACAAAACCGATTGAAGGCGAAAGCTTGCAATTATACTTAGCCGTCAGCAACAATGCGGTAAGTGCAGTCCTCGTACGAGAAGATGATCAGCAACAACATCCGATTTACTACATAAGTAAATCCTTTCTAAATGCCGAGACCAGATATACATCAATGGAAAAATTGCTCTTAGGTCTCGTGACAGCAGCTAAAAAGTTACGACATTATTTCGAATCACACCATATAATAGTCGTAACCAATTACCCTCTCAAGACCGTACTTCGTAAGCCTGAACTTACGGGTCGATTAGCCAAATGGAGTATCTACCTAAGCGGGTTTGATCTCACGTACAAACCCAGAACGGCGATAAAGTCTCAAGCGTTGGCAGATTTCGTGGCAGAATTCAGTCCAGAAGTAGAGCAAACATCGCACGATGAAATCAACAATGTGATGATTCAAGACAATCAGTTTTGGACTCTGTACGTCGATGGATCCTCCAACATCAGAGGATCGGGATTAGGAATTGTCCTGAAATCATCACACGGGGGGAACATAGTGTACTCAATACGATGTGAATTCAAGGCTACCAACAACGAAGCAGAATATGAAGCCTTAATTGCTGGATTGGAAATAGCTTATAACTCGGGGGCACGACGTCTGCACGTACGAAGTGACTCGTTACTAGTGGTGAATCAAATTAATGGCGATTTTCAAGCAAAAGATTCGAAAATGATGGTATATCTTGAGATCGCTAAAGAAAGCATCGCACGATTTGAGAAATTCTCAATAGAACAAATCCCAAGAGATTTGAACATTCAAGCTGACGCTTTGGCTAATCTGGGATCCGCATTCAATGAGCCAACTTTGGAGAACATTCCAATAATTCATCTTACGATGTCTTCCATCGAAGCAAAAGAAAAAGTACAGATGATCGAAGAAGTCTATAACTGGTCGCTCGATATATGGAATTATCTAAAGTATGATAAACTTCCCGACGACAAGATGGAAGCCAAAAAGACCAAAGTGAAGGCCTCGCGGTATACAATCTTCGAAGGAAGACTATATCGCAAATCCACATCTGGATTAATCCTACGATGCATAACGAGTCAGAAGCATATGAATCAGATCTTACAAGAAATGCACGATGGAGAATGTGGAAACCATTCTGGAGGACGGAGTCTTGCAAATAGAATCTCACGACAAGGCTATTATTGGCCTACTCTTCGAGAAGATGCTATGAGGTACGTACAAAAATGCGACGCCTGCCAAAAACATTCAGGTATGTCCCACTTACCTTCTGAACCCCTACATTCTGTCTTAATCCCATGGCCATTCATGCGATGGGGGATGGACATCGTAGGAAAGTTACCTCCTGCTCCAGGACAAAAAGTTTACTTGCTTGTTCTCACCGATTATTTTTCCAAATGGATCGAAGCTGCTGCTTTTTCGCAGGTAAGAGATAAGGAAGTTATTTCTTTTATCCAAACTAACATTATATACAGGTTTGGAGTACCATCGGAGATCATGTGCGATAATGGTTCACAGTTCATAAGCGAAAGAACTCGTAAGTTCTGCGATGAACGTGGAATTAGGTTAATTACTTCAACGCCTAGATACCCTCAATCCAATGGTCTAGCAGAATCGAGTAACAAAGTCATCATTAATTCGATTCGAAAAAGGCTAAAGGAAGCGAAGGGAAGATGGGTCGAAGAATTACCTTCAGTCTTATGGGCAAATCGTACGACTCCAAGGACCTCGACAGGACAAACGCCCTTCTCCCTTGTTTACGGGTGTGAAGCAGTACTACCGATCGAATCTCAACTTCCAATAGCAAGGCATCGTACGATGGACCAAAACGTAATAAATCTATATTATGATCTAGATGCATTGGAAGAACTCAGAGAAAAGGCGTTTCAAAAAATGGCATTACAAAAAGCCATGGTCGAACGACATTTCAACAAGAAAGTTAAAGCAAAAATTTTCCAAGTAGGTGATTATGTCCTACGACATGTATTTCAGAATACTCAAGAGCTAAACGCAGGTAAACTTTCCATCAAATGGGAAGGACCTTATATAATCTCTAAGATTATCGGAAATGGTGCATACAAGCTTACAAATATCGAAGGAAAAGAAGTTCCACGAAGTTGGAATGCAACACATCTTAAGAGGTATTACTTCTAAAACCTTTTTCATTAATATTTTATTACGAACGATTACTGACTTGGGCGTCGGAGCGCCGTTGGTCAAACCAACGGCCACCCCTTAGCCATTCTTTTCTTATCGCAGGTATCGCACGATAATCGCATGTATCGCACGAATATCGCAAGTATCGCATGAATAAAGCTTATAACGCACGATCACAATACGCACGCGCGCAAGATAAAACGCCAGTCGCACGATACAAAATAAAGAAACGTTTCTAAAAAAGAACTGAGTTCTTAAAACACAAGTTAAACATGTACGATAAACTAAAATCATTCATTCCAAAAAGTACTTAAACAAAATAAATAAAAAGTACTTAACAAAAAGATCGTACGATTACAAAATAAAACTAAGTATTAACAGGGACATCAGATCCCACAACTCCGGCATCATCGCCCGATCCTTCAACAGCGTCTGTAGATCCCACGATCTTAGGAGGAGCCTCTTCAGTAGTCAAGATCGCTGGAGTGGATCCAGAGACCATCTCATCTTGAGTCTCCTCCCCAACAGCAGCAACCTCGACAGGCTTCTCCCCGACCTCTTCGTCCAAGTCTTTAAGATCGTCAGCATCCAGAAGATCTTCAGATCCCATAAGCTCGCGGAATGCTTCCACCTCTTCCTTGGCAATCCCGACGGTAAGGGTTCCAGCTATCACACGACGCATAAGGGCCGCACGAGCTACAACCCTTATTAGCGCCGCCTCATCCTTCAGATCTTGGATTTCAGACGATAAGGCCTCCTCCCGCGTTGCCTTCTCCAGTCGAATAGCCTTCAGCTCTTCCTCCAACTTGGACGCACGATCAAGAACGATCTTCATCCGGGATCTTTGCTCTTCCCTCATACGCTCAGACTCCTCGAGTTTCAACTCCAGGTCATCGATCTTGACCTGTTTTGCCTCCAAGTCGGATGCAAGTTTGAAAACCTTCTCCTTGGCTTTGTCGGCTTCCTTTACAGCAGCCCTCTCGCTGGCCATCTTGGCTTTCATATCATTCTTTATGGTCTCCATCCGAGAATGAAGACCAAGGCTAGCCTGAAAGCCCTGGAAAACGAAGAAAATTAATTAAAATCGTACGATATCCAAAAAATCGTGCGATAGAAGAAAGACTTACCAAGAAAGAGAGGCCCACAGCAGCAGCAATCAATTTCCTCAAACCTCAATTTGGAAAATTGCTCCTTTTGCGAGGGAAGAGAAAATTGCTCGATGGCTGGGAAGATGTCTTCTTTCCTCACGACGTCCCCTTCCAGAAAACCCTTGGGCAGAGTTATGTTCATCGAAGATGAACCAGCATCGAACGACGTCTTCTTTGGCGCCTTCGCAGGAGTCTTTGTTGCTTTGATTCCCTTCGACTGATCCTCAGGAGGAGCAGATCTAATAGGAGAAACATTAATCGCATCATCCGCCTTTTGCTTAGCTTCATGCGATGGATTAATGGTCTCAGACGTAGACCTCGTACGTTTCGCTGGAGGCTCACCTCCAGCCATCTCCTTCTTCTTCAAAGCTGCCCTCCTAGCAGCTTCCAACTGTTCAGCCCTCCTCGACGGTTTCTTCGACGATCCTACAAAAATAAGATATATAAGAAGCAAATAATAAAGTGTTATCGTACGACATAAATCAAACGTGCGATTTACCTTCCATCTCTTCTTCTGAGATCACTTGAACTTCGGGATCAACTTGAGTAGCTTCTTCTTCACACTCTACCACGACCTCTTTAGCCTTCTGGGTAGAGTAAAAGCGTTCACTAATGCTGTACGATAAGAATCGTTCGACTGCGGCTTTTGATTCTTCAGTTGGCTCGAACGTGAAATCGATCTCTGCAAAAGGAAATCCAACATTAGATAAGCAAAATAAAAGATTGTAAAAAAGACATCATCCAAAGAAACACCTATACCTAACGAATTCCACTCCGGCGCAACCCATCCACCCTCCTCCAAGACCGAAGATGATCGTACAAACACATATCGGGACTTCCACCCACGATCGTGCACCTGAGTGCCGTGTACTAACATAGAATCCCCTCTACCCTTTGGAAACAAACCATACCGATCATAATCCGTTGATTTCACGGTATACGCTGTCAGAAGGTCATCGACAGAGAATGCAGGACGACCCCAATCCTTCGTCACACGTTCAATGACATTAATAACCCTCCAGAATTGGGGCATTAGTTGACCAGGAGAAAGATCGAAGCGACTCATGAAAGCACGCGAAAGAGGACTATAAGGCCATCTAAAACCTATCTTAAACGGGTATTCAAACAAAGCACAAAACCCCGCTGGTGCATCCGCTGGCCTAATCTCATCTGCTACCTTCAAAATCGCACTATCAGGCAATCCTGCTAAACTCCTAAGGGCTGCAACCTCTAAAGAATCTTTGATACTACTCTTAACCTCCATCGATTCAATAACCTCTAACCTATTCAAACTATTCCTAAGACGATTGAAACGAAGCAAGTCGAAATTCTTAGGGTTCTTTTCGGCTATAGATTTTAAACGCATGAAAAAACAAGAAGAAGAGGGTACCTTATAAATAATCGTCGCTCAAATCCTTGCCGAAAATAAAGGACTGATTTTAGGAAACGATTGCTCTAACGAATTAAGAGATATGTATCTAATTTGAATTGAAATTATCTATTATACGGAAACTGAATTTCTCCCCAAGTATTGCAGGTCCAATCGCACAACGACACGCATTCAGTTACAACCGTTGAGACGACAGCTGTCGTAAACGCGTCATCACGACGACGTAACTAAAATCGTTTCATATTCGATTTGACTTAAATGAAATTCATTTACTTACGATTGATTATTTTTCAAGCATAACTAACGATCAGCTTTTTCAGATAAGAGATTCAGAAATATTTAAAACTAAATTTTTCCAAATCTCGGGGGCAAACTGTTTGGGTGAAAAATCGCACGACGCACGACGACCGACTTAAAATCTTAAGATATCTTTCAGGATGATAATCCTGTATTAAGATAAGGTCCTGAGATAGGACAAATATACCTTCGAACGATAACAGTCAATCATCGAACGATCTCTATACCGTATCGTACGACAAAACATACGATATCGCACGATATGATACTAACAATTAATTATATCTTGAGATTAATCATTTGTAACAGGTAAACAACAAACATTGAAGAACAAATGACCGTTAACGACCAAGATACGCTCCTCATAAAGCTCCAGCTGTTACGAACGAGAATCTAGCTACCGTTATAGCCGTTACATTAAATGCACAATTAAGGGACGACTGTTACACTCTGGTCAGCTATAAAAGGAGTTCGAAGCCATCATTTGAGAACATCTGATTACATTGAAGCTAAAAAACACTCTCTACAATATTAATATTGCTCTTTGTAATTGACATTCTGTTTCATTGTAATCGCACGATCTATACTGTAACTCTCAAGGACATCACCCCTTATTGGTGATACTTAGTGCAACGTCGACTATACCCTTTTAGTCGGCCGCAGGTTTTTTCCTCGACCTCGAGGTTTTTCCTGCGTCATCAAATTGTCTTGTCATTTATTTTATCGCACGTTTTATCGAACCAAATTTCTTTCTCTCAACGGATTCGCCTCACAACATCTTACGATATTAAATTGTGTAATTTTTTACCAAAACATAGAGTATACTACTAAAAAAAGGAGCATTTTTTACGGACAAATTCGTCTGAAAATGATATTTCCAACAAATTTTTGATGGATCCTACTAACAGAAAACCCTCTGTCGGAAAACGACATTTCCGACGTATTTCAGTTTCTGACGGATATTTGTCTCAGAAATCTGTCGAGCTACTTTTTCTAATTTATCTTAAAAATATAGTTTTTTTTAATTTTCCATAAAAAATTAATAAGGTTTTCAAAATACTGTTTTTTTAATAAAATCTTATAAATTCCCGATCCATCACCAATATAAGCTAAAAAAATATTGTTAATTTTCGTAGGAATTTAATAGGATTTTTAAAATACACTATTTTTAAATAAAGATGGTTTTCTAAAATCTTATAAATTTACAACAGAAATTAAAAAAAAATATATATACTTTTTAAAATTTTTAGCAGAAAAATAGAAAAATATAAGCTTTTTAATTTTCTTTGGAAATTCGTTTATAAAATTAAAAAAACCATTTTAAAAATTATAGTTTTTTTTTTTAATTTTCATTGAAAATTATTAAGATTTTCTAATCCTTTTCAAATTGTTACTTAGTTTAAATAACTAATTGTAATTTTATCATTTAATTGCTAAAACTACATTAATTAAGTAACTTAATAATAAATTAAAAGATACTTGTGATACATTGTGACGGATACAACTTCCGTCCGTCACAAACATTTTCGATAATATATAATTTATTTATTTTTTTAAATTTCGGTGACGGATTTTTGTGAATGATTGATGCTTATGTTGACTTTTTTTTGATTCTGTCCTGAATCCGTCGGAAAGGTTTCCGATAAAAGTTTCCGTTAGAAAAGCTCATTTATTAGTAGTCGTAGTCTCGAGAGTCTTGAAAAAAAAATTAAAATTGGTGACTATAATTAAGGAAGATCCTCAAATGAGTTGTCAAGGACTCGTGTCTTAAAGTTATAAACTGCAGGGATTAATCTAGATATAGCATAGAATATCCTTTGAAAAAAAGAAAGATCCTTACAAGAGCATCAACTATCAATTATTTTCACACAACTAAACATGTTTTTCACATCATTATGTTTTTTTATTTTTTCTCACATTCTATTTGATGTTTATCTTGAATCGAAACCGAGAAACGAAAAAGTAGGTTACTTAAAGTTGGTACTTCAGTGTCTATTAAATGCTTTATAATTACTCACATTTTCTTAATGTTTAATTGCATTGTTATACCAACTACTAGTCAAACAAACTTCAAAATTCCAAAAAAGAGAAAGTTGAATGGCATATTATAAAGTATAGAGTGAGGGCGGGGATCATAGAATCACTAACACTAAACATATCATTTACACTACGTTTGGTGTATAGGATATGATATGACAAGATATGATGAGACGAAACTCATTGTTCTTACGTGTTTGATGCAACATGGACAAAAGAAGAATTTACTGTCCCACGTTTGGTGCGACATGTGACATAGACAAGAACTAAGACAAGGGAAAACATGGGACAAAAGAAACTTTCTCTGTTCCAGTAAAATAGGTGGAACAACATGGACAAAAATGAGACAGAAACTAAAATATTACAAATTAACACTCGTTTGATATATAACCTTAATATGATATTTGTTTTAGTGTTTACCACTGCTAGTCACGACCATCGTCACCGGTAGTCACCGTCGACTACTTCCACCTCCTCTTCCACTACAACAACCTCTTCCATCACCCCCATGCACAATCACCATCGACTACCAACCACTGATGTCCACCACCTCTACAACCGTCCACGCCATCGTCGCAACCACCACCACTGTTGGCCACCTCCACAACCACACAATTCAACCACCATTTGCCTCATCAACCTCCTCCTCTACCACAATAACCTCCTCCACCGCTTCCAGAACCACCAATGACCACTGCCACCACTAATCATTGCCGTTACCAAGTACCTCTTCCACCATATATTGTTGACAACGACCACTGTTACCATCTATCATCTTCATGTTTTCTACAGCCACCGACCACAACCATCGTCACCACTAGTAGTATAGTCGACAACCACCTCCACCATAACCAACAATATCATTTACATCAATTTTATTATTCAAATTTGGTTATATATAAATTATATATATATATATATATATATAGATAGATAGATAGAGAGAGATTATCATTTACAACTTAGTAAAATGTTACAAATGTGCAACCCTCCTCTAAACCGTTCATTTAGTCCATTCATACAGTTCTAATCGGTTCTCTAAATGTATTGCTTGATCTTATCGAATTTCTGCAGTAGATGTCGATGCATATAATGGTTTATGTGATGTATCGTACGAAAATGATAATTCCATGCACATCTATATCCATTGACAGTAATAATTCCATGCACATCTATATGCATTCCATTAGTGTATGAATTTAATAAAAATAATATGCATACATGTAAGATTATTGCATGAAATCGATAATCATTAGTTAATTGAGTAATCAATTATAATGAATGAGTTAAAATGAATGGTTTAGATGAGATTGCACAATTTCAACATTTCATAAGGTTGTAAAATGAATGGTTTTAGATGACATTGTGTAAAAATGCTATAAATTAAATTATTTGTTTTATTTATATTAATTATAACTACTATATGATATATAAAATCGTGAAATAATTTTGGGAGGAACTAGTCTATTTTTGTCTTGTCCAGTTCCTAGGCGTACCAAACAGCAAACAAACACTTGTTTTGTCCAATCCTGCCCCATTTAGTCTTGTCTTGTCCTACTCTCTTGTCCTGTCTAATCTTGTTTAATCTTAGCCTAGTCTAGTCCTGTTTTATCCAATACTGTATGCTTACCAAATGGTACCTTAGTAACAACGGTATCAAAATTAATTTTTTTAGGCCGTCTCATAGTAGAATGTTTTTACTTACATTTATAAAACCGAAAAATAAAAACATTTTTAATAGATTCTCTATTTTTTTACCAAATAAAAGAACCTAAAATCTAAATCTTAAAATAATTAATTTCAACATTCTACCATAATACCTACTAAAGAATTATAATACATTTAACATTTAGTGTTACAATAAATTTATAAAACGCTGTTAGAAACCTATGCTTAAAAAAAGTTTCAACGTTTAAAACTAAAAAAGTGAGAAATCGTTAAATTCGATGCTAAAAAAGTAAATTTTATTTCAAGTCCAGTGGGTTCATGATATGATATTAGAGACAAACGATTCACAAATAAACTATTTCTATGTGATTTCTTGATAGAAACACTTATATGTCAAACTGGGAAAATGTATTTGTAGGGTTTTGAATTTTAATCCATTGATATGTATAACTGATTTCGGTAATTGAATTTAGATGCCGATAACACATTCTAGGGTTAATCAAAGTAGAAAAAGATATCATTTTTTGGTTTTAGTTTAGAGACATAATTTAAAATCCTAACAATTTGTTGAAAAATTCCAAAATTATTTCAACTCTTCCCCCATCAATTTATTAACTCATTATCTACGATTTTAAAATTGATTGAGATTAATTAATTAATGTCTAACTATTAGACTAGGCAACCAAAAACTTCACTAGTTTAGAGAAAATCTTTTATGTTCATAAAAAATTGATTATATTTGTTCCTCATTTTGACCCTTATTTTGATGTACCAAGGGATTTCCAACATACTTGCTCATTACTATTAAGCCAAACACAAAATTATATACAATACTAGTTATTAAATATATATTGTTTCTCAGAATATCTAGAAATTGACCATATGGTTTGTATTTTATGCCTTTTCAATTATTCTTATTCTCTTTAATTAAATTACCACATAAATAAATGCCTCCACCATCTCAATCATTTCATTATAAAATATTTTACATTCATTGTAAATAACATTCTTATATTTTGATAAAGTGCGTATGCATACAAATAATCTTGCAGCAATGGTACTAAGAAATGGAATAAAATAAATAATATTTATCATCTTTAATATTTTTATATTAGAAAATAATTTGCCCCACAGGTAACTACTTCTGTCAATACATGAAGGTATACACAGCAGCATCTACTTTTCAAAATCTCTAAATTCCAAAAAAAATAAATTAAAAAACGAAAAAGTGGATAGAAAATGATTGATTTTAACGATCGTCATTAATTAATTCAACAATATTTCTTTCATGGTCACATATATATGAATTACAGATTAAGAGAATAAAATTTCAAAAATGATTGAATTTAACAAACGAACATGGGAAATACTTTTTTTTGAAATTCTAATTCCTATAACTGTTTCTTGAAAGCCATCAATTAAATTAAATTATACCTTTTATATATTAAAAATGTAAATATATTTAAATCAACATTGATTGTGAAACTATATTCGGACAAACTAACTGACATAATTATAGGAAAATAAAGAATTATGACTTAATTTTATTCACAAAAAACCACATCATAAGTCATACCAACATAAATAATTTGATTAAATTTGGTGATCATTGAGTAGATAATAATTTATATAAGATTTATTGTTGATTCGTTACATACTTTTGTCTTTTTTTAATCTTTATTGTTTGGTCTTTTATATCATGCATGTGAATCTATTGGACTTTTTTTTTGCTACACAAGGATTTTGATAACCCACGTTGTTTATATAAAAACAAAAAGAAAATCAAAAATACAAATAATAATAAAGGAATGAAAACGATATAAATAATATATCCTCAAATCGTAATTAATCAGATTTATTTATGAGATTAGCAAATAGTGTACCACATATATGTGAATATTGCATGTCCAATTTAGTTAATTACGAGGAAAAAGATGACTTAAAAGCGTTAAAAATTCTTTTAGTATTGCTATTATTTTCTTTCTCGAACTGTTTTTATGCCGTTGGTTTTACGGTTTTATTTTGAATCATTTAATTGTGGTTTAAATCTGGCCACATATTACTTTTTTCAACACACATTGACACACACACATATTATATATATATATATATATATATATATTATAAAATACATTTGTATATGGCAAACCGTTACATATTATTTTTCCAAAAACCAACAAAAAAGATATTTCCAAACTAAAAAATAAGTATACTCAATTAGTTCAAAACAAATAAACCCAATTCATGTTCATTATAATTAGGCCTCTATGTAATACCCTACTTAATTAAAATCCTAGAAGAAGTTATAAAACTTACAACACTTGCTTAACCATCTCAATAATAAAGATTTTGAAAATAAAAGCAAAGTCTCAAAATAACTCTCATCAAATTTTTAGAGCGGAAGTCCTACAAATAACATAACAACCATGTCTAAAACATCTAACTATTCTACCAAAACTACATGGCTAAAATAATAAAATCTCTAAACCAAAGCAATGCCTAGCTAGAGCCTAGAGATCAACTAGCTAGGCCTTTTCCTTACCCTCACTACTTTTTGGTGAAATATTCTGTTAGATGCACGACACTAGTTAATATTGAGTTTAACGTTATAAATGAACAATACATTAAAACATTGAACATAAATTTGCTTACTAGAATATTGATCCTTGAGATACATGAGACTAGTCGGTTACTGAAATAAACAATTCTTGGTTAATTTGCATATAAAATACACTGTAAACCTTAGCATGAATATCATATCAAACATATAAGTAATTATATGTGCAACACTCAACAACACTCATGTCTACGACCGATATTAGATATGCCTAAGGTGTTACAAACACCCCCCTTAGGACTCACCATCCTCGATGAGGTTTGCCCCATAACATCCCGCCTACCTCGACAACAATATTGTCCGCTTTGCCCCTGGATTTAACCAACGTGTAGCGCACGGATTTGTTTCTGGCGATTTGGTGAGAAACTTCCCAGGGGGTCACCCATCCTAGAACTACTCCCACCCAAACATGCTTAACCTCATAGTTCCTAGAACTTGACGTGCTTGTGGCCCCAAAACGCATTGTTGTTAGGAAGACCAAGATTTTACTTATAACACCCAATATCACTCTTGTCCACTGTCGATATGGGATATGCCTAAGATGTTACAAACACGCCCCATGAAAATATGCAAACAAAAACGTATGATCATACAAATTTAGTGGTTGTTGATACAAACACTACTTAAAGCATACATGGAACACTTATGGGGTACTTAATAACTTTTCTGAAGGTTAAAGGATATTTCTTACTTTACTCATTTAAGTTAGTATATAGTCCCTTGGGCATGTGCTAGTCCTTGCTAAAACTAGGAGCTTATCTAACTTAATGATAAAAAACAAATGTCTTCATGTCTATATTCTCACACATATATTAAACACTTTTCAAACTTAACATAATAATACTTTAACATACTAGTAAAATGATATAAAACTTTAAACAAAATTCTAAACATATACCGTAAACATATGCTTTTGAAATCACACTAGTAATTTACCGCCAAACGGAAGCGCTTGAAAGCTCGCATGATATGTTGAGGGAATGGGAAATCATATTGATTGTGTAATTTTTGGTAAATTATGGACCTACATAACATGACATAAGTATTAAGTGCTCATACTTACAACTACATACCACTAATACACTTACAAAGAAGAAAGATGCTAAAGATGTACGCAAGCTATTGATGTCGTATTCATCCTAGAGTTGACGAGGGCTCACTCTTGACCCCTTAGTCTGACTGACTTAGCTTATTGAAGGAGAGCATGCATGTGAGATCTTGATTCACTTATGGCCTTGTTGGGTAATGGTCAGTTTACAAATAAACTCCCATCAATCGCCTCTTTTGCTATCTTTGAAAAATTGGTCGTGAGCATGTAAGTATTCAACTTATTTGCATAATTTCTGTCTATCTTGTATTAATTAACTTCTCTCTTATATAAGTTATATCGTCTAAGATATTCTAGAATACCTTAGGTGTAGCTAACTACTTCTCACTTGACATGAGTCCATGAAACTATTGTTGTACACTTCAACTTCAACACAATAGGCCAAAATGGTGCTCCTAGAGTTGTATGATTGTTTTTGTTCTCTCACTAAACCACATCACACCATTATATTCTGTTAGCATTCTAGCATTGAATGTGTTGAATAATGTTTGATAATTTAGAAAATAACCCGATCTGGTATATTTTGAAGCTTGACTTGAAACAAATATAATATAAAGTAATTATATATGACCTATTAGGTTTACTAAACCGGGAAAAAATAACCAAAACATAAAAAGATACCTTATTTGGTTATCTGAACTAGTTTAACCCAAAAACCAAATAATACAAATCTTGTGGGTTATTCGTTTCCGTTTCGGGTGGGTTTAATGCGAAACAATTAGTATATCAACCATAATGGTCAATGACCGAAATAGAACTATATAGAGAACTCAAGGAAAAAACGTAACATACTAGAAAGTCATGGCATTGAGTTTTTGAAACAAGCTCAAGAGGGATAAAAACGTAAACCGTTGCTTGCAATGGGAAAATGCCCCGTTATCGTACTTGTCATTATACTCCACGTTTAACGCGAACTCCGATTACATCTTCAAACATCATTGTGTATTAGCATATATAATGTTTACTTTACTACATCATATCGTATGACAATTAGTTGTAACCTAAATAATTATCACTTTTATGACAAATATTGGGTTTTTTTCTTTTTCTTTCTGGAAACAATATACATGATATGGTATGACAATTAGTGGTTTGGGATTAGTGGATTTGTTTAGAGGCTTCTTACTGTTTTGAAGTTTATTAAATTAAATGCATTAATTATGCTTCTTTCTTGTGTCTTTTAGTCTGTCTTTCTTGTCGGCATTTGGTGTTGGCATTTAGTTTTTGTTCCTAGGGTTTAAAAGCTTCACACAATCTGTCACCCTCACATGATCACATAATCATCTTGGCCCTTCGTATTGCATTCAGAAGCTTCTTTAAACTATTCAAGAAAGATTAATTAATTAAATATGCATTTAATTAATACTCTCCAGGATTAAACCTTATCAAAATCCAAGAGTTATCACTTCTATGGAGATTATAATTCTCCATATAGGAAGTATCAAATACAAACCATAAAATTCTTACAAACCTTAAAAACCTGATCTTAACCTTTGATTTTGTTTATTTTGAAATTTGTAGGCAGTTATGAAATGTGGTTGAGAGCAAATTTAGGAACCGAATTAATCTTAACCATTGATCATCTACATGTGTGGTTTGCCATTGGTTTCTAGAGTTTGTAAAAATCTCATGGTTTGTAACGACCCTGTACATATACACACATATAATTATATAAATTGTATATATAGAACTTAAACTTTAAATCTCAAAACGTTTGTATTGAGAAATTCCAGGTTGATTCTTGAAATGAAGAAATGTCAAAGAAAATAATCTGTAAAATTATACAAACTCCTTATTGTTTAATTTAAACTACTTATACCGAAAAATGATCGATCATTGTTCGGGTTTTGCCTTGAAACCTTTGCTTTTCAACTTACATTCCAAGGCTACTTGTGACAAAGGACATAAAGGGTTTAGGGTTTTCGACCCGATTAAATGTGGAAAGTTAACCATGGCTCGCGAACCACGAATCTTGAAAGCGGCTTGATCATAAGCCAACGCGGCTTCTTCAGGCGTAGAGAACGTTCCAAGCCATATCCTCGCGCCTTTCTTACATGGGTTCTTGATCTCGGCCGCAAACTTCCCCCATGGCCGTCGCCTTACCCCTCTAAACCGCCTCCAATCTTTACTCCTCTGATCGTTCTTCTTTATAACCTTTTCGACTTTCCCAAGTGAGAAATCGACTTTAAATTGTGCTTTCTCTTCCGAAATCGGGGAGCTGGGGCTACGAAGCGCAGGCCCACCTTCCCAATTTGTAAGTTTAAAACCCGTTGAAGTGTCCGAACCAACGGTTAACGTGGAATTGGACCGAGTGTAGCTTGGACTCGGGCTATGAGTAGACTCACTACACGAACTCGCTAGGGAATTATCATGAAAAAATGGGTTGTTGATGATCATGCTGCTATTGGTAGGGCTGATGTGATCCGGTGTATTAGTGCTGGTATGACGCACTCCTGATTTGCACGAGCTTATGACAGAAGAAAGGGAATCGACATACGTATCGACACAGAAGGATGGTTCGATGGATTTCTCGGATGAAAAAGGGCTTGTGAATTCGAAGCTCGTACTCCGGCGATAATAGGGTTCATCAGAGGGGGTATTCGTGGCCGGAAAAGGACCGGAGATGTCAGGATCTTCAAGAAGGTACTTTCTAACCAATTCAAGCATGGCACTATCAGAATCTGAGAGAGTTTCTGACATTTTTTTCAATATCAAAAATATGTTGTTTTTGATCAAAAGTTAGGTTTTAAGAGGAGCTTTTTGGTTTTTGAACGAATGGTTTGAGGTTCTTGGCTAGGACTTCTATTTATAGCCAAGCAATAAATAAATATCACTTTGGATTACTCAAATTACAAATAAGTTAAAATACAATATACCAAATTCTTATAAATTCCTTAAAGACATCCATATATCATCAGTTTATTTATTTTTAATTCATTTGCAGTCATGATGGTAGATAAATAAATAATTAATTTAACAAGAAAAATAACTCAACATAAATATTTCACAAGGTTTGTGAGATGAAGTAAATAAAATTCATTTGAATAAAGTTGGGAAATAAATTTAAAGAGAAAAGTACATATAATCTATATATATTTATTGCCTTAATATCTGATATAAGCAGATAAATTCTATTAACCCCCTTGCTTAATGCATAGGCGGATCCAATTTTCTTTCGAAGTAACATAAGGAATTATTATAGTAACAGAATAAAATAAACACAACTAAAAAAAAATACTGTTTTATCAAAAGTTATGGTCAAGTTATCTTCTACAGGATTACGATTCATATTTTGGAAGAATTTTCTTTCTGAACGGTAGATAACACATGTACATGTTCTGATACGAAGTCGACGAGGTATCCGAGATCGATCCAAATGGGCATCCCATTAATCCTTGGCGACCATGAATTGACCCGAAAGCCGCCGACCCATGGTCAAGTTATTGGCGACCTCGAACCCTTGTAGACCCCTATGCAATTCATTGTCCCTTCCAATGATGTTACCGACCACTAGGCTACTAATGTTTTAATCATTTTGAAGGAAATTAATTAACAGTATTTACATTTGTAACGTTTTCATGGATATTTTTCTTCTCCCCTATGGTACAAGTGACTGAAACATTAATTAAACAAGAGTAAATTACAAATTTGGTCTTTCTGGTTTCTTGTTTATAACACATTTGATCTCTACGGTTTAAAATTTGCAGTTTAAACAATGGGTATGCAAATCCATGAGGATTAGCCCCCCTCTCTAACGGTCGTTAAAGAAACTCGTTAAGCCATGGGCATTTGTCTTTTCTCATTCTCTTATTTTTGCTTTTGAAAATAATCTCATGGAGCAGGTTTGTAGTTTATTAAAAATGTAACTAGGAAGATTTGTCCTTCCTAGACCCTAGTTACATTTTTTTAATAAACTACAAATCTAGTGCGTGTGTTTATTTTTTAAAGAAAAACTAAGAGAATGAAAAAAAAGACAAAAATGGCCATGACTTAATGGGTTTTTTTAATGACTATTAGAGAGAGGGATCGAATTCGGACAGATTTGCATACCATAGTGTTGAAACTCTAGGGACCAAATATGATATAAACAAGAAACCACAAGGACCAAATTTGTAAATTCGATGAGTTTTCAGCTAAGTCCCTATAATTTATAATCTATTATATATATTAAAGGAACAACCACTAAAAATGATGTGGCACATCCTTATGCTTATAATCACCTCTATCTTTTTTCTCATTTTTTAAAATTTTTTTAATGTTGAATATGTTAAAGACCATTCTATCCCTAAATGGAAATTGTGTATTTCATTATAAGAGGGCTTCTTTAGTAATTTGACTTACATTTTAATTAGTTTTAAGTTACAAGCTATTTAACTTCTTATAGACATTCATTTTATTCTTTCATCTTCCATCTTCCATTTATTCTACCCCTAAATGACAATTATGTATTTCATTATAAGAGGGTTTCTTTGGTAAATTCACTTCCAAATTCATTAGCTTTAACTTTCAAAGTATGTAACTCCAACTACATTCATTTTAGACTCTTCATTTTTCCATCTATTAATTCAAGGAAGTTGTAAAGTAAATGATGTTACCCATCCTCTAGATTTCCTTCTCTATATATTCCTTGAAAGACATGCCCTCAAAATCATTTCTACCACCAAGTAAAAACTATCGTCAATATTACATTGTACATTCGACGTTTGCCAATTTGCCTATAAAACCCTATCTTTATATTATTTTATATGATGTTCTAGATCCTTAAAAAGAATCTCTAATTCATCATTTGGTCCTATTCAAGGAATTTGGTATGAATCTTTCTATCTTGGCTCGATGTTCACATGCTATTCATCCTTTAACGACTCTTATTCGTTGAAAAAAATATTGTTATATTGATGTAGTTACTTTTCAATTCGTCCTATGGTACTATTTCTAAGTGTTACTATCTGTCAATTCAAGTTTGCATGTTTTTAAACTTACAACTACATATGAAAAATGTAATCTTCTCAAATTCTTTCGCTCTTCATCTCTCAATTTATTCTTATCTATTCGGTTTTACCTCTAATTGTGGAGATATCTACTTCTTTTACTTTTGTTGTGATTTTTGGTAGGTTTATCTTGTGGCTACTCAAGAGTTCCATGCTTATTAAGGTAAATGGGTAATACGTTCTTTTTGTTTTGTTGATGTATGCACATTTAGTACTCAAATATTTGAGCATCATTACCAAATATTGAAATGTGTAACCATC
This sequence comes from Centaurea solstitialis, assembly GCA_030169165.1. Taxonomy (NCBI): domain Eukaryota; kingdom Viridiplantae; phylum Streptophyta; class Magnoliopsida; order Asterales; family Asteraceae; genus Centaurea; species Centaurea solstitialis. The sequence goes on along the minus strand of CM058042.1, from coordinate 39,984,659 downwards.
CATTTAACCGTCATGAAATTTCAACATTACAGGTATATGGACGTAGCGCAATGAAAAGCCTTATCTTCTAAAATGAAACAAGGAAAATTTGCATTATAAATTTAGACTTTCATGTACGAATATTATTCTAGCATTGAAATTCAATTAAGCTTTTTGTTCTAAATTTGTAGTCCATTGTTGTTTAATATAAACTCATAGCATTGTTAAGGTTACATACAAGGAAACTACATATTATTTATATTTACGACTAAAGAAACAGATTACTCCTTAGTCTTCAAATAGGCCGTTTTACCTTACAAGGTCTTAAATCATATAATCTTTTTATTCCATTTACAACATTGTTATATCGTAATTATTTCATGTCTCTTATTTGATTATATGGTTATACCAAATAGAAGACATAGATTCGTAATGCGAAAAATGAAACTTTTATTTTACGATTTGTTTGGGAGGGTGGAGGATATATGTATGTGAACTATATAATTAATTACGTTGCAAAACAAGGTTTGTGGAAATGTCAATTTTGCGCATAATAATTAATACCTTGTATATAGACTTACTATTAACTCTTTTGTAAATATTTAACTCTGATATTAAAACATTATTACTTTTACATAAAATAAAAGTTTGTATTGAATCCCAATGTTTAGGGAAAACTATTCCTCTAGATAAAAGAATTATGTACCGATTATGACCTTTAAAATGGGTCCAATATACAATAAAATATGTTAGATTCATTTCATCGGTTGTCAATACATGAATAACATGACTTCATAACTTGGTTACCTATTTTCTAACAAAACAAATTTCATCACCGCGCAACGCGCGGTACCACACACTAGTATTAATAGTAGCGCAACATGAAAAGTTGTGATAGCCCTGTTAATGGTAAAGTGAAAAAATTGACTGTTGTTATCTGCTGACTGCTGGGACTTAATATGTAAATGCAAAGAAAGTAAAGGGGTCGAACCTCAAATATATTTGTATTTCAATTGTCAAAAAGCCTCTCGACCGTTTATCATGCCTTAGGTGATTCCTTTTAGTGAAATCCTTGACAACTTTGTATAAAAGGAGGTGGGAGTTAGTAGTTGTGAGTAAAAATACTTTGAGAGGAAGACTTAAAGTGAGAAAACCCGAAGGAGGATGTTAGAGAGGAAGAGGAAGGTTCGCTTCACTACAACTAGCTCGACACTATTTGTATGTAAACTTATACTTCTAGCTTAAAACTATTCTTTAGTAGATAATCGTGTTAGTCGATTGATTATTCGGGTGGGTTCCCATAGGGAAACGTTGGCCGACAGTACCCTCCAGTTCTTACTTGGCCTGATCGTGTCCCTATTTCTGTCTTCTCATAAAAAATAATGATACGGTGGAATGATTGTATCTTCCCAAATCCTATACCCTTCAAAAATAAGGTAGATGCGAGACTCACATACCGAGCCAAGTGAGAAGCACCTCTAATGCTTTCATATCATTCTAGGGTCAAAATTACTCTCTACCAGCGGACCTTCTATAGTCATATGTATTATATCTCAGTATTTGGGACTTGTGGCATTTGAACCCCAAACCACCTTTTCAATGCCCTCTTAACATAACATTGTTGTAAGGCTTATTTCCATCTTTCAAACAACTACTACATCTCCAAAAGTAGTTAGCAGTCATTTAGACTCCTTCAAATTCCTCCGCATTAAGAACGATCTCTAAGCCCCATAAAGCCCATTTTTTTAAACATCAACCAACTTCATAAAAAACTTGCAAGAAGGTAGCAAAAACAAAACATTAAAGTAGATTGAAACACTCAACGGGGTGAAACCTCCATAACAAAGGATTTATAACGCTCCCTTTGCACCTAGCCAAGACCCAACTAAAAGAGAACTCCACATTTCGATCCACTAAGGAATCCTTACGAGGGAATACAATTAAAAATACATATGTTTTTACAATGCAAAATAATATAACACTTGGTGAAAAGAATTGTTTCCAAAGCCATCTTTGACGGATCCTCGATGATTTGATTTCGTCAACCATATCCTCGTTGTCTTGTAAATTGTAAAGGGGAATGACCACCATCTCTCGAGGAACCACAAACCTTCGAGGCTACTTCATAGTCGAACAATACGTGCCTATAGGTTTTGATGTCTAACCCACATATCGGTCATAGCAAAAAGGGTCGGTATTTACCTCCCTCCTTCAAAGATTTTCTTGATATCTGGAATTTTGGTTCATTTTAGGGAATGAGAATGTAGGAGAATAAGAATGAAAATGAGCATTGTATTGATGTTGTTTGGTTAACCCACTAATCAATTAAAATTAGTTTGATATTAAAAAAAAATACTTTTTCCTCCATTTTGAAAATACAAATTATGTTCCATTTAACATCAAAAGACAGAATGATATATGGAAAAAATAACTTAGTAGAAATAAAATTTTCATTCCCCCAATTTGGTCATGAATGAAAATTAATGGATCTGTAGGAATGATTCCATTATATAATATTAGACCAAACAACAATTTTCATTATCATTCTCATTCCTTACCCTGCAATACCCCCAACCAAGCACCCTCTCAAATATGATATTCAGATTTAAGATTTCAAAGTCGTCACCGGCTACGAGAATGCAGAACACATTCATAAGTATCCATACCGTCACATGAATTGTAAATGCATGAATTTGTACAATTCATGAATTTGATGTACCAAAAATCTGACAAAAGCAAACCGGATGATAAAGCAAGATTTGATAAGTAATAGTCAACAAATTGGGATTCACAAGAATCCATAGTTAGAATTAGAATGTGATTCCAACTCATCACCTTTTGAGTGAGATTTTGAGAAGAGTTTGCTCTGTAGAGAGCACCATACAATGAAAGTTGTAAGCTATGTTAGGGGGGCTTATTGTCTATCGTTGGTCTCTATGGTAAAATCTGGATTAAATATTTGGATTTGATATTCAAACCTAGAATGTGGACTTGTGTCAAGACTTGGTATATAACTTGTATCCGCATTCCATATTCTAATTTGATATTCTAATCCAATATTCGGTTGTGTATCTCGAAGCCAATAGGTTCTGAATAACTTACGATCCAAACTTAATACTACATAGATTTTGCTAGAATCAAGGAAATAACTTATGTTTAGGAAAGAAAGTAGTAACTTCATAAAACATAAGTCTTGTCACTATCTATATTGATCCTAGCATTGGGGCTTATAGACTTATAGTTAATTTCGAGAAAAGTAACGTGTCGGGTATTGTGTTTTCCTTCGGAGTAACCTTCATGGCTAGATGCATGGGGTGGATTGAAGGTGATCTTCCATTAATATATTTAGGTATGTTAGTTGGAGCCAACAAAGGTGCTAGTTGGAACCCCATCATCGTAAAATTCCATCAAAAGATGTCGAGTTGGAAAAGAAAGATGCTCTTTTTTGGGGGTAGGTTCACCCTATGCAAGGTCATCCTAGGTATACTCATTCTCACTTTTTCTAGGGTGGTTTTACTCCATGCCGGATGGTACCAGCTGACACCTCAGCACATCAACACCTTACCAATCCTTCCAATTCATCCTCAATGGTTTTGACTCTTGCCAAAAACATTTTATATTTTAATTTTTTAAATACTAAAATACATAATTAAAAAAATTATTTTTAAATTAAACTAATAATATTATTAAATAATATGGATAATTAAAATTTATATTAAAACTAAAAAAAAATACATTCAAATGATAAAAAAATACATTAAAATTAATGTTGGGCGTGCACAATAGAGTTCCACATGTGTTGAGATTAATCATCACGAAGGTTGGCGTGCGTCTCTCGGTTTTTTACTAGCTGACGTTTATTGCTCGATCTTCTTCGGAGATATTTGTTTCAATATCTTCAACTAAAACCTTCATTTCATCAAAATAATAATGTGAAAAACCTTCACCTTCACGAATCATGTTGTGTAAAGTTATACAAGTGAACATAGTTTCTCGTAATTTCTTTTGTGTCTATGCTCGCGCTGATCTATCAACCACATGTCATTTTAATTGAAGCGTGACGCATGTCCGTTCAATATCTTTCCTAGCCGATTCTTGGCGTTTCGCAAACTCGATCCGTTCTCATCTGTTGGGTACTTAAATGATTTGACAAACGTAGCCCATTCCGGATAAATCCCGTTGGCGAGATGATATCCGTGTTTGTAGTTTGTGCCATTTACAAGAAGCGAACTATCGGGTGCTTTGTCTTTGAATAGATCGTTGAAAATCGGTGATTGATTTACAACGATTATGTCGTTCGTAGCATCCGGAACCCCGAAGTATACGTGCCAAATCCATTGATCATGTGATACGACTGCCTCTAGAATTACTAACGGTCCAGAATGATCACCTCTATGGAATTGACCCCTCCATGCGAGGGGACAATTCTTCCAATACCAGTGCATACAATCAATGCTACCAAGCATGCCGGGTAAGCCATGTTTTTCTTCATGCAACGCGTAAATAGCCTGAATATCGCTAGTAGTAGGCTTTCGTAAATATTTTCGCCTATAGATGTGAATAATACCTTGGCAAAAATTCTCTAAGCATTCCCTTGATGTCGTTTCTCCCATCATCAAGTACTCGTCGGTAGAATCTGCAGCAGACCCGTACGCCAATTTTCGGATAGCGGACATACACTTTTGTAGCAGAGAAAACCCCTTAACGCCTCTTGCATCCCACGCTTGCTTGAAATAATCAAACTCCCTCTCAAGATCGGCAACTATCCTAACAAATAGTCGTCGGGTCATACGAAACCGTCGTTTGAAGTCAACGTCGTTGTATACCGGGTTATCAGAAAAGTAGTCAAGGACAAGTTTATCGTATCCCTCTTGCTGACCTCTATTTCTATTCGACCCTCTCGGTCGTGGATTTGACGTTCCTATTATATTGTTTTTGATAACTAGACGGGCCACTTCCATCTCAACAACACCAAAAACCCTTTATCGACCACGCCTTCATCCGCTTCCTCCCATGATGATTCAGAAGACGTTGACATTTTTTGGAATAAAGGTTGAGTGAATAAGAGATTGAGAATAAGAGGTTGAGTGAGAGAAGGATGTTGAGATAGAGATAAATGTTGAGATTGAGATAATATAGATAATATTTAAAAGAAAAAAAAAGAAGATTTAAAAGAAAAAATAGCCGTTAAGAGCCGTTGGGAGGGGGTGGGAGCGGGGTGGGGTGGTTATCGCAATGGCATGGAGGTGCCGATTTTAACCGGTACCGGCTACCCTCGACGGTGTTACCGGGGGTACCGGTCGGTATCGGCCTCCATATCGTTCCCACTAAGGATGGTCTTAAAGAACCTTGATATCATAAGGAGGGGGACTTTTAAGAAGTAGGGATGGCAAAAAACAAATGTCTAAATATATCCGAAACTTGATATGTTTAATTAACCGTTTATACTAAACGGGGATACTCGTTTCCCCGCGAGTTTCCCCGATTACCCGATGGGGATCCCCGTTTAAATCCCTGCGGGTCTTTAAGCTGAGACGGGGACAGTTTTTTTAAACGGGGACAGGGACGAGGGGATCAATCCCCGCCCCAAACCCGCCCCGTTGCCATTCCTATTAAGGAGGGGTGAAATAAAAAATAAAAATTGCTTGGGTAGTTTTGGATAAATTTATGAGTACTAAGTAGCAAGAAGAAAGATGATTAAGCAGTTGGAGTCTTAAAGCATGCAACTAGTCCTTCTTGGCAAGTGGTGGTGGAGGTTCAAGACGAAAGATTTAGCCATCTGAAATCAGTTATTGTGGCTCTTCATGGGTTTTCGAGTAATCTTGGAAGTCCTTTTTAGCGTGCGGTTCGAAAAGGCTTTCAGGACATATCGCTTCTATTAACTCTTCTTTTTATAAAGTTAACATCGTACTTGAAGAGTAGATTCCTTGAGAGTTCTAATTTATTATTTATTTGATTAAATTTTATTAGTAATTTGTTCATGAATTTAAAGAATTTAGAAAAATAATATTAATACATTCTCGTTCTTCTATTACTCCTTTTTTGTTTCTCTCTCTATCTCCTTGTATTTTTGTTTTTTATTAATAAATATTGGATAGTATTATTATTTTTATGTATATATTGTATAAAACAAAAAAAAAACAAAGGTCTAGTTATTTATAAAAAATAATATAGCAATTGTTTTATATTTTATAGATTTCAATTATGTGTATATAATTGTATGGTTTAAAATATAACTCATAATTTTTCATTTTATTTATATTTTCATAGAATATATCATGGAAATTTTTGCATCTTTAGAAATTCATAAAAACTGAAATGTTATGTGTTACTTTTAATTAAATTCTAGAACAAAAAGTATTTTATGTTGCATTAATTTTTATTTATCAAAGATATATTTTTGTAAAAAATAATATACACACAAAAGACCTTGTAATAATAATAATAATAATAAAATATATATATTTGTAATAATAATAAAATATATAAATAAAATTATGTTAATATTGATATGTTATATTAATAGATATATTTAAGAATTTTAAAAAATGATTTATTTCTAATTGTTATTATATATATATATATATATATGTTCAAAAACAAATTATTTTTTATTAAATATTGTTACAAAGAAATAAAAATATACAATAATTATAAAATATAAAAGTACAGAATTTTTAATATGATAATCCTGTAATTATAATAATAACAATAATAATTCTAAAAGCTTGATTATTTGAGAAAAAATGTTGATAATAATTAAAGATAAATAAAATAAAAAAATATTAAGTTGTATGCAATTATTAAGATATAATTAGTAATAAATAAAAAAAATATTCATTTAAGTTATCCGAAGGAGTACAAATTTGGTAATGATTATATGAATATATACCTTAGAGCATCCACAGTGGTGGAACCTCTAAAAACCTCAGTTGCCATATTTTTCTCTGCCACATCATTGCCACCTCAATAAACTAAAAACCTTCTTAAAACTCTAAAGTGGAGGTTCTTATAAAAACCTCACTTTCCTTTTTCTTATTTATCAATTATTATATAAATTTAATATATATATATATATATTAAAATTTTCAAATATAATTTATTATTTTCACTTCTATATTTATATTAAATTTTCAATATATATATTTTATTAACATATATGAAAAACAATTAAAACGCAAATATAATTTTATTGAAAAAGAGGTACACCATTACAGAAATATTAATCTTTAAAAATCATGAGTAAATACTTTATAATATAGATCACTCGTAATCTCGGTTCGACCAAATATGTTTAACCAAGTCGGAGCAGAGTTGATGATGAACTTTATTTGAGTGTATCTCGAAATTCCTTTGAAGATATTCAAGGAATTCATGGGTGGAGCCTTAAAATATTTGTGTCAAGTTATCTAATTTTGATTTACAAGTAGAAAAATCAAACTTTTTAAAAACAACTTATAAAATTTGTATAAAAGTTTACAAGAAAAAAAACAATTTTTTATAATAAATTTTTTATTTAATTATATATATGTTTTATTGCACAATATATATGTTGCATAGATTTATACAACAAAAAAATAGTTAAGAAATAACAAAAATAATAAATAAAATAATAACAGAAAAGGAAAGTATTACAAGAACCCGGGTTCTTGTTCAAGCACCTGGGTTCCAATAAGAACCTGTGACTGGACAAGAACCTCTGTCCCACAATGGAGGTTTATGTAAAAACCCCAAGAAGAACCTCGTGAAGAACCTCCCTTGGATGCTCTTAGAGCATTCATAGTGTGCCGATTTTTCATCAAGATTTTTTATAGTCTTTTTTTTTAAAACATTATTGGTAACTCAATAAGCTAAAACCTCCTACATATCTTCACTATGTGAAAAGCTTCATCCAATCTTTTTCAAACTTTTTAGGTCCTACCACTTTAACTTCATATCATTTATATATTTATTTATAAAAATAAATACATTAACATTAATACAAAATATGTAAAAATATCGTATAAATCTCAAACCTGAGACATTTAATTTAAATATATAAAATATATAATTAATTTAATATTTTTATTAATATATATATGAATTTTTTTATAAGAAATAAAACTCATTAATATGAGATAGAGTGAGATAGATAAAACATAATTGACCATTCTCCTTTCATTTTAAACAAAAGTACCACTCATTTAACTAAATTTCTAACGGAGTTAGTGAGGATGGAACTAATCCAAAGCAAAACAGGAATGTCAGGGTAGTTTTTGAAGTTCAGGAAACTGTTTTCATTGGTTTTTGTAAACATCATGGACTAAAATTGTAGTTCACTCTTAAAACTACCAAAAATATTTATTTGAAAGCCTTAAATTAAAAATAGGGTGAATTACATATTTAGTCCATGTAGTTTACATTATATTGCATTGTTGGTCGCTGTGGTTTACACTATATTGCACTATTGGTCCTTGTGCTTTACACTATATTGCGCTATTGGTCCCTTACCGTATTGGCAAAATAGGAACCAATAGTACAATATAGTGTAAACCACATGAACCAACAGTGCAATATGGTGTAAACCACAAGACCTTTTTTATAATTATTTTAAAATAGGGACCAACAGTACAACAAAGTGTAAACCACATGGACCAAATATATAATTTACCCTTAAAAATAAAAAACCGGTCAGTAATTTATAAAATCAACAGCTAATATAATAGTCGCCGATTTAATTTTCATTTAAATAACTAAATTAGTTATTTAGTAGCAATGTACCAGGGATATATCCATTGCTGATATATCCGTCAAAATAGTTAAGTCTTAATTAAGTTGTAAAATTTAACTGGAAAAAAATCATCGGCAAATTTACTATGGGACCAAATACACTGATGATTTTCCGACGGTAAAGTCAATATTCATCGATGAATCACTTGTATTTTTTACACGTGATTTTAGTGTAAATCTACACATGATTCCATCGTTTTTTATCATCTTATTTGATTATTTTTCTCAAACTCTTTATATATATATATATATATATCTAGAAGAAAGTTCATATGTGAACCACTTTTTGGTTGTGAACGTGAGGACAACCGAGAGCGCGACACGTGGCGGCTTTGAGTGTGGTCCCCCATTTAATTTAATGCCCTCCCATGAATCGCGCCTAGTCATCCGCCACGTGTCGCGCTTTCGGTTGTCCTCACGTTCACAACCAAAAAGTGGTTCACATTTGAACCCACCCCTATATATCTATATCTATATCTATATATATATATATGTAAACGAGCCGAGCCAAGCATAAGCCTAACCAAACTCGAGTTCGATTCGTTTAATTTCTCAAAGCTTGAGCTCGAGCTCAGCTCAAATCGAGCCTTGTAACTAAAGCTCGAGCTCAGCTCGCTAAAAAAATAAAAAGCTCGAGCTCGACTTGTTTACAACTTGTTTATGTAACAAGTGTTGGGGAACCGTAGGCACTAACGGTGCGCAGCGGATAACAAAAACGATTCCTAAACCCGACCCATCTTAAACCATAACATATACAATCAAGTGGGTATGTCGGTTTACCTTTTGCGAATGAACTTCCGGAAAGCTGGCAGGGGGTACACCGCTACTGACACCACGTGAGAGGGTTGCTAGACCACCGTAACTGATCGGAAAAAGTTCCGACCGATGTGAGAGAGAGAGAGATCGACGGTTATGGGAGAAAGAGAGAGCAAGGGTTTTTTGTGGGATTAATCAACTGATTTTTCAAAACCTTAACCCTTTTATTTATAGGATAAAATAAGGCAGTGATTTAACCTGATTATAATTCCCTTTATGGTTATCCAGAATTAATTCCTTAATTAATTAATTCTTCAATTAATTAATCCTTTAATTAATTCACTGATTAAATAATTATTTGACTAATAATTATTTATTTCTCTTTCTTTTCTCATCTCTTTCACACAAATTCTCAATTAGGTGTGCAGCGGTGTGACCTACTAGTGTCTTATAACATTGGACACGGTAACCTGTTACTGTCTCGCACATAATCCTAACAGACTCCCACTTGTGCTAGACATGTAACTATGTCTGTTACCATTAGCCTAAGGAGGTCCCTAGCCAGACACTTAGGTTAACCAGGTTATAAGATCTCTTATATCCAGAGATACAATTCTCAATTGAATTCGTACACAGGTTCATTCCTTTTGCACACGATATTTCTAAAGTGACTTAAGACATGGAGTGGAGGATTCATTTCTTAAGATCAAGTATTTCTTGACTCTGATTTCGATTGCCTGCAGTAACGGATATTACTAAATAACCCCTGTTATTCTATCCGAGCGTGGCCACGCGTTTTCTGCTAATCTTAATCGTCAAGGGGCCCGGAAATATCTCTCTTTTAAAAGAGGTGCAAATCCCTTCTTGACTACTTGCATTTGGATCCACGGCTTCCGCTGCATCTAGTCACGTCCCGTATGGCCACCCTGTTACGGTGTAGCGTTAGTACGTGCTAAGAGTACAGTAGTCCTCGTGTTCCCAAACCAAGTATCTCAGGTCAAAGGACAACCTATCAAGTCAGTGCCTATGACTGAGGCTCCATGAAGCAGACTTGATTACTGGTCACTTCCAATACCCAAACACTCTGATGAGTATCTATAAATACTTGGTCACATCACTTGTGCTTTTATTCTTTACTTTGAATAAATCATCAAGTATTTATAATAGCGTTAAACTCCCTATTGAAATTCCCATTTCAATAAGTGGCTACGGAAATTTAGATTTCATACAAAACTTTGTAAAATCACGGATACGTTAAATATGCAAAAATAGTTAATTTAGAACAATCATGAAAATAAAACCTCCATTTATTTCCAACACACTGTGAAATAAAAAACTTTACATGATTACATTGTTTCTAAATTATACTATAGTAATAATTAAAAACTAAGTACTAGCTACTGGCTTCCAGGTACTGCATCCCAATGGAATTCGCATGTGCCTCATGCTTTACCCTTGCTAGTGGCTTTGTCAGCGGATCTGCGACATTGTCCTCTGTTGGAATTTTGCATATTCTTACATCTCCTCTTCCAATGATCTCTCGGATGAGGTGATACTTTCTGAGCACGTGTCTTGACTTGTGATGCTCTCTAGGTTCCTTTGCTTGCGCCACGGCTCCTGAGTTATCACAGAATATATCGATCGGTCTCGAGATACTGGCAACCACTCTGAGATCCGATAGAAAATTCCTTAGCCAGACAGCTTCCTTTGCCGCATCAGATGCTGCAATGTACTCTGCTTCTGTAGTTGAGTCTGCAATCGTGTCCTGCTTCGAGCTCTTCCATGAGATCGCACCTCCGTTTAGGGTAAAGACGTACCCTGACTGTGACCTGAAGTCATCTCTGTCGGTCTGGAAACTAGCGTCAGAGTATCCGGTGACACTAATTTCATCCTCAGTACCTCCAAAGACCAAGAACATTTCTTTCGTTCTTCTCAGATATTTAAGAATGTTCTTGACAGCCACCCAATGGGGTTCACCCGGATTCTGTTGGTATCTGCTCGTAACACTTACTGAGTAAGCAACATCGGGCCTAGTACATAGCATGGCATACATAATCGATCCAATTGCAGAAGCATATGGGACCGATTTCATCTTGTCCTGATCTTCACTAGAAACAGGACACTGTGTTTTACTTAACACTATGCCATGTTGCATTGGAATGAATCCTTTCTTGGATTCATCCATCCTGAATCTCTTCAGTACTTTGTCAATGTATGTACTCTGACTAAGTCCGATAAGCCTCTTAGATCTGTTTCTGTAGATCTTTATACCTAGTATATAAGCGGCTTCTCCAAGGTCTTTCATCTGGAAACATTTACTTAACCATTCCTTAACACTCTGTAAAGTTGGTACATCGTTTCCTATGAGTAGTATGTCATCTACATACAAGACCAGGAAGGTTACTATGCTCCCACTGAACTTAGTGTAAACACATGGCTCGAACTCACTTTTAGCGAAGCCAAACTCTTTGATTCGCTCATCAAAGTGTAAGTTCCAGCTTCGAGATGCTTGCTTCAATCCATAAATAGATTTTAGTAGCTTACACACCTTATTAGGATTCTTAGGATCTTCAAACCCCTCTGGTTGTTCCATATAGACGTCTTCTGTTAACTTTCCATTTAGAAAGGCTGTCTTGACGTCCATTTGCCAAATCTCGTAATTAAAGTACGCTGAGATGGCCATAAGAATCCTAATTGACTTCAACATTGCCACTGGTGAAAAGGTTTCATCATAGTCAATACCATGAGTTTGCGTGAATCCTTTTGCAACCAGTCTGGCTTTGAAGGTGTGTACGTTCCCATCCATGTCGGTTTTCTTCTTGAAAACCCATTTGCGTCCAACAGCCTTACAGTGTTGTGGCAAATCAGTAAACTCCCAGACTTGGTTGTCGTACATGGATTGCATCTCGGCCTTCATGGCTTCCTGCCATTGTTCAGACTCACTGCCTGACACAGCTTCTCCATAGGATGTTGGTTCATTTAAGTCTCCACTGTCTTGAGAGACTAGGAACCCAAGATACCTATCTGGTTCTTGTCTTACCCTACTGGATCTGCGAAGGTCCTGTGTTTGCACTTCCTCAACCGGCTCTGATTGAGGTTCAACATTGTTATGTTGAATATCTGGCTCAACAACTGGTGTAGTGCTTTCTTCGTCTACTATCTGTAGATCTACATCCTTTTTGGTGTTCTCTAAACTGAGAAACTTTTCTTCCAGAAATTTTCCATTTCGAGCAACAAACACTTTGTTCTCTTCAGGGTTGTAGAAATAATATCCCACGGTGGTCTTGGGATATCCAACGAAGAAACACTTGTCGGATTTGGGTTTGAGTTTTTCTGAGGTAGGTCGTTTGACGTAAACCTCACAACCCCAAATTTTCAGAAAAGATATGTTGGGTTTCTTACCCTTCCATAACTCGTATGGAGTCTTTTCTACCGACTTTGTTGGCGCTCTGTTCAGTATGTGTGCTGCTGTTTCGAGCGCGTGTCCCCAGAATGATACTGGCAGCGAAGAATGACACATCATCGTTCGTACCATGTCAAGCAATGTACGATTTCTCCTTTCTGATACACCGTTCATCTGAGGTGTATACGGAGGTGTAAGTTGGGATACAATCCCACACTCCATCAGATGATTGTCAAACTCATCACTGAGATATTCGCCACCACGATCTGACCGTAAGAACTTGATCCTCTTGTCAAGTAGATTCTGTACTTCATTCTGATATTCCTTGAATTTCTCAAAGGTTTCAGATTTATGTCTCATCAAGCAGACATAACCATACCTACTGAAGTCGTCAGTGAAGGTAATGAAGTACCGGTATCCTCCTCTTGCTACATGACTGAAAGGTCCACAAACATCTGTGTGGATTATTTCAAGCAAGTCAGTAGCCCTTTCATTCTCACTGTTGAAAGGTTGCTTTGTCATTTTGCCAGATAAACAAGATTCGCAATTATCAAAAGGTTTATAGTCGAAATTGCCAAGAAAACCTCCTTTAAGGAGTAGTTCAACGCGTTTCTTGTTTATATGGCCTAAACGACAATGCCAGAGGTAAGTCTGATCCTCAATATCCTTGGATCGCTTACTTATATGATAGATTTCACTATTGTTGTCTTTAAGATTTACAGTGTATAGACCATCTACGGGTGTAGCTTTAAAATAGAAAATATTATCTTTAAAGACTGAAATCATTTTATAAGAATATTTATAATAAAAGCCTTGGTCTACCAATAAATCAAAAGACAATACATTCTTAATCATATTTGGAATATAATAACAATTATCCAGTTCCAAAACTAGACCCGAGGGTAAACTGAGACTATAAGATCCCACGGCTTCAGCAATCAACGGAGTGCCTTCGCCAACTCGTAGGTTCGAACGGTCCTTCCTCAGAGTCTTTCTTCTAGTGAATCCCTGTAAATGATTACAAATGTGGTTACCACTGCCTGTATCAATTACCCATGATTCATAAGAAGTGATTAAGCAATCTATCATAAAGATACCTGGAGTATCGGGTAAACCGATATCCATCTGGTCGATGTTCATCGAGTGCTCGCAAATATCCTCGCTGCCGCATTCTGGGCAACTCAGATCTCCCAGCTCATCAATTATATCAGTGTCCATGAGATTCGCAGGTTCGGGTACTGGCTCTAGACTGGCCAGTATGTCTTCATGAACTTTATCCACGTCGTTCTTTGGTTCCTTCATGTAGGCACTAGCTGTGTCCTGAACTTCCTTTGTGAGAGAGAACCACATGAGGTACACTAACTCTTCCTGAGTCATCTTGTACCCCAGACGTGATAAACATTTAAAAAGCCTTCTCATTTCAATAAGATGGTTTTTAACTGACTGACCCTTCTGTAGCTTCAGGGAGAGAATCTCTTGCATGATCAAAAGCTTGCCCGTGTGCTTGTAGAAACCTAACTGGTTTTCTACATTCCTTACGACCTCGTGACAGAATTTCACTCTTAAGTCTCCCGTGAACTCGGGTGACATAGAGAAAACTAGAATGGACATTACATCCGATTCATCTGCCATGAATCTGAAATATTCAGCAAATTCCTCTTCTGGGGCATTGCTTTTGGGTCGTGACATGGGCTTATTGATCACATAAAGCTTACCCTGGGCACTTAAAACATTCCGTAAATGCAACTTCCAAACTGGAAAGTTCTGGCCCGTAAGCTTCCACTTGCCCGTAATAAGGCGAAGTGATTCCTCAGGTGAATAAAACGGAATGCTAATTGGAGACATCTACAGAAGAATATAAATTCCAATTTAGTTCATAATTATATATAATTCTAATAAATTATTACCCTTAAAATAAATTTATTAGACTAGAATCCATATTTCACATGTGTCGGGAAGCATGTGATCATGTCAAACCGACTCATGCGATCTATGGTAGGTATATCCTATACCAATCGTATTCCTGTCTGAAAATACGACTTCTAGATCGTCGGGACATCGGATATTAAAAATCCGTGCATATTTAGTCCCTCTAGTGCATTTTGGCCTGGTACCACCCAGTGAATAAATAATTACCAAAATAGATTGCACCACCCGGGACCTGGACAAACTCTGGCCGGTACCACCCGGAGATAATTCGCAGAGTTTTATCTCCCTCTAGTTTCGGTTTGAACACGGACGTTCATAGTGTGTGCACTTACAACGCCCTATGTACCTTACACCGGAGGTGTCCCTAAAGTGGGTTGCACTTACTAATCTATGATTTTAACAAGGGTCAAAAATGCCAGTTTTTCAAAAACTTTGGACTTAAACACAAACTGTATTTTATCCAATTTAAAACCTTTTTTATATTTAATTTAAAAGACGTGACTACGTAATACAATTAAATATAAACAACCACGCAGACTGAATAATCATAAACAACCACGCAGTTTAAATAACATGTCATAGTCAAAAACCCTTAACTATTGTCGTTTTGTGAGCCAACGCAAAACGACGGTCCAATTCCTAAGGGACAAAAACTTCTCGGTGCTCCCACTGGCTCCAAGCTCCATGTTTGTCTCCTTGGCTCCGTCTTCAGTTCTTATTTACTAATTTTAAGATTACATATGATCGGGTTGTAAATGGCACGCAGGCCTCCCGTACCCAAAAAAAAAAGTACAATAACAACGATATAAAGACAAAACACAAACACTGGTCTAGGGCTTGGCTATGACATTCGCAACTAACAGTTTAAACAAAACAGTTAAACTAAAAAAAATACAGTTACGATAAACCAGAATTATAAAACCTAACTGATTTTATAATTACTTAATATTAATTTTAATTTTACAGGATAAAAAGTAAAATTAATTTTATCTGGGGTTTTAGCCTATCGGGCAAAACGACCCTATCCACACGAAATACTTATCCGATATCATTACTGATAGCAACAAAATAACAAACGGTTACCATTGTTACTACCGGTGATCAACGACAACGCAGCCGAAGCTACCATTGCCGCCGATCGTCGGCAATCTTCCCGAAACCGCCACCGGTGGCAGCAGCGATAACCAATGTCACCACCACCACCACCGCTAGGCTGATCGACGACAACAGCAGCCGAGGCTGCCATCGCCGCCGTGGCCGACGGCTCCATCACCAACAACAAACGCCGTTACCACCGTTTGGTGGTGCGGCTTGCGATCGCGGAAACAATCAGCCACCGCCACCGCCTTGGCTCGGCCTTAGGGCAGCCGGCGTGTGGCCTGGTGGTTCGTGGCTTGTCCGGCGACAAAACGGCCAAAGCCGTTGCCACCACTACGCTGCCGTCGCCACCGCTGGGCAACAACAGCGCCACCACCATTCGGTGGTTTGGCGATTCGTGTAACCGATCACCGCCGCCGCCCTGGCGTGGCCGTAAGGCAGCCGGCGGCTTGGCGGGATAAACAACCACGCTACCGCCATCGATCCGCCACTAGGGGCTGTCGACCGGCGGTCTGATCTCGTCGGCGACAGCAGCGGCTTTTAACGCCACCACCATCGCCTTGTGCGATCGAAAGACACGGCCACCGACGCCGCCTAGCGAGGCAGCCGGCGGTCTTGGTGGTTTTGCGGTGCAACCGCCGGCGGACAGCGGTGTTAAAACCACCATCGCCACCACCATGGCCTTTAATCGATCTGGTGGTTCGATTCGGCTAACTGCCGTCGTTCCACCGTCGATTAATACGGTTCGTGTGATAAAACGATAAAAATCCAACTTTTAATATAAACAGGTAAAAATCGAATTTTTAACAAAACCATAATCCAAAAAAACAGTTTATCGCAAACAACAGTTTAATCCTGATCTGTAGGTTTAAGAAGTGGCTCTGATACCACTGTTGGGGAACCGTAGGCACTAACGGTGCGCAGCGGATAACAAAAACGATTCCCAAACCGGACCCATCTTAAACCATAACAGATACAATCAAGTGGGTATGTCGGTTTACCTTTTGCGAATGAACTTCCGGAAAGCTGGCAGGGGGTACACCGCTACTGACACCACGTGAGAGGGTTGCTAGACCACCGTAACTGATCGGAAAAAGTTCCGACCGATGTGAGAGAGAGAGAGATCGACGGTTATGGGAGAAAGAGAGAGCAAGGGTTTTTTGTGGGATTAATCAACTGATTTTTCAAAACCTTAACCCTTTTATTTATAGGATAAAATAAGGCAGTGATTTAACCTGATTATAATTCCCTTTATGGTTATCCAGAATTAATTCCTTAATTAATTAATTCTTCAATTAATTAATCCTTTAATTAATTCACTGATTAAATAATTATTTGACTAATAATTATTTATTTCTCTTTCTTTTCTCATCTCTTTCACACAAATTCTCAATTAGGTGTGCAGCGGTGTGACCTACTAGTGTCTTATAACATTGGACACGGTAACCTGTTACTGTCTCGCACATAATCCTAACAACAAGCCCAAATCATTTTACTATTTAATATTCGTATGCTCGATTGCAACTCATTTTTATAACTGAACCGTACAAGCAATTGGTGCACCTAATTTTATTGGGTACTCCAAATTATCTACTAAGGTCAAGCCAAAAAGCTTAACCCAACTGATTTAACCTACAGCTAAGTAGGAAGTAGATGATTGAAAATAAGTAGGATGGAGTACTTATATAGGGAGCCAACAAGTAAGACTAACACTGTTAGGTGTGTCTCTTAGGGTTAATTTCATATATGTCCTTATTAATCTTTAAAATATAATATTTACCCAACCAAAACTATAAATATCATATATGCCATTCCTAACATATCAAAATATCATATTTACCCAAATAATATTTTTTTATCACATTTTAATCATTTAAAATCAAATTTAATAATCTATAATTATAACTTTTAATGAATTGACATCTTTACTCTTATTTAAATATGGTTTTTACATTTCATCTAAGAGATAGATATAAGTTGCCATTTACATTTCATCTAAGAGAATAAGAGATATAAGTTGCCATTGAGGAAATAAATATAAGTTGCCATTGTAGTTTTGTTTTTATTAATTATGGTTTAGACCTATATAGAAAGTGAATTGCAATTTTTGTCTGTGGTGTAATATCTTGCGACTAAGCTGTTGTTTGGTTTAGCTTGGTTGGGTTTTCTGATGTCCATTTTGTTTTTTGGGACATTGTATATTGAGTTTTATTGGTGGTATAAAATTTTTTGCTTTAAAAAATAATTGAACGCCACCTCATCATTCAAACTCAACTCCTTCCATCCCCAATTGGGGTTCTCCAATTTGGTATGAGATAATGGAATTAGGGCTTTCAATTCGTTTTCACTTTTTTTAATAAAAAAACATATTTAAATAAGGGTAAAGATGTCAATTCACTAAAAGTTATAATTATAGATTATTAAATGATTAAAAATTAATAAAAAAAGTTATTTGAGTAAATATGATATTTTGATATGTTAGGATTAGGAAGGACATATATAATATATGTAGGCTTTGTTTGGCAAGCATAAGCTAGCTTATAAGCTAGCTGATAAGCTAGCTTATAAGCTAGTCCATCCAAACATGTACCAGGAAGCTAGCTTATCAGCTAGCTTATAAGCTAGCTTTTTGAAACGCTACTTTGAGTAGCTTATGAGGAGCTTATTGTAGCTTTTTCCAATTATACCCTTATTAATATTAATTATTAAATTCAAATATACCCTTTTTGGTCATTTTACATACTCATAAGCTAGTTTTTGCCAAACATAATTTGTTCAACAGCTAGCTTATCAGCTACTAGCAAGCTTATCAATCAACAGCTAGCTTATCAGCTATCCGCTAGCTTATCAGCTACCAGCTAGCTTATAAGCTACGCTTGCCAAACATGACCGTAGTTTAGGTTGGGTAAATATTATATTTTAAAGATTAACAAGGGCATATATGAAATTAACCCTATCTCTTAATTCCCCCTCCCAAGTCCCAATCTTACATGTACCTTGCACATGAAGTTATATTTATCTTTTTTACAAAAAATAAGCTATAGGGACCAAAATTGCAATTCGCTCTAATTGTAATAAATTGTGTTTTTTTTTTTGTGTTTTTTTAACAAACCAATTAGAATCTCACACATGTAATATAATCTATTTTTTAATTTATTTTTCTTCATCTTTACCCACCACCACCTACCACCACCCCACCCATTTTACTCACACCACCCACGCTTTATTCGGATGGAGATGGCGACGGTGGCCGGCGCCTGGACGGCGGCGATGGATTTAGCTGGCGATGGTACCGGAAAATAAAGGTGGATGGAAGTGGGTTTTTTCTTATTAGTTTTTATTGGCAGAGGGAGAGAGAGAGGGAGGAGAGAGAGAGAAGGGTAATGATAATGGTGAATAATGAGTGGGACACGTTTCAGTGTTCTAGTGAATCATATAGTTTGTTTTTGGTAAAAAGTACATTGCAATTTTGGTCCCTATAGTTTGTTTTTGGTAAAAAGACGAAATTGGAGGGACTTAACAGATACACCTAACGGTGTTAGTCTTATGGGACTAAAACCAAACAAAATTGCATACCACGATGGTTTTTTTGCAATAACAATTTAGTAAGAACTATATGTGTTGGTAACGATAAACCACAGGGACCAAAATTGCAATTCACTCTATTATTTAATTAATATACTAGATATTTAATGTTATATATTAATGAAGTATCGTTTAAAGTTCACGAGCCTAATGATACTAAAATTATGATAATAAATAGATGAAGTAGGCTTTAACATAACAACTTTCTAGAAAAAAATGTTAATATTTCTTTCTATAAAACGTTTATTACATACTTATTATCAACTTTGAATAAGTAAATATAAGAATAAAATGGAATAATCGTGAACTTCAAATAAATTTAGTCTACTAGCGCACATGGGTTCAATTTCCTTATAAAATAATATAAGATAACTAAAAAAGTAATTGGAACTATTTATTTGGGACATACTTTATAAACAAAATGTTAAATGCGTACTATTATTAGAAAAATCTTTAATAAAGATACACATGGTAAAAAGATTTAGTATTTTTGTTCCTTATAAACCATAAATAATAATATCGTTAAAAATTTCAAATAATATTGAAACTATACATGTTTTTTGTTACCTCTTCGAATTATACATTTCAAATAATTAATGGGTCCTGAAATAGTAAAGATGCAAAAAGAATTTCTAATAACCTTGAGAAAACTTATTATGGCAATCTATGGAAAAGCTCCAAACTTTTGCTGTCGGTTCATGTCATTTAAGGCTATGTTCGGTAAAAATAAGCTAGTTGATAAGCTAGTTTACAAGCTAGCACGTGTTTGGATATGGATCACAAGCTAATTACTTATAAGCTAGCTTATTAAAACGATACTTGTATATCTGTAAACCAATTTATATTGTTAATAAAAGATGCAACATATGACTTAGCATAACTTTTTTAATTATAAATCTTGATTATCTATTATAATCTAATTAAACTACATTTAACGGGACAATTAAAAACTAGTGGGTTGTCGAAATCAAAATTACTAATTTCTCAAAATGAATATTAATGTGTATATGCTCAGTTAAGGGTTTGCTAACAATATAAACGTATTTCTTGAATTTAAAATAACGACAAATTGTAAATTTTCAATTGCTCACTAAACTGGTTCATCCAATACAAATTAAGGCATTAAATGATCTTGACATCACTAATGCATGCAATACCAAGCTAAGACACTAGGCCAATAGTTGAAACAACTGAAATCATAAGGCTTTACCTATTACTATGCTAGAATTATTCTTTTCCCTTGTTACTATATGATTTACTTTTTGTACAGAACAACGAAACTAGTAACTAATAGGATCGACAATTTATCATGATTTCGTTCAAAAACTATTTAAAAGCTTATTTTTATAATATCGACACTATATTGTAACGTCCCTAATTTTACCTTATTGGAGAAAATATGATAGTTTGAGAATGTTTTAATAATAAAACTAAATGGTAACTTTTGTAAAACATTTGAAATGGAATTTAGGTCGTTGCTCATTTAGGAAGTAAAATGTGATGTTCATTACAATATATTACCAGTATAAATTTGGAGGAATGCATAAGTTGAGCATCGTAACAACTCATCTCAAATATCAAGAAGGATAGTTAGATTTATTAGCTTTTTACAAGTCTAAAATCATAAACAACTGTTAGTTTTCACTACGATTTTAGGTTGATTTGCAGGTTATTAATCAACCCAACTACATTACGCTTGAGGTATAACAAATGGTATCCATGCTTGTTCCTCACACTTTATATTCCTTGAGCAAAGTGTAAGAAAGACCCTGTGATTCTAAAGTCTAACCAAGATTTTGACTTTGTTAACATAAAAAGACAAAGGTTTTGATCAATGTGCTCAGAATCTCTTTGTTTCCGGTCATGTGCCTTGAACAATCTATAGTAAGTACAAAAAAATCTTTAATAGAATGTTTTTATTATCTAAAAGACAAATAAATTTAAGAAGTACTACTAAGTCATATAAAATCATCCTTCGAGTATATCTAGATGCAAAATCAATCAATAGTGATTTCTAAATCAATATTATATATCATATCTTTTTGACTTTACATATTATTTCGCTCCATAAACCTTTAATATTTTGAATGATATCATTCGGGTTCACAATGTCGATTGTTTATAGTAACACTATATGTGAATCAATGCAAATTAGTTGAGTTTCCATCTCATTTCATGTTAATGCTTTTAATCATAGTTTTAAACTTTTAGGTTTAAACAAACTTTTTCAGAATCATCAATCTAACAAAAGCCCCAAGTTGGTTAAAGCTTGAGATCTTATTCATGTTTTTATATAGAAAATAAAGTACTTAGCATTCATGAGCTCAATATTATAGGCAATAAAGAGTCATTAATGTAAGATAAAGAAAGTTATTTTGAAATTCCAAATAAGAAGTCAATATTTGAACTATTTAATATGGCTGATATTTTTTCAAAAGTAATGATTTATCTTAGTTAATAAGAACAAAGAATTCTATCAAGTTCATTTTGCAAACCAACATAACTTAGGAATTGGTCAATGCAATTTGTCATTTCATATACTTCATATTCCTTTGAATTCGTTGAACCAAACAACCCCTTAAACAATTAGCAAAGAAATTGTCCAAAAAAAAAAAAAAAAACAACCATTTTATGTTTTATTGATTCATTTGCCTTGAAATCGTGGATTGAAGTGTATAGAAGGAATTGTGAATAGTACCCTCATGTAGATATTCTATTAGAACACAATTTAGTAATCAAACAATTAATTCGTAGCCATCAAATCTATTGTATTGATTAAATTCAAAGGTTACAAGTAGAGAGAAAAAGTTAAACTAGAGGGATTTAAAGTCAAAATACAATGTAACACAACAAATTAACTCTCTTACCACCAACTTCTTAGACAAGAACTTTTATTATCAGTTTATGTCATCTAATACGAAATGCCTAAAATAAAATATGTACTAAAAGGAGTGTGTTGTCTAAATCAAAATTACTAATTTGTATTGTTAATAAAAAATGCAACATAAGACTTAACATAAAAAAATTTTATCACAAATTTTGATTATCCATTATAATCTAAACTACTTTTAACGGGACAAGTAAAAGGAGTGTGTTGTCTAAATCAAAATTACTAATTTCTCGCGATGAAGATTAATATGTATAAGTTTTCGGTTTAAGGCTTGATAACAATATCAACATATTTCTTGAATTTAAAACAACGACAAATTGCTCACTGAACTGGTTCATCCAATACAAAATGAAGGCATCAAAATTTTCTTTTTATAGTTAACTTGGGTATTTGATCCGTTGTGTGAGCCGATTAATCTAAGGACGATTGTTGGCTTTGCAAATAGCATGAAGTCATTGTAGGTGAACCTCCGTAGCCACAAGGGGGAGTTTTGTTGCTCCTAGGATTCAAACTTGGGACCTCTAGGTATTTTCATCCTTTGGAGACCAAATTTTTACCATCAGGCCGCCATCCTTGACCTTGGTATAATAAATGGTATCCATGCTCATTCCTCAAACTTATCTTCCTTGAAAAAAGTGTAAGAAAGACCTTTAATAAGTACAAAAAATCTTCAATATAATGCTTTTATTATCTAAAAGGTAAATAAATTTATAAAGTACTAGTAATTGGGTCCTCTACTCCTTGTAAGCCATCTTTAATAACCAAAAAAAGGAAAAATAAAGACAATTTCAATGAATAAAAATGTGATTACAAGAAGGTGAAGGGGTTAGATATTTACGAGGCGTTTGGTTCGTAGAATGAAGTTTGATGGAATTGGAATTCCTCAAAGGAATTTCACTTGGAATGCAATTTGACTACATGTTGGTTGGTAGGAGTTCAATTCCTTCGGTTGACCCAAATAATGATGTTAAATTGTGAAATTCAATGGAATTCAAAGGATTTCATCAAGTTCATTTCGTGAACCAAACATCACTTAGGAATTTTATCAAAAGAATTTGTCATTCCAGTTCCTTCAAATTCCTTTAAATTTTATCAAAAGAATTTATCAAAGGAATTTTACTATTGTGTTGATTAGATTCAAAGGTTAGAAGTAGGGAAAAAAGTTAAACTAGAAGGATGTAAAGTCAAAGTACATCGTAACACAACTAACTAACTCTTTTACCACCAAGGCACCAACTAAGAAGAAAAGAACTATTTCTACCCCTAAGAGTATTTACAAAATAACCCCAAACTAAGACACAACTTACAAATATGACCTAACAAAAAGTCTAACAAGAAGGAGAGCTAGTGTGAGCGAAACTAAAAGTGGATACTGGGGACGAAGACGAAGGTTGCTAAAATGCAACCAGTTCAACGCTATTTAGGAAGTCATTGGTACCTTTCATCCTTAAACGTTGTTTTATAGTTAATTACTCTGATAGTTCTTCGGGTGGGTTTTTCGTAGGCCAACGGTCAGTCGGTCACCACTAACACCTCCACAGTTATTCACAACTAAAGATATCGACTCTTGGATTCAGATAACTACCGTCAAGGGAACCACTAGATCATTTTCGATTATTGTAGGTGGTGGTGCTGTATTTTATGTTAGAATTAAATCATGGCCTTGGATTTGTTAGGGGAAACGGTAGTCAATTCAAAGATCGGTTTGGGCCACGACTTGTCTTATGAGTTACACGTGATTTTTAATTATATGCAAGCTTACTCTAGACTTTTGGTGATCTTTTAGTTGTATATGCATAAGACATGTACTATCTATATAATATGTGTTTTAGTACTTGTGTGGCATTGGGAGTGTACTACAACATGATTCTGAAATTAATAAGACGAGCATAGTTTGTGAGCTTGTCTAACGCATAAGTGCGGACATGTGTGAGTTGGCAAGGTAGAGTTGTGTGAGGTAGGATTAGCTTTGTGAATTGTGTTGTTTCCACCCTACACATGATGAATAAATGATGCTTAGTGAAATCTGTTTAGAAATCGTACATGCATTAAAACCGTGAAGTCACCAAGCCCTAGACTCTCTCAACTCTTTCTTAAAATAATTATATAACCATGGAGTTACATACTCTAGAGTAGTAGAAGTAGTAGAAAGGGAAAAGAATAAAGGCATGTCTAGGAGTGAATCTCTAAGTCTTTTTGTGACCTTGATTTAGACTCTCTCTCTTATAAGTCATCATCATGAAAGTTCTATTACAAAGAACTAATTAGACTTTATGGAGTATTTTCTAATATATATATATAGGAAGGTTCATGCGAGAAACATATCAATTTAAGAAAACTTGAGGAGTAATCTCAGCCACTCATCTTCGGTTACGGTGGACGTCATCACGGATGATTGACGCGATTCATGGGAGGGTAGAGATTATTTTTTGGGGGGGGGAGGGACCGGTCAAAGCCGTCTTTATTGACCGGATGAGTGGCTGAGATTGCTTCGCACGTTTTATTAAAATGTTATGTTTCTCATTTGAACCTTTTTTTTCTCTCTCTCTCTCCCTCTATACACACACACACATGTATGAACGCTATATTTTCATTAAGAAGAATTTTGGGTTGTATGGGCCCGACACACACTCCCTCAAGAACACCCCCTGATGGTATAGAATCATTGACCATCGAGATGATGGAGGCAAATCTCATCGAGTATAACGAGTCCCTTATGGGAGATGTTTATAATATCTTAAGGGAATCCTACATCACTAAGGCGGATTCTGCGAAGGTTTGACCTGGACTTCTTGAATTTAAGTGGGAGATGCTCTAACAAACCACCTCATATGGGTAGAAAAGATCCATGAGCTACTCATATGCTCAAAGTTTTAGGTTGTTGCTAACTTTCACCATGATTTTATGTCAATTAAAATTTATTTGACCTACCAAATCCTTTGTGGGTCCATACCAAAAACCTAGAGCTCATTATTTGTGGGTCGAACCTAGCCTATTTTTTTGTCCAACAAACTTAATGTAACAATTGACCAAGTTTTGTTGAAAATTCCTTGCAATTAATTTTCATAGATTATTCGACGGATCTGTGTTGTTGAAAATTTCGTCAAAAGTCCAATGATACCCCACACTTTTGACCAAATTGTTATCGTCGAGATTTTTTTCGTTTAAAATGCCCTTCTATTTTATAGCGACAACCATTTTTACAGGTTTGATAGTTGTTTAATTAGGTGCTGAACAAAGTCTTCAAAAACCTTTTGCACTTATGGAAAAACTATATCATATAAGATCAGAAGTTATATGAAATAGTTATATAACAATCTTAATTTCCATCCTAGAGAGGAAGTGGGTAAATGAAAAAGTACTAAGCAATTGATGATCAAAAGGGGGAATCTGAAATTGGAAATACGATAGCTTCCAAAAGCTTCTGAGATTCCAGATTCAATAATTTTTATTTTATTTTATTTGTAAATTGATATTATAAAATATTAGCAGGTTTGGCATGCCTGTCAGAATTTTTATATTTTTCTTTGCTTTTGTCCATATCTAGCCAACAATTTTAACAGGTTAATTTGAGTTTGTCTAGTTGTTAAAGGGCACCCTTTTCTAGAGAGCCAAGTGAATCCTAATGGTCTGTGTCAAAATCCCCCATAACTTCTTTGCATTGTCCATGTCAAATTTCTCCATGATTTGATTTGTCCCAAAAGCACAAGCTAGCATTGTAAATCAATTTTTCTGTCTACTTTTTTAACACGTTGATCCACACTTCTTTAATCTAACTATAAGAACAATCGAGAGTACGAGACATGTTTAATTTGACTTCTATTTGATTTGAATAATACAAGATTATTCAGACTGAATATTATGCATTAGTTACAGTGAAAAATACATCATTATTCAGTCTCAATGGCTTATTATTCATCTTGGATAATGCATTATTTTAACTCTGAATAATCATGTATTATTTAGATTGAATATGTCAGGTTACGCGTGCTATCTGTTGTTTTTATGTTCACAATTAGATTTGAGTTTTTATTTGAACTTTTAGTCTATATATAAACACTCACACACACACAGACACACACACACACACACACACTTTTCAAAATAGGCGGTTACAACAGTTTTATCTCAGCCGTAGATTTAATTATTGGACGGTTTAGATCGGATAACAAAGTTAACACAAAATAGTTGGTTCACAAAAGAAGGTAACTCTATATATTTATATATATAAATATATATATGCATTTATATAATGACTTAACACCAAATCACGTGTAAGATCTTTAACCTTTGTTTAATCATAACGATGCAATGAGTCATCTTTCCATCAAATAGATGACATTATAATGTCAATCTCGACCCCATTAACGTTATAAAGACTAATTACAAGTAACAGTAGTGGTTATTGATCGATTGTTAAAGAAAGTTTTACATACAAATCATACATTAAATTGATAAGTTATACCTGAAACTTGTTTTACACTTTCTACTTTTTCTTGCTTCACGAACACTAGAACCTCTAATACTTGCTACCTTTTGGTTCACATTGAGATGGAAAATAATTTATACCCATTTCTTTGAAAAGATTTATAACACGAGATTTGAATCCCACTCGAGCTATACCTCCTGTTTTCTTGGTTTGATATATGTTCGATTAGTTAGCATACCAATTAAGTCCACATCTTTCACCGTTTCACCCAAAGACATTACGGTTAGACTTCTCTTTTTTCATTCGGTTAAAACATTATCCCTTAGTTGGATATAAGAAATGCTTAAATGTGGGTTGTTATACTTACAGTTTTCTTGTTTTGAAGAAATTGTGTAAAAAATTATAGTTCGGCAGGGTTACAAAAGTTTGATGATTATTATTAGTTGTTTACAGAAAATTTTATAATTTTTATCGATAGTTTTTGAAAGTAAGATGGCTTTTTATAATGTTTCTCGAAGCTTGATGGTTTTAATAATGTATTTAGTATAATGATAAATTTAAACGTGAAGTGAATATATGTTAATCTAAGTATATATAATAAAGTGTCATTTATATTCTAAAATAAATATGGTATTACAATTACAACATGGGAAAAAGCGGTAACAATCATTTCATTCATAGAATCAAAAAGGTGGCGAAGGTGAAATAGACAAAATAAATGTATTAATTAACCCACATGGTTGTAAACTTTGGATTAAAGAATAATAAAAAAAACACGTGGTATAACTTTATTAAATAAAATCATGAAATAAAAGCCATCATTTTGATCAGTATATAAAACTGATTTTTGCTATTGCGACTGACATAAAGAAGCTGCCATCAAAACTCCACATTGATCTTCTTCTTCTTGTGGTGCTCATACACTTGAAATTATTTCAAGATATTGTCAAATAAAAAAACAAACAAACAAAAAAAAGATTTTAACTTGCTATTTTAATTCTTTAACCAATTAATTACTTTACGTTTTTATGTCATTTTGTATGTATTCTAATTTCTACACATACATGCAATGGATAGAAGGGTTAATGTATAAAATTCAAGATTTCATATCAAAAGGGAAAATGTGTTGTCATATAATACTTTTTTTTAAGTATATGATATATAGAAGGGAGGTTCAACAGAAAACCTTAAAAAAACGGAAAATTGAAGAACACACTTGTAGCTCAATTCTTCATCTGGGTTGTATGTACTAGTGTATAGTTGTAAATTAGGTTGTTTTTTTATTCACTTGTGCATATTACAAATTTCGTCTATTGAAAAGTGTACTCAATCCGGAAGGAGGGGCTACCGCCTACCGGTGTGTTTCTCGGGTTTCTCCTTTTTAAGGATTTTTTGCACCTAACCCATATATATATATATATATATATATATATATATATAGAGAGAGAGAGAGAGAGAGAGAGAGAGTGTAGGTTCCAAATCAACACACAAAGATTGAACACACAATGTAACTCTCTCAATAGTTGATTAAGTAAGTGGAAAGTACAAATGAATTACAAGACATCTATTTATACTACTAACATAATGGACTTAGGCTTTGAAAGCATGGGCCTAAACAAATGGGCCAAATAAACAAAATTACAATTAAGGAAAGATACTTTAAGGAAATTACAAATTGACACAACTAACAAATATTTCTAACAATTTCCCCCTTGTGTCAATTTCTTCGTCGCCGTTGATGCTTGCTCAAAGTCTTCCTCCTTGTATAGTTGGATCTCTTGGAAGGACCCTTATATCTCCGTGGTGGTGGCGGTATCTCCTCACGCTTTCTAGCTGGACCCTCTATCTTCCTCAACCCATAAAAGGACTCGAGACGTCGTAGAACATTGTGGTGTTCTAGACGATGCTCGGTGATCCTGAACACCTTGTCAATAAGGAGTGAGGGGTTGATCCAATGCCCCGTCTTCTGTACCTCAAGTTCAAGTCTTTTCTTTTCTGTTGCCAATCCCAAGTTGATGTAGTGAAGAGTACCATCGCTGAACTTGTGGACCTCATCGCACCGCATGAATTTCTTTTCACCCTTCTCATTCAGATAGACTACCCCAAAGGATGGTTTCTCAAGAACATCAAAGGGAGAATAGCGATCGATGTTGGGAAGATCCTGATTTGGCGGTGTAAGGTTGATGGTGTTCTGATGACTCTCCAACCCAATCTGAAAGTCTGATATATCCGAGTTCCTCCGATTTCTCTCGATGAAGCGCTTTACGGCTTCAAGCCCTTTGAAGAAAGCTCGAGGTCGTCTAGTAAGCGTCTTCAGAGCAGTATACAGTGACTCAATGTCGTCAATATGTATGTTGTCGAAGTCGGCTTCGGTGAACGTATATGTTCCGGTACTCCTACGAATGACCGTGTAGACAGAGAACCATAACCCATGAAAGCGCACGGAGGAAACTTCTCTAAGAAGAACGATCGTGTTGTTGTAGAAAAATACATCTCTTTGAGGTTTGGCTTGAGTCTTCATCCAATGAATGTGCTTGACTTGATCAGATTTTGACAAATTTGTAATCCCAAGGTACTTCTCCACGGGCAAGATAAATACCTTATCAGTAAATATGGATCTGTGAGAGTCCTCAAGGTATCGACCGCGTCTCCTTTCTCTATCCCATCGAACTGGTACCCGTGGTTCCACATACATACACCGGTTAGAAAGAGCACCCTTCTCATTATGATAGATCACCTTGGGAGGTGATACCGATGGTTGCCTCCATTGACCATGAATCGGTCGCTGAGGGCCATGAGTCACCAGGTTGATTGGTGCACGGCTTCTGACTGAGGAGTGAGGAGGTGGCGACGAAGTGCCAAACGCGGAGAAGTCCGGTACAGTAGGTGATGCTCGAGGAGGAGAGACAGACGGAACCGGCGAAGGCGTGCGAGGTGGAGGTCTGTTCGAAGCATGACAAGTAGGTGACGGCGTAAGTGGAAGAGGAGACATGTAGGGCGGAGGTGTCCCAAAAGATAACGAAGGAGATGTCTGGCGAACCATCTCATCAACAGCAACGGTGCTCTGATCAGGCTTTGAGCGACGACGATCATCGGCACCGGTGTCCGCATGAGTACCGGAGGTACGGACAGAAGCGGCGCCGGAAGATTTGCCTGCCAGAGCTAAAGTAATGCGCCAAGCCCTCTTGGGGTTTTCCCCCTCACGGCGTCCGGGATCCTCACGGTCGTCGTGCCCCCGTTTGGTTGGCTCGGCTGCGGTGCGGCAAGAGGTCGAAAGAGCTCTACGGATAGCTAGCAGGGAGCTCTTGACCTTTCCAATGTCGGACTTGACCTCCTCCCTGAGGTCACTGAACTTTCCTTCGAGCCACTGGGTGGAGGGGCCTACCGCATGAGAGGGTGCGGTAGCCGGCTCAGGACGGATCGCGGGAATGGATGGATCAGAAAACTGCTTCAAGGACCCAAGGAGATGCACCTCTTTGTCATTAAGATCCCCACGAGAAAGTAAAGATGCCATAAGTAGATCCCGCAACTCATCAGTAGAGGGAGCGGGTGTGGTAGATCTTGGAGGTGAGGAAGGAGGAGGAGGAGGTGTAGTATCATGCGCCGTTGACTTCCCTTTGCCCTTAACTTGGGCCTCGAGGGCGGCAATCTTGCCGGAGAACTCCGCTCGAACAATATCGATCTGAGCCTTTAGGGCGCTCTCGATCATTTCCCTGACAACAGATGCCGGGTAAGTAACACCGGGCTCACATAGAGTACCCGTTTGCACAACCGCTGAATCAATGGTGTGGCCTACGCTCACGGTTGGCGTGATGATAGCCGTGGTAGGTCTTCCTGCCGGTCCTCGTGAAACACCTGTCGGGGATGCCACTCTCGGGGTTCCAGTCACATCACTCAAAATCGTGAGAGGTGGAGCCGAAACTGTGTCACTCAGACTAGCAGTATGTGTACCTAGATGTGTATCAATAGGCTCTAGACTCACGTGCTCATCAAGGAATGTTGGGGATCGGGGCAGGGATCCTCCTGTTTCAATATCACTACCCTCCAATTGAGGGCGCGATAGCCGTTGTGCTATATCCCCGTGGAATGAAACACGCACCTGTTGAGAGGTGAGTGAGTGGCTAAGGGGGGCGTGCAATTGCACCTCTGGGTGGGAGGTGTCTGCTTCAATACCCGCATCTAACGAATGCGTGCGGGTAGCGGATGTGGGTACCCGGCTCCTTCCTAAGGGTAGGGGAGGATCAGTTAAAACCTCTGATCCTGTCACACGCTCATCAATTCTTTTTCGTCCCACACTCAGCTCACTTTCTTCAACTAGAGTGTCTCCCTCAATCCTTATACCTCCCGCACCATCAACGTGGTGGTCATCATCCGAATAATCGGAGTCATCAGACTCTAGACCCAACATAGTAAGAAGAGTGGATCTATCAACTTGTGTAGTAGCATCTCCGGAGCGATCAGAGTCACCATCTAGACTACCCCCGTCATGTCCCCCCGTCACCTCAGCCTCAAGCCCTTGATCATCACCCCCAGGTGAATGACCACGCTCAATACCCTCACTCTCTCGTCTAAGGGGTACCTCCTGGGTGCCAGCCTCCAGCTCTGGAGGAACTGGTAGAGGTAGAAGTTCTAAGTAAAGTATCACAATGGGTGAACTCTGATCGGCTCTGGCAAGAAGTGATGGAGTAATCACCGTGGGAGCTACGTGCTGGGACTCAGATGCTACATCAAGTAATCGCGTCATAGGAGTGGCAATGCGCTTGGGCATGTTTGACATTGAAGAAGGACATTCGGCGTCTTTAAGGAAGTGCTCGAAAAGAAGCCCCAAGAATCTGGGGTAAGGAAGAAAGTTCCGGGCGCGCGATCTTATGTCCTTGTCCTTGATGACAGATGAAAATTCTTTCCACAAAAAGAATTTGTAGTCGGTTGTTGGATCATCGAGTGCACATCCAATAAATATCTGTCTAGATTCAGCATTGCTTTTATCAACGCCCCGTGTGCGAGAAGAAAGGCATTTGTTTAAAATGCCGAACAAAGTAGACCATTCACCCGGGAGGTCACGGAGTTTGATGTCGCTTAGTCTGGTGAGGGTCTTTGTGTATCCGAGAGCAATGAAGTGATTAAGTTGTTCGGCGTCGGTAAAGTGATCCTCATGCATGTCACCACCCGGAATTTGAAGGATGCTTGCGAATAAGTCTGGGGTGATTTCCAGACCTTCATCATCAATTGAGCATTTGATGGATTCTTGAGAGATGGTTCGGCCTTCAACAAATTTCATCGAGTGGTAGAACTGTTGTAGATAGACCTCGGGTACTTCGGTGTGTCGAGTGAGGAGTGGGGTAAGAGGATGATGTTTTAGAATCTCAAGTATGATGGGGTGATGGGTGACTATGGTTGCGAAGTCAAGGTAATGGTTGTTTAGTGTGTCTAGAAGATATCTGGAACAAGGAAAAACTTCATCAAGCTCGGCTTGGAAATCACTAGAAAGATCCTCGTATGTAGACGGTTTTTGGGGTTGAGGTTTTGTCTTGGTGGAGGGTTGAGGTCTTGGTTTGGAAGGTTGTTGGGTTGGAGGTCTAGATGAGGATGGTTGAGGTGGTGGTATAGATGGTGGATGTGGGGGTTGTGAAGGTGGGTGAGATGAAGGCCTAGAAGGATTAGGTTGTTGGGATGTATGTGGGGGAGGTGGTTGTGAGGAGGGGTTAAGAGCTTCATGGAATGGACGTAGAGGCCACGTTCTTACCATGGTACCTGGGAAAGAAAAAACATTTAGTATGTAGATAGCATTGCTAGAAATGAGGTCCCTCACAGCATTGAAATGCATTTGCATGTACCAAGGCCAAGGTGTTGGTATAGAGAAATGCACTCCATTGGGTGAGGGACGATGATCCGATACGAGAGTAACCCAAGGTAACCTTACCAACAAGAAATACCATCCATGAAGTATGATGAGATGCATAGGTGTGGTGTTTAGTGATTGTGATTGTGTAGGTGAAGCAGTGGGTGTAGATGTGGGTGAAGGTGTATAACATGTGGGGAATTATCAGTAACGAAATCGGATATCTCTGAAAGGCGTGTAACACTTTCAGATCGAATCAATTCGGTGGTTCTTCCGAATTATTCAATCGGATACAATCCAGAGATCAAGAATGTTTGTATGTTGTATTTGAGAGAACTTTGAACCAGACAGAGTGCAAAATTATGACCAAAACCGTATATATCCGGGAAACTGCCAAAACGGCAGTTTATATGGTTAGGAACCGCCAAAGAAAGATTGTTTTGGGTCAGGTTTCAAACGGGTCAAATTAAATCACCAAAACAAAAGCGTTTTTTTTAAGGGCCGAAGTTAATATGCTTTTAACATCGAAGGCATATTAACTTAACATGCTTTTACATTACAGTTATGAGTTAATATGCTTTCAACGTCTGAAGCATATTAACTTAACATGCTTTTAACCAAGGTTAATATGCTTTCAACGTTTGAAGCATATTAACTTAACATGCTTTCCACACACCGAACAGCACTCACCCGAGCTCAAGGGAGAAAGATCATCCCAAGCTCGAGGGTGAGGTATTACACAAAATGTAAGCACACAATATCAACATGCAAGCAATCGATCACACACATGACCTCTATGGATGAATAGACACTTCAAACGGCACAAAAAACAGAATGTGAAGACCACAAGATTGTGGAGCAGTTACTGGACAAGCTTCGCGGCGCGAGGGTTGGTGCTCGCGGCGCGAAGATGAAGTGCGAGGAGGACAGCAGCACGGTGCAGAGCAGATGCAATGCGAGACACGGCGCGCGGTGCAAGGGCCTTCGCGGCGCGAGAAGTATGCTCGCGGCGTGAGGTGTGCAGGGCGCGGCGCGTGACGAGGCGTGGTGCAGAGGTGAGACGCGCGGCGCAAGCAGGTGCGGCGCAGAGGACCTTCGCGGCGCGAGGGGTCATGCTCGCGGCGCGAAGTAGGAGCAGAGTGCGGCGCGTGACGCGGTACGAAAAAATGGTGCAGCGCAAGAGCCTTCGCGGCGCGAGGGTGCATGCTCGTGGCGCGAAGGGCGAACAGAGGGGTGGAGCAACTTTTTAAAAACACACGGTTTTGAGTGACACATTGCGAGGGCCGAAATGATTCAAACCATTTGGGCTGAACGGATCAACCACAAGGTCCGAATGGCTCAACCACGAGGGATGAACGGTTCAAACACAAGGGCCAACCGGTTCGAGCCACGAGGGTCGAATAGTTCAACCGAACGCAACCTTTAACCCCCCCAAACAAAGACTTAGCTTTTAATACTAAAGAACCGTTGAGAAAACCCAAAAACTCAAAATTTATAAAACTTGACACATTTTTTTTTGGATCAAATCAAATAAGACAAAAAATTCTTGGGAAGAACTCCTATGAGTTCTTCAAGAACACAACAATGGAGGTTTTTTAGTGAAAACGTCAAAACACAACCAAATCTCACAAGATTTATATCAATGAAAAGCTCCAACTCCGATTTATACAAATAATAAAGACATTAAGGTTCAAAAAAACAACACAAGAACTCAAAATCCAAAGATTTGAGTTTTGGGTTTTTGAAAAACCCTAGAAATTGTTCAAGTGGGTTTTCAAGAACAACCACAATCCACACAAGAGATACATATTTAGAAAGCTCAAAGCAAGATGAACAAGTTTAATAAAGGCATTAAGTTCAAAAAACCAACCCAATAACTCAAAATCCAAGGATTTGAGTTTTGGGGTTTTTGATAAACCCTTGAAATCAAAAATTGGTTTTCAAATCCAATCCATTAATCAACAAAGATATGCAATAATATGAGTAAGGTTGAAGAAGAAAACATTTATTACCTTGAAATCAAACTAAAGAGAAGAAGAAATCTTTAAAAAAATGAAGAGATGAAGAATTTTGGGATGAAAAAATTTTTTGGGGAAAAACTTGGAGAGTAAGGTAAATGAGGAAGAAGAAGAAGAAGTAGGTGGAAGAAAAGGACAAAAAAAGGCTGAATTTCGGATTTTTTTTATTTATATATATATATACTTACCTTCGTGTTTGAGTGACAACACCTTACCCGATGATGTTCCTCCTCGGAACAAGCAACGCTGAAAAACGTTCCCCCTAGATACGAGTACTAGCGGGGTGACGTCCCTTCTTGTATGATTCAGAGGGTAACATGCACCGTATGGTGACATACACCTTAGGGTGACGTGCACCTCAGGGTGACATGCACCTCATGGTGACATACACCTTAGGGTGACGTGCACCTCAGGGTGACATGCACCTCAGGGAGACGTTCCCCCTTGAAATGACTACATCACAATTGATTAGTACTGCAAAGATATAAGGAAAGAAGAAAGAAACAAGAAGACAAACACCTAATCACTCAACATCATAGTCCAAGACAACGATGATACCGTGTTCAAGAAATAAGATTATGACAACGGTGACATGATTATGAAGGACTGTATTGTTGAGAGATGATCACTCTTGAGGATCATACATGCCAAGCTTGGAGATTAGGAAATTAAACCGTTTCTCATCCAAGGGCTTGGTGAAGATATCCGCAAGTTGATACTCGGTATTTACAAAATAGAGTTCAATCGTACCTCTCTTGACATGATCCTTGATAAAATGGTACCTTATATCAATGTGTTTAGTGCGAGTGTGTTGAACCGGATTGCAAGAGATGGCAATAGCACTCTTGGAGTCGCAGTAGATGGGTATGTGGTTGAAGTTGTAGCCGTAGTCACGTAGTTGAGTCCGCATCCACAATACTTGAGAACAGCAGCTGGCAGCAGCGACATACTCTGCCTCCGCAGTGGATGTAGAGACACAATGTTGTTTCTTGGAGCCCCAACTCACCAGTTTGTCACCTAAGAACTGGACGTGTCCTGATGTGCTCTTCCGGTCCAATTGACAACCTCCATGGTCCGCATCCGAAAATGCGACGAGCTCAAATCCAGACTCCTTTGGATACCACAACCCACGGTTGGGTGTGCCTTTCAGGTACCGGAGGATGCGTTTGACCGCCATCATGTGTGATTCCTTTGGGTTTGCCTGAAAACGAGCACAAAAACAAGTAGCGAACATAATATCCGGTCTACTTGCCGTCAGATATAACAAAGAGCCAATGATAGCTCTATAAGACTTTTGATCTACCGACTTCCCTTTTGGGTCAGCACCGATCAAAGTGCCCGAGGCCATGGGAGTTTTAGCAACGGAAGAAGTGTCCATGTGAAATCGTTTTAAAAGATCACCGGTGTATTTCGATTGATTAATCAAAATGCCATCGGGTTTTTGTAGGACTTGAAGTCCTAAAAAGAAGGACAACTCCCGGAGCATACTCATCTCAAACCTGGTGGTCATGAGATCACTGAACCAAGTGCACATATATGAGTTAGTAGAACCAAATATGATATCATCAACATAGATTTGAACTAACAAGATATCATTACCTTCGGTCTTGATGAAAAGAGTAGGATCGATTTTACCTTTGTAGAAACCATTCTCTAGTAGCGCATTGGAGAGATGATCATACCAGGCACGGGGAGCTTGCTTCAACCCGTAGAGAGCCTTATCTAGGATGTAGACATGAGTAGGCTTGGTACGATCAACAAAGCCTTCAGGTTGAGAGACATAAACTTCTTCTTTCAGTTCGCCGTTGAGAAAGGCAGTTTTCACGTCCATCTGGTAGACAGTGAAGTTCTTGTGAGCGGCATAGGCTAAGAAGATCCGAATGGCTTCAATTCTGGCCACCGGTGCGAATGTCTCATCATAATCAATTCCCACTTGTTGCTTAAATCCCTTGGCTACTAGACGAGCTTTGTTTCTAGTTACAATCCCATCTTCATCCTTCTTGTTCTTGAAGATCCACTTCAAATCGATGATGGTCTTGTTCTTTGGTCTAGGTACAAGTCTCCAGACACCTAGGTGTTCAAATTGATTCAACTCTTCTTGTATTGCAGTCACCCAGTCAGAGATATCAAGGGATTCCGTCACGTTCGAGGGTTCATGTCTTGATAAGAAGGTTGCAAATAGGCACTCATTTTGAGTTGCAGACCTTGTCTTGACTGGCGCGGACGTGTTGCCAATCACTTGATGGGGTGGATGAGCTCGGGTCCACTTGGTTGTATGGGGTAAGGTTGGAGGGGGTAAAGGTTCTATCCTCAGATCGATATAGAACTCGGGTTCACGTCTGGTCGTTGCTAGAGTGGTAACAGTAGGTGGCACTTGAGATTGTACCACAATGGGACCAGGAGCGGCTGGTGTGTCTGTAGAGACATGTGAGGGACCAGCAGCTTGTGGAGCAAGTTGAGTAGTGCTTGTACTGGATCCTGCCACTTGTGGTGCAGGTGTTGGAATGCCTTGTTGTTGACTTGTAGTAGTCATAGAGGAAGAAGCACCACTCTGAGGACTTGGAACATTCACCACCGGATCCTGTTGCTGGAGGGTATGGGAAGGTTCC
The DNA here is from genome assembly GCA_030169165.1 of Centaurea solstitialis. NCBI lineage: Eukaryota > Viridiplantae > Streptophyta > Magnoliopsida > Asterales > Asteraceae > Centaurea > Centaurea solstitialis. Next base: position 39,947,355 of record CM058042.1, on the reverse strand, counting down.
CCCTCAGCAGATGCAGGAGATACTCTAGAACTTGGTGATGTTGTTGCAGACGATGATGATGAATTGCCTTGAAGGATGGATGCTGAAACGTCAGTGGTAGAGACCATGACTCGAGGTGCTGGTTGTACAACTGCAGGAATAGGAAGAGCAATATTAGCAGGTGCAGGCGAATCTTTATAAAAGAATTCAAACAATTCATCCAAATCACAAGTATTAGAGTTAGAAGAGGATGGTTTGTTCGCTGGTGAAGAAGAAGTCATTGGATTGCCATGAAGTTGATCAGAAACCAGAACACCAGAGATTCCTGGTGTAACTGGAGCTGGTGTAGAGTCTTCTTCAATGCCTTCTTCAAAATCCACATTTGTGCTCTCAACCACACATCTTGTTTTCTTGTTGTAGACACGATAGGACGGAGAGTCCTTGGCATATCCAATGAAAACACCCTCATCACCCTTTGGACTGAACTTGTCAAGATTGTCTTTATCATTTTTCACGTAGCATTCACAACCAAAAACTCTGAAGAATTTGATGCTGGGAGGTCGATTGTACACCAATTCATACAGAGTCTTCATGAACCTTTTAGTAATTAGAGACCGGTTTTGGGTGAAACAGGCAGACGCAACGGCTTTAGCCCAGAAGTGTAGCAGAAGCTTAGAGAATGTCAACATGGTACGTGCAGCTTCTACGAGGGTACGGTTCTTTCTCTCAACAACACCATTTTGTTGAGGTGTTCTGGTAGCCAAAAAGGTGTGAGTGATGCCTACAGAATCAAGAAACGAGTCAAGCTTGCGATTCTTGAATTCAGTCCCGTTGTCGGTGCGAATCACTTGAATAGGAAGTTGTAGTCTGACCTGCACATTTCTGATGAAAGAAATGATGATGTCTGAAGCACCATCCTTACTTCTGAGAAAGTTCACCCATGTATACGTTGAGAAGTCATCCACAATTACCAGAACATACTTCCTCCCGTTGATACTTTGTACACACATTGGTCCGCACAAGTCCATATGGAGGAGCTGAAGTGGTTTAGAAGTGTTGTGTTCCACTTTCAGCTTGTGCGAAGATTTCTTGATCTTCCCCATCTCACATGCTGAGCACAATTGTTCTTTGGTGAACCTCAAGGAGGGGAGACCAATCACCAATCCTGCCTTAGCTAGTTGATTAATTGTAGCATAATTCAGGTGGGATAGTCTCCGGTGCCATAACACGTTCTGATTGAAAGTTGCTTTAGAGAGAAGACATACTTCTGTGAATGGGCGTTGTTTCTGGAAATTGACCGTGTAAAGATTCGACCCGCGAGTACCCTCAATGAGTTCCTGTCCCTCATATGTCCTAACACAACACCTTGTCTCCCGAAAGTTAACCTCAAGGCCTTTATCACAGAACTTTCCGATGCTGAGCAGATTGTGACTCAAGCCTTCCACATAGGCTAATTTATTGATGGTGATTTTATGATGAAGGATATCACCATATCCCATTATTGGTGCTGATAGCTTATTCCCAAACTGAACGTTCCCGCCATATTTTTGTTTGAAGTTAGCGAGAAGTTCCTTCCTTCCGGTCATGTGCTTGGAACACCCTGAATCCATGTACCACACATGACTGTCCTGCAAAATCACGGAGAAACATTTTTAGGTACCCATTTGGGAATGGGTCCTTTCTGATTAGGATTAGCAGGTTTGGATACAGGTTCTTGTTTGCCCTTAGGTGGAGATTTTTGTTTGGGTTTTGGATTAGGCTTCTTGTTATGAGTATGATGATAACCACGATTGTAGAAACCAGGATAGTTAGGAACAAAGTAATCATTCACGAAAGCATTTGCACAGTACCCAAATGTAAATTGATTTTGACAACGAAAATTGCTATGACATCCATAAACAATATGTTCACATTCATAACATTGAAATGGAGTTCGTGGTACATGCCTATTAGTTCTATGATATACAAAATTGGAAAAACTGTTTTTCATGAAACTAGGCTTTTGTGCAAATGGCTTCGGACGACTGCCTTCTTTTGATCCACTCTCCTTGTTCTTACGCCTACCATTTCTCATATTTTGATCTGTCACATTTTGAGAGCCACGGTTAGTACCTTTGACCTTTGAAGAATGAGTATGTGAGGTGTTTTTCTTCGGAGTGAAGTTGTGTGAGTGTTCCTTTGATTTGGTAGCATTCTTTCGTTTTCGAAAACGTCTGTTTTTCTTAGGAACATTCACATTGGTACGAGATGAACTCGCAACTTCAGACTCAGGGTTGACCACTTTTTCCTTCCCTTTGTCTTTCCGAGATAGTTTAGGAGGAGCCTTGTTTCTTGGTTTAGACTGGCCTGATGATCTACCATTCTCACCAACCCTATTGGTACAATCATCCAATACAATTTCAGAAATTTGTACCGTTGATTTAGGTGCCATATACGCTAAGTCTTCCATGTATGAAATGGTGGTGCAGATTGGAGACCTCAGTACCATGGATTTGGAGTTTGTGGAAGAGGTACTTGAAGGTCTAAAATCTAACGCATTCACATTCCATCTATGGTGATTATGACGTGAGTTATCACGAGTTCCAAAGGTGGATTGACTTGCTGTTGGTGTGCTTTTGGATTTGAGGGCTTTCTCCAATTCATTGATTTTACTCAAGAATAGGTCCTTTTCCCTAAGGCTCATACGCCTCTCATCCTCTAGCTCAGCCTCCAGTTTAGCAATCCTTTTTTCATAAAAGGTTTGGTTATCTTTGTAAACTTTTTCAAGGATAGGAACTTCCTGATATATCTCAGCCTTAGTATAGCTAGGCGTGTAGTCCTTAGACAAAGGAATCTCACGTGTTGCATAACCGGCATTGAGAGATGAATAGTTGAAGGGAAATGATTGTTTGTTTTTTCTAGTTTTTTCTTTCTTCTCAATTTCCTTCAACTGTTCAGGATCATCAGACTCTTTCATGAAAATGATTTTGTATCCAAGACTCATGTACCTAAGATCATACAAGGTAGGGGTCTTGGATATGGCACGCTTAAGGTAGCATGGACTTTTATATTCAATGCCTTCCTTTGGATTGTAATAATTGAACTCTTTGGGTTGATTCATGTGAATGGTTTGATCAGTCTGGCCTCTCTTTAAAAATTTGTCCTCCATATCTTTGATTTTCGCAAACAAGTTAATCCTTTGAGCAAAAATAAATTCATACTTCTTTACATTCTCACTACTCACTCTTTCAGCCTCATGTAGTCTCTTTTGTAGATCAGTGATATTAGCATTTAAGCTTGTTACTTTATCTTCAAGAGTTTTGTTTGCAAGGGTGAGCATGTTAACTTTGTCTTTTGAATAGGCTAACTCTATGTTGAATTTCACAACTAAGGCATGTTCACTAGCTAATTTGGATTCAGCAATTGTGGTTTGTTTATTAGTTTGTTTAATCTTATTTTCATACTCAGAAACCTTTTGTGCAAGACCTTTTACTTGATTTTCAAGTTCAGAGTATGGGTCAGGGAGTACCTCAGAAGATGAATCAGAATGGTCTGAGTTGACATCATTGTAGTCACGATCATCATCCTCGGAATACTCTTCATCCACATCTGCCATCAAGCATAGTTGATCTTTTCCTTCATCACTATCCACATTCCACGCGTCATCTTGAGCTAGCATGCAGACAAGACCTCTTTCCTCATCATCACTTGACATTTGCAGCCAGGCTTCATCTTCAGCAAGCAGTGCTAATCCATCATCTTGCTTTTTCGCCAAGTTCATTTTGTTCTTGTAGTAGTCGTACTTGGAGACATGATTGATGCAATTCTTAGCGAAGTGCCCAGGCTTCCCACACTTGAAGCATGTTGGACTCCCATCCTTCTTGGGATCTTTGCCTTTGTCATCTGTCTTTGCTTTCTCTTCCGGCTTGTGGTAGACAGCTCTACTGCCTTGTTCAAGTCTCCTTGGCTCTTGATCAAACCTTTTAGGTTCGTCATACCTCCTTTCATTGTCATCATACCTTCTCTCTTGATCATCATAACGTCGATCTTGATACCTCCTCTCGTCATATCTACGCTCCCTAGGTTATTCATACCTCCTAGTATCAAACTCAGTTGGCCTTTCGTACCTTCTCGCTTCACCTCTTGGTTTAGTTTCATACCTTTTACCGCTGTAATACCTATGATTGTTGGAAGACATAGGTTTTCTCAAGTTCCTTTTAGACAAGGTCCTTGTGATTAGAGCAAGAGCCTTCTTCATGTCACTCATCTCCTCATCAGGGTCACTCCCTTTCTCTCCGTTGTCAGACGGTACATCATATTCATCCTCGTAGCGGGTGGATCTCCCAGAAGTGAACTGTCTTTGGTCTACCACCAATGCAAGTGGGTCAGCATACTTTTCCACTTTCTTCATGTTGCTCATAGTCTCCAACACTTCATCCTGGTTGTGGTTAAGCAGCTCATAGAGTTCATGGATGTCAATGTCCTCCAAGTTGCGATTCTGTTGGATGTTCGAGGCGAATCTCCTCCACTCAGAGCGCAGAGAGTTGATGAATTGGATGTTGATTTCCAATTGTGACTTCTTTAGCTTGTTCTTCCTCAGTTCGTTGATCATCGTGCAGAACCTATGGTAGGTGTCTTCAAGTAGCTCCCCCTCACGTCCCTTGAAGGTGGCAAACTTTGTTAGGAGGTTTGATCTCTTCATCTGAATACCCTTCTCCGTGCCATGCATCAAACTACAGATTTCATCCCACATCGCCTTCCCCGTGTCATTGCAATCGATGTTTGCATAGATGTCATTCGGAAGACTTTGGATGAGATATGACTTAGAGAGTTGATCTCCCTTCAAGCGGTTTGCTTCCTCAGGTGTGAGGTTGGTTGCATCCTTCTCAACCACACCACCCACGACAGGTGGGTTGCCATCAGGAACGTCAGGGATAGTCATGTAGAACTTGACTGGACCATTTTTTAGAGATTCAAGTATGTCTTTGCCAAGAGGTTGTTTCTCAATAAAGTCTAGGAATCTTGACTTCCATTGTGAGAAGTCACCACGGAAGAGGACAGGAGGTCGGGTATCGGACCCTATAGCAAGTGCATCGCGTGTGTTCATGATGATGTTGATTGTGGATCTTAAACCACAAAAATATGATCCAAGTGTGATGACACCGCAGGTGTGGTGTTATGATAAATGACACCACAGGTGAGGTGTAGAGGCAGATGACACCACAGGTGTGGTGTAGTATCAAATGACACCACAGGTGTGGTGTAGTATCAAATGTAGAGAATATGCGGGTATGGTGTCAATGCATGTATGGTGACCACACAATGGATCAAGAGGAGTGGTAGGCTCTGATACCAATTGTAGGTTCCAAATCAACACACAAAGATTGAACACACAATGTAACTCTCTCAATAGTTGATTAAGTAAGTGGAAAGTACAAATGAATTACAAGACATCTATTTATACTACTAACATAATGGACTTAGGCTTTGAAAGCATGGGCCTAAACAAATAGGCCAAATAAACAAAATTACAATTAAGAAAAGATACTTTAAGGAAATTACAAATTGACACAACTAACAAATATTTCTAACAAAGAGAGAGAGAGAAAGATAGAGAGAAGAAAGGTAATGCGAGAAGTTAAACGTTTGTGAGAAGACGATAAGTCTCAATATCATATATGATTATACATCATTTGAGTGTGTTTATGTATATAACATTAAGCTTGTGGATCATATATGATATCATATTTTTTGCAATATCGCAAAATGTTTATCTTCTCTCTCTCTCTCTCTCTCTATATATATATATATATGTATGTATATATAGGGTCAAGTTCAAATGGAAACTCAAGTTTGATTGTAAACGTGCTGACAACCGCGAGAGCTCCACGTGGGTTATTCACTCTGAATGATCATCCATTGCACTACTAAAAAATTGTGTATTACCGACGACTATTACCGACTTCTAAAAGCAGTCGGAAATTTTCAACTACTTTCCGACGGTTTACTAACTATTTTTTTGATAAGTCGTTGGAAAACAGTCAAAAAATCGTCGGTAACCCATCGGTAAACCATCAGTAAATGAAACAGTCGGAAAACAGTTGGTAAAAGTTGTTGAAAAAACCGTCGGTAGCTTTTACCAACAAGGTTTTTAGCAACGCTCAGATAAACCGATCTCCAACTGTTTCGGCCGTCGGTACTACCCATTTTTTACTAGTGTTGGATGCTGATTTTCTCCAACCAAACCGATCCAATCATCCAATGAATGTTGGATTTTTCCAATCCAATGGATGATTGGATCGGTTCGGTTCCATCCTTTAGATTTTTTTATTGGATATCCACTGTATACCCATTAGATCGGATCGATCCAACGAACATTAATCGGATCGGATCCAACCAATATTAATTGGATTGTGGGAAATACGAGATTAATGGATAAGTTGTTCTAAAGGAGAAGTAAGATAAGTTTTTCTAATATATATTAAATGCTTTCCAACATTAATTTATAGTTTTTAATTGAATATGATATTATATTTTATATTAATTATTTATATTTTATTGCATGACAATTGGATGGTAACTGGATGCGTATTGATGGATGGGCATCAAATGGTAACTCGATGCGTATTGGATGGATGGTCATAAGATGGTAACTGGATGGGTATTAGATGAATGGGTGTCAGATGATAACTGGATGGGTAATGGATGGGTGGGTCGGTTTTGATTAGATGGTGAATTGGATCGGTTTGGTTGGTTCCTATCGGTTTTTGAACTGCCATACAAGAACCAAATCGATCCAATTGGATGTTGAATTTCTCCATCTGATCTGATCCAATTACAATTGGATATCCAATCACTTTCGGTCGATTGTGATAGGTTGACTTTCTGTATACCCTAAATAATATAGTGTTCTGTATTATTCAGTATTATTCCCTTTGAATAACACTGAATGTTGTGTTATTCACTCTGAATAATGCATGATTATTCAGTGTGGATATGCCAAATGACGTGCTTTCAGTTGCCTTCACGTTTGCCATGAAGTTTGAGCTTCCAGCTGATTTTTCGTCGAAGAATTCTTACGAGAACGCTAACTATTTAAAAGAGAGAAACTTCATCACGTAGAAAATCACATATGATTCACATACAAAATCATATGTGATTCACGTGACTTTGTCTGTGACTTTAAGTCGCGTCCAAAGTCGCCCATATCTATTTTTATCCGTTAATGCTTAATCACATGTAATTTTATACATAAATGATGTTTTTTGCATTTTTTTTATAAATAGTTAACATTTTCGTTTCAAACTTTTTTCCATATAAATATATATATATATATATATATATATATATATAGAGGAAAAATCAAATACACACCCATCAATTTGTAAACACTTACACACCAATCCTAACCCTTCATTATTTATTAGATTTTTTAATTAAACAAGGGTAACTAGGTAATTTCATTATTTTCTCTTTAATTTATTAATATTTTAATTTTTTGACTTCCATTTATTTCCTTTTTGTAACTGATTTTTTCATTTGAATGTTCCTAACTTTGTGCAATTATTGCAATTAAAAGACAATTTCAAATTTCAAATCAAAGATTTCAATATTTTTGATTTGAATGTCACTTAAATAAATTAGTTTATTCATTATATTATGTTTTATTTGTTTTTTTTTTGCAATCAGATAAAATAAATTAGCTTATTCATTATAATCTACATATATGCATATTTGGGAAGATGAATTTTCGAAGTTTCTGCATATATGGGAAAATGAAGTTTCTGCATATATTGGAAGATGAATTTTTGAAGCTTCTGCATATTTGGGAAGATAAATTTTTGAAGTTTGTGCATATCTGGGAAGATAAGGTTTCTGCATATTTGGGAAGATGAATTTTTAAAGCTTCTGCATGATGTTTTTGTATATATGGAAAAATAAATTTTCTGCATATTTAGGAAGATAAATTTTTTAAGTTTATGTCTAAAAAGATGAATTTTTGCATTTATATGCATTTTTGGAAGATAATTAGAGAAACCAAATATTCAAACGATTTAAATACTAAATTAGAAGCTAATGACAAAAATAAAATGAAGCTAAATTTTAGGAATCACTCAAATTAAATTGTTTACAAAATTAGCTGTACATAAACGAAAATTGTATATGCAACTAGACAATATTACCCTTCTATGCTACCCCATTTTTACATTTAATGCATTCACTTTTGTAACTTCTCTAAAACAACCCCTAAAGTTATGCACCATTAGATTAAAAAATCAATGGCTCAGATTGGTGTGCAAGTGTTTAACAAATGTAAGGTGTGTATTTGATGACCCCTATATATATATATATATATATATATAGGTGAAAGTTCAATTGCAAACCACCTTTTCATTGTGAACGTGAGGACAAACGAGAGCGCGACACGTGGCAATTTGAAAAAATTTCGACTTAGTTATTCAGACTGAATAAAGCGTTATTCAGTATGAATAACACTAACATGCACTCTGATGCAATTGGACGCGGGCGGGTCAGCCGCGGGTCATCCGCGGGTCAAGCGTTATTCAGTTTGAATAACACTAACATGCGGTTTTATTCAGATTGAATATGACTTGACCCGCCGTTTCAGATTGCCACGTGTCGCGCTCTGGGCTGTCCTCACGTTCACAACGAAAGGGTGGTTTGTATTTGAACCCACCCTATATATATATATATATATATATATATAATACTAGAAACGTACCCGCGCGCGTTGCGGCGCGAAGTATATGTATCAATTACCCGATTTTTATATACTTCATTGTAAACATCAATTTAATCATATGTGTTCAATCAATTAACCTTCTAATGGTTTATTGAATAGTCAATCTCGAAAATTGAAATAAAACTATTATCTTTATATAATAGAATATATAATATAATTGCATAAAAAATATTCAATATTGGGCTCATTTCGAAGGTATTGACGAGACGATTATAATGGTATAATTTAAAAAAAAAAAGAAACGTAATTTTAATATATTTTAGTTCATAATATATGATTATTTAGATTATATGATAAAGGGTTTAAAATACAAAATGAAAAAGTAAAGAACTAAAATAAGATTTAATAACTAACTATGGGGGGTACAATATGTAAATGTGTAAAATGAATTGTTGAACAAAAATAACCGTCAAATTGAGTTATTTCTTTTTATAAGTAGTATAGATAGGGTTGAGTTCCGTTGTTAACCACAAATAGTGTTAACCGTGTTAACCATAAATTGTGTGTTAACCGCGTTAACCCATCACAACCCTTAATAATTTAAATCTACGGTCAAGATTAAATCCCTATAATTAGGGGATTTTTAATAAGTAATAATTAAAAAAATACAGCAAACACAAGTGCATAGGGGTATTTTAAGAAAGCCACCTCCATCCTCCTCCAACCGGTGAACACATGTGCACAGCCACCACCATCACAGCTACCACCACCCCATCACCACACCCACCACCAGATGAACACATGTGTACATCCACCACCGTCACAGCTACCACCACCACCATCACCACACCCACCACCCGGTGAACACATGTGCACAACCACCACCACCATCACTACACACACCACTCGGTGAACACATGTGCACAACCACCACCATCACAACTACCACCACCCCATCACCACACGCACCACCTCGGTGAACACATGTGCACAGCCACCACCATCACAGCTATCACCACCACCATCACCACAACCACCACCCGGTGAACACATGTGCACAACCACCACCATCACAGCTACCACACCCACCACCACCACACCCAACACCACTAGTCCACCACCATCAGACCTACCACCACCAAACCACCACCACTACAGCCACCATCCACCACAGCAACTGACGGGTGTCGAGTCCGGCAAAATTATAAAACAATTAAAAATCAAAGCCTATTACCTCTAAACACAAATAAATTGTGATAATGATAAGTAGGGTCGTCTCCTCAGGGACTCATAGTTAACCGTAAGTCCAAGACAAATTCACGTGCAAATTTATAACAAACATTATATATAAATAAGGGGGGGGGGTGGATTGGATTTATAACTCAACAAGTAAATAAACTATAAATTCGATTAATAAAAAGACGATCCTAGTGATGGTTCTAACCAATTCTTTATAATACTTGTATCATTGACTTGGAGAAAAACACGGTTCCATCAATCAATTTTAGACCGGCCGCAAGTGCCGACACACGCCAAACACTCCGTTTGTCCTTACGGATAAATTAGCATGAGACGCTCGATGAACTAATTCCTAATTGATTAACCTAAGTCTAGTCACGGACGTAGACTCAACCTATCAATTGCATTAAATACGATGACAAATACCAATCCTAACTAATGATCGGAAACCCAATCATTTAAGCTAGATCGTACAATTCTATAGTGTGATTCAATTGACATGGTACTCAAAAGACACACTATTCGCTACCAAATCGAAACCAAGAACTATTACGTATTCCTAATATCGATTAGCAACTCAAAAATTAGATTATTGATTCGAGGGGCCCTTCTCAAAACCAAAACCCAATAACTGATAAACATGATCAACCAAGAATTGCACAAACGAAATTGAATTAAAATGCAACCAAGCTCCAAGTCTCAACAAGAATTATAATGAACTAGCTATAAAACCATCACTAAGATTGAAAAGTTAGCTACTCATAACCTAAAGAGAACACTGAAATTAAACTTACAAACATGTAGAACTCAGAAAATTGATAAAAACCTAAGAAGAATTCTCCAAAATTCAAATCCGAATGCTTCCAATTTCCCCAAGAAATCGGCCTTGATGTCTTCTCTAATCTGAAATTGAGAGTCTCCTTCTGCTATCCGATGCCAATCGACGGTTTTTCCATGGCTTTTATACCTCAATTTCGCTTAACTGCAGATGGGAGAACGTGGGATACAAACAGCCGAACGCGACTTTGGTGCGGCTTGTAGCCGCTGATAACCCGCGAGAAAGGTGAGAAATCGAACTTGAAACAGCGTAAACGGCGGGTTGTTCCGCGGGGCGTTACCCGCTGATGAGTCCCCCGGCTGCTTGATTTTGGTCGATCGAGAACGGAGCGAGAGTTGCTGAGTTGGAATTGCTTTTCTTGATCTGGGCTGCGAAGTGGGCTGATGCCTTCTTTCTTCTTTTCTTTCGTGGGCTGTGCTAGACAAACACACAAGAAACCAAATTAAATTGGACCCCCTTTTTTTTTCTTTTTCTTCGAGGCTGCCATCAAGGGACCAAAATTAATTCTTTTCTCTTTTCTTCTTTTATACAATGCATCCAAGTGAATACTAAAAACTCTAACTAAGTGGGTATTTTAAGCATTCAATCAACATTAATATTAGGGTAGATTTGACATAAAAATGTATAAATTTACTGCTTATCAGCAACCACCACCACACCCAACACCACTAGTCCACCACCATCAGACCTACCACCACTACAGCCACCACCATCACAGCTACCACCACCACCACCACACCCACCACCACTACATCCATCATCATCATAGCTACCACCACCACCATACCCACCACCACCACACCCACCATCACCACCACCACCACACCCACCACCATCACAACTACCACCACCACCACAACCACCATCTCCAAACCACCACTACACCACCACCACCACCAAACTAGCATCACCACCAAAAACACGTGTGCACACGATGCAACACTTGTGCACGACGACCACCACTGCCTCATCCTCTCCCTCCACCACCGTCGTCGGAGATTTAAAGTCCAAGAGCCACCACCACCGACATCAACAGCAACACCAGCTCCGTATCTGAAACCCACCACCATCGTTCAGATTTGGAAGGTAGTGGATCTGGTGTAGGGCGGCGGATCTAGTGGAGGTGGTGGATGGCGGGGCATCTGGTGGAGGTGGTGGAGGTCGGCGGGTCTGGTGGAGGTGGTGGACGGCGGCGAATCTGGTGGAGGTGTTGGACGGTGGCATATCTGGTGGAGTGGTGGACGGCGGCAGATTTGGTGGAGTGGTGGACGGCGGTGGCTGTGGTGATTGTGGTGGAAGGCGGAGTAGATCTGGTGGTGGTGGTGGTGAAGATGGAAGCTGTAGTGGAAGGCGGAGCAGATGTGGTGGTGGAGGTGGAAGATGGTGGCTGTCGTGATGGTGGTGGAAGGCGGTGGCCAGCGGCTGTAGTGGTGGTGGTATGGAATTGGATGGAGATGGAGATGTAGTAGGTGGTAATGAATGGGAATGGTTAGGTTCAGTGGGTTTTCAATTTGGTAGGTGGTTTTCAATTTGGGTCTAAATAAGTTAAAGTAACAAATTCCAAATATACCCCTAGTTTTTAATAGGTTAAATTGAGTTAACACGGTTAACACACTATTTGTGGATAACAACGGAACTCTCCTCTCTCTCTCTCTCTATATATATATATATAATTATCTACTCATGAATGTACGGACATGTTACCATTTTTTATAAATCCATTGAAGAATTAATAAAAAAGAATTTGCAGTTTGTGTTTAAATCAAGTAGACTAATCAAGGCCTTTGACTAATAATTGACAACAATAGAAGATAATAAAGGTATCTCCATTACACCAAAAAATTGAGCAGCCCAAGATGCCAATACCAACGTAAAATAAGTAGGATATTTGAAAAAAGGTTTATGATTTATTTGGGTAACAAACTATTCGTTTTGTAAATTACACTTTTGGTTCCTATGGTTTGATATTTATAACATATTTGATTCCTACAATCTACAAAATAAAACTTTAAAATTGTGGTATGAAATTCTTCCGAACTTGGTCCTCGCCTTTAACAGCTGTTACATAAACCTGTTAGCTAACGAGTAATTTAGTCTTTTTCTATTTTTTATTTTATTGTCTATTTAAAATAAAGAAAATCTTTTTACGTGGTGCAATATAATTGTGTCACGTCTCTCATTCATCAACCAATTACCTCCTTCACCTTTCCGTGAAACATTCCCCACCGGTTGGTGAAGCTCTGGTCATCATCTCCCGACAAACTGCCTGTTTGTGATAAACATGAATCACAAGGACTTGTTTTGATTTCTAGGTATAAGCTTTTTCCGCTTGGCAAAGGTTAAACGGTAGGAATGTATAAAAGTAAACTCTAAATCTCAAACATCGCACCCACTAACAAAAATCCAAGAGAAACAAACTTTAAATTTGATCTTGTTGGCTTCACATTGTAAATCGAAAAGCAGTAACCCGAAACTGACAATCTCAATGCTTCCTATGATTAAGGTATTTCATTGGTAATTCCAACATTCCATTGATATTTTCCTACATGTTAGTGAAGTGAATCAAAATGGAGTATCTCTTTGGGTGGGGGGGGGGGGGGGGGGGGAACAAAAGGAACAAAAGCTTCAATCAGCACCGTGGGAAGCTTCGTCTAATGAAGAGTTGCTTTGGGCGAGGGAAGTAATCCATGAGGACGAAGCATCACATTGTGTGAGAGTGTTTGTCCGAGTTCTAAAAGCATTGATGAGTTGTACAATATGCTTCTCATATATTACTTAAGATATTTTCTCAAATGATACTTAAAAAGGTAGTATAGATATATAAAAAGAAGAACAAAAATGAAAACATGCCATTACGGATTTAAGTATTCCAAAAATATGAGGTTGCTAAACATACCCTTATATGTATATTTGTTCCTATATGCAATTCAACTTGGTCAAAACTAATCAATTTTAAATATAAAATTACATTTTACACTTTTATAATTGCTTATTAGACTTACTTTGTACGACATATTTTCATTTTACATCCACATCATATTAATATTCATAATCATATATCAACTAAAATACGTTAAATAAATATGTTTCTTTTTGTTGGTTCCAAACAATCAAACAATAAGAGGATTTATGAGAGAAATTGATAGACAAAAGATGAAGTGTTCTTGATTTTATTGGAGAGCTCTCAAAGAACATGAAACACACACAAACACACTAACCCTTACTAGATGACTCTCATTGAAAATGCTTTATCACCTTTTCTTACCAAGCATAAACCCTTTATATATAGGGCCTAATTACAAAAGCCCAAGCCCAAGCCCATTAGTTACACTAACTAGCTAATTACAAAATAATCAATCTCAAAGCTTTCTTTATAAAACTTTCACTAATTAGGACAATTTGGTCATAATAATCTCCCCCTAAAGTTTTAGAAAGGAAGCATCTCCGATCTTCTCCCCTTGCTTTTGTCAGAAAACTTTAGTGGCGTTCAGCTACATTTTTGATGTCCAAGCTCCCCCTCGATTGTAGCTCTTTGTCTTTAGTTTCAACTGAAAGACAAGATCCGATTTGCAATAACTGCGACTGATTGCACAAAATACAGCTTAACCTGTAAATAACTCGACACGTCTGATAACCGCAGAATATAAAAGCTTGCACCAGAGCATGTTGATTCATCCAACTATGTTGATCTCCCGCCAAGAAAAACAAAGGGATAAATGCATGTGTGCGTTATTGTGCGGATCAGCAAGAAAAATAAAGGATCTGTCTTTGGCCGCATGTTGAATAGGAATTCGGCATAAGAGCTCCAAATCTGATAAGTTCACAACAGGGTAAACACCGAAGCTTGGATCACCAAACCACCGTACGGAATGAAAAACTTGGAGTAGATGCTGAACGAGATACTCTACTTTGATCTCTCTACTGCTCAGAAAATAGTTGATTCCCTGAAATCTTCCAAAATGTCAAGTAATCAGATCAAGATCTGGTCTTCTTAGTCAGATGGATGACGACCGTCACTCAAAATTCTAGATCGCAACTGAACCTCCACGACAGTGAAATGGTTAGGAATTGAGCACATAACAATAGTACCATTCACCGAAGGTGGCATCCAAAGGAAAAACTCAACTCTCACGCCTAAGAGGAATAATTCCATATAAGAAAAACTCTAGAATAATGGTTGCAGGGCGTCAGGCTTCTGAGTAATCTAACCAAATACAGAATCCGATCACCGTCGTTCTGAAATCGTTACAAATCAGACATGTCTTCAAAGAATCTGGAACAGCTGGGGATACGAGAGAAATTCAATTTTCATGGTTGAAAACTGAATTGGGCTAAAACTCGGCTAATGTGATCTTTACGAGCCAATTGGGAAAGAGAGGAGGCTAATTAAGCTCGAGGATTTTGAAGCATCAAAAGTATCTGAATCTGGTTAGATTTGGAGCGCAACTGAAAGTGATCAATCTTTTGGGGCAAATTAATCTTCAAAGCCCAACAAGAAAGCAAGGCCCAAAACGAATAAAACTTGAACGCTCAATTGATCGTATAATCTTGAAAAACTTGAAAACGCATGTGAAGATAATTCCCTATTTTATCCGTGATAAAATTCTAGGGATTGGATCTGTCACTTTGTCAAAATGTAACATATAACTGCAGGGACCTAAAGTGACAGAAGCTAGAAACTTATCATTGAATACTCCAGGGGCTGGCAGCGTCTAAGTGTCAAACTTGAAAATTTAAAGTGCCATAGACTTCAAACTTCAAGGACCAGAGGTGACAAGTCTTCAAACTTGAATAAAATCCTTCACGTGACTCGGACTTCAAAACCAATTTCCCTATTTTGAGAACACGTGACTCGGATAACATCAAACCCAAAATCCATTTTTTTAATTGCTTCCAGTTCCAATTTATACATTTAATTGCGATTCGAATTTAAATGCGCCAATTCCCATTTCAATATTTAATTTCGATTCCTATATTCAGATTCCAAAATTAATTTCCAACCCAATATTTCGACTTCAAAACAAAATCCAATTCAAAAATTCTATTTGACAAAGCCGATTCCAAAAATGAGGTCGGGAAACAAAATCTGGAGTTGGAAAACATGCAGGTCGGGAAATCAGATTCATATAGAGTCGGGAAATACAACCCATTTTCCTAGTCGGGAAACATAGATCTGGAGTCGGGAAACTTGAAAAATCAAATGTTCCACTTAAGAACGAGTCGGGAAACTCGAATACCCGAATCGGGTTATTCATGTTTCTCGAGTTGGGATATTTGAAAGATCAAAGGTTCCACTTAAGAACGAGTCGGGAAACTCGAATACCCGAATCGGGTTATTCATGTTTCCCGAGTCGGGATATAATCACAACCCAACCACCAATCTTCTTCATCTCCATCCAGATCCAAACCACAAAACTCAGATTCAAATTTTTCTTCAAGAAACAATGCTGCAAAATCCAAAAAAAATCCTCTTTGAATGATTCCATAAGAACAAACAAATATGATGATTTGTTTGGCTCTGATACCATTTGTTGGTCCCAAACAATCAAACAATAAGAGGATTTATGAGAGAAATTGATAGACAAAAGATGAAGTGTTCTTGATATTATTGGAGAGCTCTCAAAGAACACGAAACACACACAAACACAATAACCCTTAGTAGATGACTCTCATTGAAAATGCTTTCTCATCTTTTATTCCCAAGCATAAACCCTTTATATATAGGGCCTAATTACAAAAGCCCAAGCCCAAGCTCATTAGTTACACTAACTAGCTAATTACAAAATAATCAATCTCAAAGCTTTATTTATAAAACTTTCACTAATTAGGATAATTTGGTCCTAACACTTTTTTAACAAACACATTATTATAATCATCTCTTCAATTACTTGAAAATGGATTCAATATTAAATATTTTTTGATTTAACGATATTATGACATGTCATATATACTACAAAATTACTTTTTAATCATTATATTGTATATCGTTATAGTAATTTATTTAATTTACTTTAGATGTATCACCTTTTCATTTGTCATGTTACATGCTTATCTATATTAACATACATCATTATATATTAACTAAAATACGTTAAAAGTAAGTTTTTTTTAATATAAATTAAATCATTAGAAACATATAATCATTATCTTTAAAATAAGTCTAATATTATATATAAGATGGTGAATTTCCAAACGTCTTTGTCTTGCTCAAACATGTTCCAATTAAGGAATTGTTGGGGCAAAATCACCATCTTCCCAATTTTGAAAAAAAGTAACTTTTAACCAGGTCGGAACCGGGTCTAAAACGAGGACGTTGACCAGGGGATTGATCGGGTAATGAACCGGGGACGGGTGTGAGGTCTACCCGGGCGGGGCCAAGGTCGTGTATCAAAAGGAGGTTCGAGGCCGGGTAAGAAAATCCCTACCATCTCTATATCAACGCCACATCGTGTTTTCTCTCTCTGCATCTTCCATCTTATTATCCCTTTAGTACTAATTAATAACCCTTCACCCCTAACCATTTAAAAAGGTAAAAAATAAAAAGAGAATGAGAGAGATAGATACATAAGAAAGAGAGGATGAGAAAGTGAATTAATTTTCCTGCAGGGAGGAAGACTTAGGCGAGGTTGGAAATTTGCAAATAGCAGGTAGCAATAGGGGTGGTTTTCCCCGGCGGCGAAATGTAAAAAAGTCCTTTTCCTCGCTTGACGGGTCACCCATTCTCTTCACCCTTATAATCTAGTTTATTTTTGAGGTATATGTTTGGATGAACATACGCTAGCTTATTGAAACACTATTTGGAATAGTGTTTTAGTAGTTTTTGTGACTTTTTTAATTATACGCTTTATTAAAATTAACTATTACTAATTTAAAGCAAATGTTAATTATTTATTATTAATAAATATTATTTTATACTAATTAAAATAAATAATTAAATTTTAATTAAATTTTAATTAAACATGAATATAAATTATATTTAATTTAATTTAATTATCTAATTATTATTTAATATGTTTATTTATAAAAAAATAAATATAAAAATCTGTAAAATGTTTATGTAAGTTAGGTAGAATTAAATCTACATTTTTTTATAGATAATTAAAACATGCAAAATATTTTAATAAGCAGTATTTAATAAAATTCCTAGTTATATTATTTTAAAACTACTAATTACTAATATGTGAAATTGATCAATTTTCTTTTACCTTTATAATATGTAAGAGTAATTTAAATCATACGTTAATGTAGATTTTTTCTAAAATTTGTTTTAGAAGATTCCAAACTTATTCCAAACTTATATACTATATATATATATATATATATATAGAGGAAAAATCAAATACAAACCACTTTTTTTGTAAAAACTATAGGACTAATCTCAACCATTAAAATTCTTTAATCAATGGTTGTCAATATAAGAGATCATGATAACATTTTTTATAATATGCACCTAACCACACTAGATTTTAAGCCCAAAAGGGTATTTAGGTCATTTTAAAAAATTGAGATCATCAACTCAAATAAGTGTTAATAGTCTTTTTCTTTGATTTATTATCATCACTATCATCTTCCCTTCCCAGCCGATTCTCTCTCCCCAAATCAAATCCAACAACTGCTACTGAAACCCTAACCCCCAAATCGACGTCACAACCACCACCACCATTTGCCGCCACCACCACACCACAGTCGCAGCGCCGCCACCACCGCTACTACCGTCCACTGCAACCACCGCCAACACCACCACCTTCTACCGCCGCTGGCGCCACCACCAACAGCATCTTCTTCTTTCAGATCTGAGAAACCTCCCTCGTCACCGCACCACCGTCGCACCACCGCCACCACCGCTACCACCGTCCACTACAACCACCGTCCACTGCAACCACCGTCAACACCACCACCTGCTACCACCATCATCAACGATGTTAATCTCACGTTCTGGAAACAAATTGAAGTCTCTAATCATCTTCTTCACCAAAGTTGACGGAAAGCTAGGGTTATCCAAACTAAGAGTAGTCGTTGAAGCAATCGGTACTGCAATCAGAAGAAAAACAACAAGAAGCATAGAATTCTCCATAACTAACTTAAAAAAGAGAAAGAGAGAAAGAAAAGTTGAAGATATTTTGAAGAGTTTGAGAAATGGATGAAGGATTTATATAGTGAAGTGCAGGGTTGTTTGAGTGAAGAAGAAGGAAGAAACGATGTCGTTTTGGTGTTTGCTTTATGAGAAACTGCTTTTGCTTTAATAGGCGGGAACCGTATTGCTTGGAGTGTTCTTCTACTATCTCTACCCAACAAACTTTTGCTATTTTTATTGTTTTTATTTATTAAAGTGGATTAAAATGTATATTTTTTGGAACCAATTTGATTAAATGTATTGCTTGGAGTGTATGCTTGCTTATTGGGAACCAATTTGATTAAATGTGAAATGTTTGAAATTAGTTTGACTGATTTTGATTTCATTCTGTAATTCTATTGCATTTTGATTGAATTTTTGGAGTTTGGGGGAATTTTGGTTTTAGGTGACGTCTGGTGTGGAGAAGATGGGGGAAGTGAAGGGAATAGGAGGAATTCAACCCTAATTTATGTAATTTTTATCTGTTTTGAATATGAATGTATTCATAACATGAATATGAATATTCATATGGTGAATATACGATGAATATGATATGGTGAAATTGAATATTCATATGGTGAATATGAATATTCATATGGTGAATATATGATGAATATGATATGGGGAATATGAATATTCATACGGTGAATATGAATATTCATACGGTGAATATATGATGAATATTCATATGGTGAATATTCATATAATGAATAAGCCGCGATTTTTAGATCAAGGGTTTAGATTATTCCTCAAGTTTTTACAAAAAAATGAATATATATATATTGTAAAAACCACATATTTTGTAAAAACCTCTTCTTTTGTAAAAACTTGAGGAATAATCTAAAATGACGATCATGTCCTTTTCAGATCAAGGGTTTAGATTAGTCCTAAAGTTTTTACAAAAAAAATGGTTTTTAATTGAAGGCCCCTCTATATATATATATATATATATATATATAGGGGTGGGTTCAAATGTGAACCACTTTTTGGTTGTGAAAGTGAGGACAACCGAGAGTGCGACACGTGGCGGATGACTAGGCGCCACGTCAGATCCACGGCGGATGACTAGGCGCGATTCATGGGGAGGGCATTGAATTAAAGGGGGGGACCACACTCAAAGCCGACGTGGCGCCTAGTCATCCGCCACGTGTCACGCTCTCGGCTGTCCTCACGTTCACAACCAAAAAGTGGTTCACATTTGAACTTTGCTCTATATATATATATATATGTTAATCAATTATATATACTTTCAACCAATATATTATAATATTTAATCTGTTTACTATCTTGTTTGTATTAATTAACATATTATATCCTTAGAAATTTTATTTTAATTACATTATTAGATATTTCTCTTAATTATATTATAAAATATTTGTAATTGATTATCATTGAAGACGCCTTTTTTTTGGTCATTATATATGTAGAAATCTTTTATTCGACTTGATACAAAAAAGGGATACAAAGGCACTATAAATATACAAAGAAAAAGGAGAAGAAAGGAAAGGATTCCTAACTTAATGGGAAGATATTCACAGCAGCAATTACAAGGGAATATTACCCTAATCATTTCCTATTTTACAAAGATATTGAGTATCCTTAAGGATACCGAGTATCTTCTTGATACTGAATATTTCTACACCCCCCCTCAAGCTGGGGAATATATATTGATCATTCCCAGCTTGGAGCATAGATTTTCAAATACCGGCCTTTGAAGAGCTTTAGTAAGGATATCTGCAATTTGTTGTTGTGACGGCGTGTATCCAATACTAATAACTTTGGCTTCAATCTTCTCGCTTATGAAATGTCGATCAATTTCAATATGCTTTGTCCGATCATGGTAGACCGGATTCTTTGAAATTCTTATAGCCGCCTCGTTGTCACACGAGAGTTTGATTGGTTCTGAGGTCTCAACTTTGAGTTCATTGAGAAGTCTCTTAAGCCACATCCCTTCACATATTCCGTGTGCCATTGCCTGTATTCAGCTTCTGCACTACTTCTTGCAACAACAGATTGTTTCTTACTCCTCCATGTGACTAGATTGCCCCATACAAAGGTACAATAGCCTGAAGTAGACCTCCAGTCAGAGAGAGACCCACCCCAATCTGCATCAGTGAAAACTTTTATGCCTTTATCAGCACTTTTGGTAAATGCAATTCCTTTGCCAGGTGTCCCTTTGAGATATCTCAGAATTCGATATGCAGCCTCCATGTGTTCTTCTGTGGGATTGTTCATAAACCGGCTTACAACACTTACTGAGAACCCTATGTCGGGTCTTGTGTGTGAAAGGTAGATTAGTTTTCCCACAAGCCTTTGGTACCTTCCTTTGTCTACCGGAGTGTTATCTTGCTTGGATCCTATCTTGTTATATGGATCCATTGGAGTGTCGGCTGGTTTACATCCAAGCATGCCTGTTTCTTTTAGCAAATCAAGGACATACTTCCTTTGAGAGAGGAAGATTCCTTTTCTTGATCTAGCCACTTCCATGCCAAGGAAATACTTTAAATCTCCAAGATCTTTAATTTCAAATTCCCTTGACAATAGGGTTTTGAGATGATTAACTTCTATGTGATCATTCCCAGTCAAGACTATATCATCAACATAGACAATAAGGATAGTTACCTTTCGGTCAGATGTGTGCTTGATGAATAGTGTGTGATCCGCTTGGCATTGAGTGTATCCTGATCTTTTGAGAACTTTAGAAAACCTGTCGAACCAAGCCCGCGGGGACTGTTTTAGGCCATAGAGTGATTTTCTGAGTTTGCATACCTTGCCTTGATTTGCATGTGAGTTGAATCCCGGCGGAATGTCCATGAAAACTTCTTCTTCCAAGTCGCCATTGAGAAACGCATTTTTCACATCTAGTTGGTGCAATGGCCAATCTAGATTTGCAGCGATAGATAATAAGACTCTGATGGTGTTCAATTTGGCAACCGGTGCAAATGTTTCTTGGTAGTCTATCCCATATGATTGTGTAAATCCTTTAGCTACCAATCGAGCTTTGTACCTCTCAATTGTTCCATCCGATTTGTACTTCACGGAGAAGATCCATTTGCATCCTACTGTCTTCTTTCGTGGTGGAAGATATGTAATCTCCCATGTTTGGTTCTTTTCTAACGCCTTGATTTCTTCAAAAATGGCATCCTTCCATGCTGGGATTTGTAAGGCCTCATGAATAGAGTTGGGAACCTGAGCTTCATCTAGTTTTGACACAAAAGCACGATAATTGGATGATAAACTCTTGTAAGATACAAAATTCTTTATCGGATGTGAAGTGCAGGTCCGAACCCCCTTCCTTAGAGCAATTGGTACATCAAGATTATCAACATTAGTGGGATCACTAGAAGGCGTACCTTCAGATTCCGGAGTTGGAATTGGTTGAGACTCGTGGCAATGCTCAGGTTGTACGGCCTGTACTTCCTTGTCTTGCTTCCTTTTCCTGTTGTAGACAAGAGTTTCCTTTTGAGGGTTGGTTGAAGGATCGGTTGAAGGCTGGTTGAGGTTAGTCATAGGGCTGGTTGAAGGATCGGTTGAAGGCTGGTTGAGGTTAGTCATAGTGCTGGTTGAAGGATCGGTTGAAGGCTGGTTGAGGTTAGTTTGGACCGGTTCAGTTTCAAGGACATGTGATAAGGGAGTTTCATCTTCTTTGGTTGAAGGATCGGATTGGATTGGATTGGTATGAATACCTTCACTCGTGAGAGGGTGTTCAAGCATATTCCCCCCTTGAACATCTGTGTAATATGGTTTATTTTCGAAGAATGTGACATCCATGGAAATGAAAAACTTCCGTTCAAAAGGGGAGTAGCATTTATACCCTTTTTGGTTTGGTGAATAGCCAAGAAAGATGCATTTTGAAGCTTTGGGGTCGAGTTTGCTTCTTTGATGCGGATGAATATAGACAAAGGCCGTACATCCAAATATTTTTGGAGGTATATTTGAGACAAGGTGAGTGTTAGGAAATGACTCTAGAAGGACTTGACATGGGGTTTTGAATTTCAGGACTCGAGATGGCATTCGGTTTATGAGATAGGTTGAGGTGAGAATGGCATCCCCCAAAAATGTTTGGGAACATTAGATGTGAAAAGAAGAGAACGAGCGGTTTCAAGCAAATGTCTATTTTTCCGCTCGGCAACCCCATTTTGTTGAGGGGTATCAACACATGAGCTTTGATGTACAATCCCTTGCTCAGAGAGGTAATTGCCAAGAACATTGTTGTAGTAATCTGGAGCATTGTCGGTCTTTAGAACCTGAATATTTGTGTGGAATTGGGTTTTTATCATCGTATGAAATTTGATGAAGAGATTTTTGGTTTCAGATTTTTCCTTCATGAGAAATACCCAAGAGAGACGAGTATGGTCATCCACAAAAAGCAGGAACCACCTAGCTCCTGTTACATTACTTACTCTTGTTTTCCCCCATATATCACTATGTATCATAGAGAAAGGGTGAGATGGTTTGTGTAATTGCGGTGGATAGGTTGTGCGAGAGTGTTTTGACAATTGACAAATATCACACTGGAAAAATGAAGGATTTTTATTTCTGAATAATAATGGATAAAGACGAGACAAATAACTAAAATTAGGATGGCCTAAACGATAGTGTAGATTTAAGATCTCACTATCTTTATTTGAATTGAAATAGCTAGACTCTTGCTGGTTCTGGTTTGATATGGGAGGATTGCTTGAGTTATTCTTCGGGGCAAGATAGGTGTGGTTGGCGAAAAAACTTGGATCAGGTTGCATTTTGAGTTGGTACAGACCTGCACATATCTCAGCATTGCCAATCATCTCCCCCGAGTCCAAATCCTGAAAAACACAATCATTGAGATTAAACTTAGTTGAGCAATTATTATCCAAAGCAAGTTTTCTAACTGATAATAAATTGCAACAGAGATTGGGAACAAAGAGGACAGCTTTTAGAGTGATATTTGGTGCCACTTTGACTGTTCCGAGGCCTGTTACTTTGGAGAATCTTCCATCGGCAATTCGGACAAATAAACGAGAGGAGCACGGTTTGAAGTTATCAACCAACTGTGGATCTCCAGTCATGTGATCAGAAGCACCAGAATCCACTATCCAGATTTTAGATGATCCCTTTAAAATAGTAAAGGCTACCGGAACACGAATACCTGTTTGAGCATCGTTTCCTGAGCTTAGAGAGGATGCCATAGCTGTAGTTTGGATGCCTGTCCCAAACATCTTTTGAAGCATCTCCATTTGTTCTTTGTTGAACGGAGGTGCCTCGCCCTGAGGTGGATTTGTTGCAGCCACAAAGTTTCCACGACTTTCACTACTAGTGGTTGCTCGTTTAGGCTTCCAATCAGCAGGTTTTCCATGTATTTTCCAACAGTTATCCCGGACATGACCAGGTTTGTTGCAATGGTCGCACCAGGGCCTTCCACTTTTGAGTCTGGTTTCATTTGATGATGAATGATTCCCACCAGGATGAGAATTTGTGTGATGATACGAAGGTCCTCGTGCAACAAGGGCAGAACGGTCACCTTGTAAAGTTGAAGCAGGTGTCCCCATCATGACTTTCTTACGACTCTCCTCTCTTCTGACCTCCGAAAAAACTTCCCTGATCGGGGGTAGTGGTTTAATTCCCAGAACTCGTCCTCGAACTTCATCTAAGTCCTTGTTGAGTCCCATAAGGAATTTGAATATTCTCCTCATCTCTACCATTTTCTGAATTGTAGCTTGATCTGCAGAACACTTCCATTCATGAACCTCATAAAGGTCAAGTTGTTGCCAATGCCTAGTTAATAGGTTATAATAGGCAGTGACAGATAACTCTCCTTGACGTAAATCATGGAGTGTGCTTTCAATGGCAAATAATTCTGCAGTGTTGTCGTTACTTGAGTACGTATCTCGGGCAGCCTCCCATATTTCTTGAGCCGTAGAGTAGAGAAGAAAATTTTCCCCTATTTCTAGGGTCATGGAGTTGATCAACCATGCCATCACCATGCTGTTTTCTGATTTCCAGTTTTTGAAAGTGGGCTCATCAGATTTAGGAGCAGGAACAGCCCCTGTGAGATGATCTTCTTTCCCTCGACCACGTATGTATAGCATGACCGATTGAGACCATTGAAGGAAATTATGGCCATTTAATTTATGACCAGTAATCGGAAGGAAACTCTCAGAGTTTCCTTGAGGATTGGCTTGAGTGGCCTTTGAATTAGAGATGACTTCAGAATCCTCTGTGTTAGTCATGGTGAGATTGAGGAGGGTGAGAGGGTGAGAGAACCTTGATCACTGCAGAATAGAAATGCAGCAAGAAGAGAAGAACGTAGGATCAAGGTAGCTCTGATACCATGTAGAAATCTTTTATTCGACTTGATACAAAAAAGGGATACAAAGGCACTATAAATATACAAAGAAAAAGGAGAAGAAAGGAAAGGATTCCTAACTTAATGGGAAGATATTCACAGCAGCAATTACAAGGGAATATTACCCTAATCATTTCCTATTTTACAAAGATATTGAGTATCCTTAAGGATACCGAGTATCTTCTTGATACTGAATATTTCTACAATATATATACTCATAAGCTAATTTTTTTAAATATAATTTATTCATCAGCTATAACTTATCAACTAATTTACCAAATATAGCCTTAACCTTGTTTGCTGCTATCATGTAATGACTTGTTCATCCCTAAATTTCGTTCTTTATTCTTATTACACAAATGGCCCCTCCTTTGACTTTATTACTTAGGGGATGTTTGGCAGTTACTGAATGATATAGTCATGTATGATTCAATGATCAGTATGGTTAAGAGACTCTGTATGATTCAAATGTTAGATATAAAATGATTGTTTGGCAACAGCTCTGAATCAACAGTCTGAATGACACAGAAATACCATTTTACCCTCAGTCCTGTATGGAATGGTGCTTAAAATTTCACAACTGTTCTAAATGAAAATTTTAGTAAAAAATAAAAAACAAATAGTAATCCAAGACAATACAAGATATTATATCAATCCAAAACAAACATAACAATAATTTTTCAAGTTTAAAGTTTTGGCCTAACAAAAAATCATATGCAATTAATACAAGTTTAAAGCACACAAGTTTTGGCCTAACAAAAAATCACATACAATATTTGGTGTACACCATCTAGTTTGAAGCATTTGACACCAATTGATTAGAAATTGAATCACGCAAATTACTCATGTACTCATTGTCTTGAGGACCCCAAGGCGTTGCATTCATCTCTTCTTCCTCACCTCCCCCGATTTGTTCTTCGGCTTCGTTAATGAGCATAAGGTTATTGTCGTACTCCATGAATAACTCAGCATATTGCATCTTCTTATAAAATTATGGATCGCAAAACAAGCAATTGCGATATCTCTTTTGTTGGGTTTTCATGGGACCTCGGACCAACTGGTATGAGTCGCGGTTCAAGACAAACAAACGGTTTAACTTAACATCAAACCAAACTGGTTTGATCAGCAGAAGCTAACATGTGAAAAACCCGAAAAAGCACACCGATCGTATTCATTTATCTAAATTATACATAAAACGTAGTTAAGAAACTTACCTGAATTGCTCGAGTTAGATCCACCTGTGATAAACCTTACGAACGGACCTTCTAGCCGGTCAAAACTCCGAACTCCCGAATGAAAACCGAACTGGTTTCGGCCTTTGATTGAGGTCGACGCAAGAGGGAGAGAGAGAGGTTTTTGGTTTCTTTTTGGTTGTGAGAATAATGAATGAAAAAGATTTACCATAACTGAATATTTATATTGATAAACAATATCAGTATTGTATTCAGTTTCCTTTTTCCATAATAATTATCCGTATATAATTTCTTTCTTCTCCATCAAGAAAGATTAATTTAAATTAATATTCCATATATATTAACTAATATATATATATATATATATATATATATATTAATTTGTCAAGATAATTGTTTGGGTAAAAATCTACGAACGCACGACAGCTAGTTATAATCGTAAGACAAATGATAGGACAATAATTCTGTATTAAGATAAGGTCCTAAAATAAACTAATAAGATCCTCTAGCAAAGAACACTGATCATCGGATAATTCTATCACAGAAGTCGAACGACATCTACAATGACGTACGACAGTACTAACGAATAAATGTTTATGTAAAAAATTACACAAATCAAATGTCGTATGAAAATGTGTGAGGCTTAATCGTCTAGAGAAAGAAATTACAATCGATAAGAAGTGCGGAAAAGTAAAATAAGACAGATAATTTGATGACGCAGGAAAAAACCTCACGACGGAGGAAAAAACCTGCGGTCGACCTAGAAGGTAAGTCGACAGTGCACTATTATCACCAAACAGGGGTGATGTCCTTCAAGTTTACAGCTCCGATCGTACGATTACAAGAGAAATAATACTAGAATCGAATGTAAAATACAAATGATCGCAGAGAATAGCCAATAGAGAACTTGTAGACTTCGAGCAGACTTCGTGTCTTGAAATGATGGCTTGAATCTTCTTATATAGTAGCTTGAAAATAACCGTCCAACGGTATTGTTGACCATTAATGCTCGGAAAGTAACTGTCCAACGGTACTTGTTGATAGTTAATATCCAGATTGTAACTGCTGCGAGAATCTTGCTTGTAACGGTCGATCTCTTGATGTCGTCGGTTTCCATCGAACGAATTATAACTTAAGACATGTCCATTGTAATGATGAACTCCAACGAACATAGCATAGTACTCGATCTCAGACTTTCTCAAAGGTGGACAATTGTTAGAAATGATAATCAGCTTTCCTGCATCAAAGATATAATCTTCGTATGTTTATTCGTTAGTACCGTCGTACGACATAATAGGCGTCGTTCATCTTATCCGTTGTATCTGTTCGATGTTTAATGATCTTTGTTCGAGAGTTCTATTAGTTTTATCTCAGGATCTTATCTTAATACAGGATCATTGTCTCAACACTTATCTTACGATTATAGTCGGTCGTCATCCGATTGTAGATTTTACCCTAACAATTTGCCCCCAAGATTTAGAAAATAATTCTAATTTTATCTAAATCTTTAATTTGCTGGACAAAGAGTAAAAATTCGTTGGCTAACGGTCGTATTAACGTTAATGCGTATGACGTCATATATCCGTTAGGCGATAGGTGTCCTCTAACGGTTATCTGGCGACGCATGTCATGGTTATTTTCGATGACTCATTCATGATTTGGTTACTATAAATACAAGGAATTAGATTAAAGAAAGATTTTACCAAATCTTTTTAACTTTCGTCTGATTCACGAGATCAATCCTCAATCGCAATCCGACTTTATTTTCGGCAAAGATTTCGTGCGACTAGGCATATAAGGTACCCTTCTTCCTCTTTGTTCATGCGTCTGAAATCAATAGCACATAAGAGTAATAGAGGATTAGAGGTTCTTAGATTTCTGCGCTTAAGAAATAGTCTAGGTCGTTTAGAGGTAATCATGTCGAGCGAGGTTAGTAGTTCGATTTCAGAGAGTTTGGAGGTTATGGAGTTGAGGGAGCTTGCTGGGTTGCCAGAGGGTGCTCAGATTAGGGTAGCCGGAGAAATTAGGCCGGCGGATACTCCGTTGGGGTTTTTTGCCCTGTACGAGTATCCGTTCAAGATCGGCTTTCGATGGCCGTACTCTCCACTTTCCCGGGCCTTTATGACCCGATTCGACTTATCTCCAGGGCAACTGATGCCCCAATTCTGGCGTGTCATCCTGGTGATCGAACGGGTGACCAGGGACTGGGGTCGTCGTGCGTTTTCAGTCGACGACCTTCTTTCTGCTTACAACATAACAAGGTTGCCATACAATCGTTACAGGTTGTTTCCTAGGGGTAGGCACGATTCCATGCTTTTTCATGGCACCCAAGTGAATGATCGAGGGTGGAAGTCTCGCTACGTCTTTGTTCAGTCGTCTTCGGTCACTGATGAATCCTGGGTCGTTCCTGAATGGAACTCAAATGGTAACTTAGGTGTCAGTTTTTCTTTCTTGTATTTTTTGTTTATTTCTATGTATTAATCGTGCGTTTTCTTTTGCAGCCGTTAATTTTACGTTCGAGACTACCGAAGAGTCGACTGAACTGATCTCACACTTCTTGAGTTATAGTGTGACGGATCGTACGTACAGGACGTCGAAGGGCGGTGACGAAAGCGACGTCGAACCAGAGGGGCAAGTCATCGAAGAGACAGAGATGGAAGGTAATTATCTTACGATGACTATTAGTTTTAATTTTAGTCGTATGTTTCTAACTCTGGATTTTCTTTTTATTTAGGTTCAGCTTCCAAGAAGACGTCGATGATGGACATAGCTGCTCGTGCTGCCAAAAGGAAAGCTGTGGCCAATGAAGGCTTGGTGGCTAAGCATACGAGATCATCGTACGTTTCTCTGGACACTCCACCTAAGGATGCCAAGCAAAAGGCTGAAGGTGGAATAAAGGCGATTCCCATCAACTTTGCTCCGCCTGCAAAGGAAACGGGTGCCTCAAGCCAACCTTTGTCGAAGGTTGGTAAAGGTAAGGAGGCGGAGGGGTCTGGTCTTACGACCATGACTATTAACATGCCCTCCGACTTCATGGTGGACGACGTCATCAGGACGAAGTCCATCTTCCCTATTCTGGAGTAGTTCCACTCCCCTGCTCAAAAGGCACGCATGGAGGAGGCGGATATTGAGGATCTGGACGCCTCTGTCGCGGGTATCTCCTTTTTGGTAGGTGCTCTACATTGTACGACTTTCTTGTTTCAATGTTCGATTTTCTGATCTTTTTCTTTTTCTTTGTTGTAGGCTCTCCAAACAAGTCTTAGCCTCCATTCGCGGATGGCTAAGGTTAAGGAGGAGATAGCGTCGAACCAGAATGACGCCAAGCTGGCCAAGAAGGAGGCTGAGAAGGCTAAGAAGAAGCTGGCTCAATTGGTCGACGAGGTTAATGCCAAATCGGTCCAAATTGGAGATCTCGAGTCGAAACTGGAGATCGGTGAGCGCTTCCAGGGCGAGCAGCGAGAGAGACTGAAGATATACCTCGATCGCACGAGGGATTTGGAGAAGGAGCTGCTTGACGTTCGACGGGAGAAGGCCGAGAGGGAGGAGGCTTTATCGTCTAGGATCCAAGATCTTGAGGAGGATGCTGCCTTGGCTCGAGTGGTCGAACGTACTGCGCTTATGCGACGTGTGGCTGTTGGGACCATTACTTCATAGATGGCAAGTGAAGAGGTGGCTTCCTTTGAGCGGGTGATGGGTTCTGAAGACCTTCTCGACGAAGAAGACCTCAAAGGCCTGGACGAGGAGGTGGCGGTCGAAGAGGAGAAATCTATCGAAGCCAAGGGTGCTGGTGTCGAGGAGGAGGTTCTTGAAACCTCTTGATCCGTATCTGTGCTTCCATTAGCGACTGAAGAAGCCCCTGTCGTGGATCCTCCTGCTCCCGTAGAATAGTTTTTGTAGTTTTCATTTTTTTTGTAATTTTGCTAATTTAGCAAAGTATTAATGAAAAACTTTTAGTTTAATTACTTATTATCGTGCGTTTTAGCCTTTGTCATATGATTCTAGCTTTTGTCTTGCGTTTTTAGCTTGTATCATGCCTTTGTAGCTTTGTATCAAGCGTTATAGCTTTTGTTTTTGCATGCATTTGTTTAAAGTGCTAAGACTTAGATTTAGAAACGTTTCTTTTTATACTCATAAGAGTATACGTGCGACTGGCGAATTGTCTTGCGCTCTTGTGAGATAATCATGCGTTTAGAGCAATTTGTTTAATCGTGCGATCCTTGCGATGGTTGTGCGATACTTGCGATAATCGTGCGATATTTGCGATAGTCGTGCGATACTTGCGATAATCGTGCGATACCTGCGAACAAACATAGTTGCTAGGGGGTGGCCGTTGGTTTGACCAACGGCGCTCCGACGCTCAAGTCAGTAATCGATTCAAGAAATAAATCGTATGTAAATAGGTTAGAAATAGTACCTTTTGAGGTGGTGAGCATTCCAACTACGTGGGATCTCTATATTCCATTGTCGTGAGTTGATAAGCTCCATTTCCAATTACTTTGGAAATTACGTAAGGTCCTTCCCATTTGATGGAAAGTTTTCCAGCATTTGGTTCTTGAGTGTTCTGAAACACATGTCGTAGGACATAATCTCCAACTTGGAAGATTTTGGCCTTTACCTTTTTGTTGAAATGTCGTTCGACTAGCCCTTTTGTGCTGCCATCGTCCGTAATGCGTTTTCTCGAAGTTCTTCTAGAGCATCCAGATCGTATGATAAATTTATGGCATTCTGGTCATACGTACGATTTCTAGCAACAGGTACTTAGGCTTCGATAGGTAAGACTGCTTCACATCCATATACTAAGGAATATGGAGTTTGCCCTGTTGATGCTCTCGGTGTCGTTCGATTTGCCCATAAGACTGATTGTAGTCCTTCTACCCATTTACCTTTTGCTCCTTTCAACCTTTTTCGGATTGAATTGATGATGACTTTGTTGCTTGATTCAGCCAATCCGTTGGACTGAGGATATCTTGGAGAAGAAGTGACTAATTTGATCCCACGTTTTTCACAGAACGTACGAGTTTTGTCACTTATAAATTGTGAACCATTGTCGCACATTGTCTCTGATGGTACTCCAAATCTATGAGTAATGTTGTTTTGAATAAAGGATATGATTTCTTTATCTCTGTCCTGCGAGAAAGCTCCAGCTTCTATCCACTTTGAGAAGTAATCGGTAAGCACAAGTAAATAAACTTTTTGTCTAGGAGCAGGGGGTAATTTCCCAACGATGTCCATTCCCCATCGCATGAATGGCCAAGGAATCAGGACAGAATGTAAAGGTTCAGATGGTCGATGAGTCATACCCGAATGTTTCTGACAAGCGTGGCAATGTCGAACGTACCTTATTGCGTCTTCTCATAGGGTAGGCCAATAATAACCTTGTCGTGAGATTCGGTTGGCAAGGCTTCTGCCCCCTGCGTGATTCCCACATTCTCCATCGTGCATTTCTTGGAGAACTCGATCGATTTGCGTCTTATTTGTGACACATCGTAGAAGGAGTCCAGTCGTGGATCTTCGATAGAGTTGGTCTTCAAAAATTGTATATCTTGAAGCTTTGGACCTTGTTTTTCGGGCTTCCATTCTGTCTTCAGGGAGTCGGTCGTACTTGAGATAATTCCATATGTCAGTCGACCAATTATAGACTTCTTCGTTCATCTGTACTTCATCTTTTGCTTCAATTGTTGGCGTCGTAAGATGAAGTATTGGGATATTCTCCATAGATGGATCGTGAAATGCAGATCCCAAGTTAGCTAATGCGTCAGCTTGCATGTTTAGATCTCTTGGTATTTGTTCGATCAAAAAGTATTCGAATCGTGCGATTCGATCTTTAACAGCTTTGAGATAGCTCATCATTTTCGAATCCTTTGCTTGAAAGTCCCCATTTATTTGGTTGACTACCAATAAAGAATCGCTTCGAACGTGCAACTGTTTCACCCCCAGTTTAAGAGCGATATCCAATCCTACGATCAGAGCCTCATATTCTGCTTCGTTGTTCGTGGCTTTGAATTCGCATCGTATGGAGTATACTATGTTTCCCCCCTGTGATGATTTTAAGACAACACCTAGTCCACATCCTCGTACGTTCGAAGAACCGTCAACGTAGAGTAACCAAGGTTTGTTGTCGGAAATCATCACATTATTGACCTCGTCGCACGTCATTGGTTCTAGTCCTGGAGAAAATTCTGCTACAAAGTCCGCCAATGCTTGTGATTTAATTGCCGTCTTGGGTTTGAATTCAATGTCGAACCCACTGAGATAGATGCTCCACTTGGCTAGTCTCCCTGTTAGTTCCGGCTTTCGTAGTACCGTCTTGAGTGGATAATTTGTCACGACAATAATATGGTGCGACTCGAAGTAATGCCTTAGCTTTTTTCTGCAGTCATGAGACCCAATAGCAATTTCTCCATAGACGTGTACCTGGTTTCTGCGTCAAGGAAGGATTTGCTTACATAATAAATTGGTCGTTGCTGCTGATCTTCCTCTCGCACGAGTACTGCACTCGTCGCATTTTTGCTCACTGCCAAATATAACTGCAAACTTTCTCCTTCGACTGGTTATGTCAACAAAGGTGGCGATGTCATGTATTGCATCAGTTATTGTAGAGCCTTCTCATGTTCGTCTGTCCATAAGAAGCCTTGATTCTTTCGTAGGACATTGTAGAACAAGTGGCATTTATCTGATGATCGTGAGATAAATCGGGTTAAAGATGCCACGCGTCCTGTTAATTTCTGGACCTCTTTGATATTTCTTGGAGATTGTATCTCGGTGATAGATTTCACTTGCTCTGGACTTGCTTCAATTCCTCGTTGTGTCACCAAGTATCCTATGAACTTCCCGGCACGCACTCCGAAGGAACATTTTGTTGGATTGAGCTTCATCATGTATTGTCGTAGGATGTCGAACGATTGCTTTAGATGTGCTACGTGATCAATCGAACGCTCCGACTTAACGAGCATGTCGTCGATATAAACCTCCATCGTTCGACCAAGATGTTCCTTGAACATCATATTAACCAGCCTTTGATATGTTGAACCTGCATTCTTAAGACCAAATGGCATAACTTTGTAACAGTATATGCCTTTGTCTGTCATGAATGCGGTTTTTTCTTGGTCGCCCGTGTGCATCAGGATTTGGTTATATCCCGAATATGCGTCCATGAATGTCAAAAATTCATGTCCTGCTGTGGCGTTGACCATAACATCAATATGAGGTAACGGGAAAGGATCTTTTGGACAAGCTTTGTTTAGATCCGTGAATTGATGCAGACTCGCCATTTTCCATTCTTTTTTTGTACGACAACCACGTTGGCTAACCATTATGGATATTTGACTTCTCGGATCTTTCCAGTTTTAAGTAGATTGTCGACTTCATCGTTGATTACTTTGTTACGTTCAGGTGCAAACTTGTGACGTTTCTGCTTGATTGGTTTGAAAGTAGGATCCACGTTTAGCTTGTGCGATATAATGTTAGGATCTATCCCAACCATATCTTCGTGCGACCATGCAAAACAGTCCGAATGTTCCTGCAAAAAAGATATAATTGTATTTTTTATGTCAGGGGGGAGCGAGGCTCCTACGAAGACCTTTCGATCAGGATGTTCAAGATCGAGTACGACTTCTTCTAGTCGAAGATCATCGTTCGATTTCTTTCCATCCTGGCTCTGTAATTGCTAGATGTCCTGCGGCTTTGTCTTCATCGTGATCTTGTAGCATTCTCGTGCGATCTTCTTTTCACTAGCAATTTCTTGAATTCCCCATGGAGAAGGAAACTTGATCTTCTGATGGTATGTCGAGGGAACTGCTTTCATTTCGTGGATCCAAGGTCTTCCCAGAATAACATTATAGGCCGATTGGCAATCTACAACATTGAACTTTGTTTGCTTGTTGATGCCTTTGGCGAAGACAGGTGATGCGGTAATTATCATACATAAAAAGCGTAACAAGTTTTAACCTCTAATGCCTACTCACTGTCTTACCAGATATACAGGCAAGCGTACCTGATCGTGAGTAATATAGTGTAGGAAAGTCAGGTATCGTATCTACTACTGGGAACGGTCAAGTTATCGTAGATTATTAATCTAAATCAGTTTAATTAACCTAAAGCTTTTGGGGGTTTTTATGAAAAAGGTTTTAATATTAAAAAGACAACTAAATTAACTACAAACTAAGAAAGCGATTAAAAAGATTAATTAAGAACTATATGAAGGAAAACAGTAGCACTTATCATGGTATAGTGAATCCCCAAGTGGATGATCTAAACAGGCTGAAGGTTTGGTTGTTTTGGTTATTGTAGGAATTTAAGTCTAGGACACCCTAACATGTAGTGATTATGGTCTTTAACTATGTCTTGGTCCTCCTAGTTCCAATACTTAGGTCGTTTGTTAGGCAACCTACTATCGGAAATCCGATCCTAATTCTATTGTATGGTTTTCTATCTCCAGGTCACTCTCGGTCCAAGTAACCACTTAACACAACTCTCTTGGTCAAAGGGTAGGTTAAGGTAGGTTGATTATCCTATCGGAGTCTATCTACTTTGGTCAAAACAGATACACCCAACCAATGAGTTCGAATGACCAAACAATAATAATCAGAACGGAACCATAACACACATTCAATCAACCAAAAACAAACCAATAAACATTAATTATAAAATCCTCATCCACAATGGTTCATCGACCATGACAAGTACCACTATTAAAAGACTACTCACTAAACATAATGAAAACAGAAAACATGATAGTAGACATGATACCGACAATACAACGACAGATGATCAAAGATCGAACCCCACAGCGTATCGGCACCACTCTGACTTTCACTCTATCGTTCCTCTCGTCTCTGCTTCGTATCCCCGTATATGCGTCTCTGTATATTCTGAATTGAAGGAGGAGGCTGGTATTTAAAAGAAAACGTCCAGGGGCCATTTCGCAATCGCCAGACTGCTAGTTTCGCGGCGCCAAGCACTTAGGTCAAACCCTGGTCTTCATCTTTGTCGAACTTGGCGGCGCCAGATCTTGAATTTCACGGACGCCAGATGGCTACTGGATTGATGTTGCACATTTTTCACGTTTTCTCGCCTTTTTTCGTACTTTTCCGTTCCACGACCTCCAAATCCTACATAAGCAATAATAAGCTCATTTGGTGAGTGAAATGATCAGAAATGGGTGAGAAATAGGGTAAAGTCATACAATTAAGCTCAACCAAAACATGTATAATTTTGGTGTTATCAAAATCCCCACACTTAAGCTTTGATTGTCCTCAATCAAAAGACTGAAAGATAAGAAAGATAACTCCAAAATTATCTCCACCCAAGATCATCAAAGAGAACAAAGTATACTCACACAATCGAACACACAAACAAGACTCGTCAAGCAATCGGATTCCAAGATCAACCTTTCACCCTCATGTAGTATGAATAATCATATAAAGTGTATCTCTCTGGGGTAAAAGTGTATATGTAAGTGATCACACCAATACTCGACTAATTCCCGCATGCATAAGCTTGTCACCAAATCTAATCTGCACCACTGAGAAGTTGTCAACCGTCAAGAGGACTTTAGGGTTGTAACGTTAGGCTAAGGGTTAAGGGTAGGATAAAGGATATATAAGTGACTAAGGGTTTGCAACAAAAACTTGAAAACTCAATCAGTAATGATCCAAACAGCGAAGCAATCTGACTTTCGAACAATGAAACTTTTGGGATGAGCATTTCCTCTCTTTTCTTTTTCGAATTGGCCTAAGCCTATGGCTTATTTGGGGCACACATTCTTTTTCAATCTTTTCAGCTCACATTCTTTTCTTTTTTTCAACATTCTCGACTCTTTTTGTTGTTCCAGATTCAAGTTCTAATCAACATGCAACAACTAGAGAATGAATTGAGAAGCCATATGTCATTGATTCTTGGATGAAATGATTACACACACTCAATACACCAAGAACACACACACTTAAGAACAACTAACTCTCTCTTCATCTCTTTCACAATTCAATACGTACATGCATGTCACACTTTCCAAATGACATCACATGGGTATTTATACCCAAACATCTAAACCCTCAAGGTTTACAAGAATTACACAATCTACCCTAAGAATACAAAACTATTACAAAGTACATATAAAGGACTAAAACTATAAAGCAAACTTTGACCTTATTAACCACTTTGACTTTGCCTTTGTCTTCACTTTGAGCACCAACTTGTGATCTCGGATACAATCCGATTTTGCATCCAACAATCTCCCCCTTTGGATTCGAGATCACAAAAAGAATTAGGCAAACGTCTTCAAAAAAGCATCAACACTTTGAACATCAACAATAAGCTTTCTTGAACAATAAGCTTCGGTAATAATCTTCAAGAATCATCCAAATCTTCATGAAGCTTTAACAAACTCTAAACGAGAAGCTTTAACGAATCGAGATATCTTCAAATAATCATCAAACTTCAAACATCTCTTGCAAACATCTTTTGTCATAACTCGTAATCTTCTCCTTGACTTGACATTTCGGTACCATCTCCCAAAGTATCTTCAAAGCATTTCTCTACTTTACATTTCTCAACCATCTCCCCCTTTTTGATGAAATATGAAATAATCATCAAAACTATAGAAATGTATGATCAGATAACGCATCTCGTAAATAATAAAAACATGTGAACAAACCACCAAAGATATCAAAAACCATCTCACAAAACCATCTTCTCCTTGTTACTCCAGAATTCCCCTTATTACTCCAAAGAAATACCGTCAATTCCATAAAGTAATCCGAATCTTTTCAAATTCAGATTGAAGTGGGAAAATCCTGAAACAACACATGAATCAGTTGGAATGCCTGTGAGAAGCACAAAGCAACTCAGTACAACAAATGCACTATATAAAGAGCTTTAGTGATGATCACTCCCCAGGGCTTCCGTTCAATCATCGCAAATACTAAAAGTATTCCTATGAACGTTCCGACAAAGAAACAAATTCCTTGTGTGTATTTGTGATGAAAGAAAATAGCATCAAGTGCTTTCATAAGGCTCAAAATGTGAAAACATTTCACGACTCGATGTGTAGAAATGAGGTTCGAAGGCAGGACAGCTTCCTTCTGTTTCAATATCGATTTTCCAAATGAAAACCTGATAGAGTATGTGCTGCGTCCCCGTGATGAATGAAACATCTCCTTGTTAAGAAGGAAATGAGTAGCTAGTGGGGTAAAAACGAGAGTCGGCATTGGGTTTTGCTTTGTTTCAATATCGGTCACCAAAGAATGTGAACCAATAGATTATGTGGTTACCCGGCTTAGAAAAGGTTGGTGCAGAGTTTTATATTTCTTTTAACTCTGTTCTCACACCCTCCAATTCTTTTAAGCATCCGCACTTCTAACCAATCTCTCATATAACATTTTTTCGCTCAATCACTATGAGAATAACTCGACCACCTGAGTTATCTCCCCCACTCTTTGATGGAGACCCCTCACTCATTTCTCAAGGATAACTTCTTGGGTAGGATTGCCGGTTCTGGAAATCCATAGAAGTTCTGTTAAGCTCACACATCCCATGAAATAAGTTTCCTAAACATGAAAGTACAACGATTCATCGAGTG
This sequence comes from Centaurea solstitialis, assembly GCA_030169165.1. NCBI lineage: Eukaryota > Viridiplantae > Streptophyta > Magnoliopsida > Asterales > Asteraceae > Centaurea > Centaurea solstitialis. The sequence goes on along the minus strand of CM058042.1, from coordinate 39,909,407 downwards.
AATCAATGAGCCAATATGAAGCATGCTCAAACAAAAATATATATGAACATTATAGGAGCATAAGAATTTCTTCAAACAAGTATATGAAATGAAGAACATGAATGATGTAAACTTGTTTGAGAAAACTGATTCATCATATGATGTGAGATATGTTCTTGAAAAGCTATGGTGTACACAAAATGAATGAATGTTATCTATACGATCAAGATATAGATATAGTAATGAAGAACGTATCGGATCAAATAAACGATGAAGCACAAATAGGAAGATAGCAAGCGAGTGTATTACCACCGAAAAATATGGTCATATAGAGACGTGGTAATAACAAGACAAAAGAAGCTAAACCGGTGTGTACGAATACTTGAAAAGTATATGAAAAGATAATACACAAGTATTAATCTTTAGAAACACACGGTTAGAAAATATCCGTCAACTCATCATGATACGAAAACATGTAAAATCACACTTCTAATTCGAAAAATCGTTTGAGAATCGAGAAGTGAGTTTGAACATTTAAAATATTTTTCATACCTGAAAGTTGTTCATCTTTCAAATATGTAAGCATTAAAGCTTATTTGAACTCTCCCCCTAAAATGAATATCACTTTTAAGAACTCCCCCTCAAATGGATAATCTGCAAAACAAAGTAGAATTTGGTATTCATTGAAAATGAATCCTTAGATGTTAGTCAGATAGTATCCAATAAGAATAATTAAGCAACCCCCTTTTAAATTAAGATGCAAAACTGATTTAAGTTGGACTAAGCATGCCAAGCTTGCTAACCAAAAAGTTAAAACGCTTTTCATCTAAAGGTTTAGTGAAAAGGTCAGCAAGTTGGTAATCTGTGAACAAAGAACATTTCGATATTACCTTTCTCCACATTATCTTTGATAAAATGATACCGAATGTCGATGTGTTTGGTCTTGGAATGCTGAACCGGATTTGACGTTATCGCAATAGCGCTTTCCGAATCACAGTAGATAGGGACTCTCTTCAACTTGTAGCCATAGTCTAGTAGTTGTGTCTTCATCCAAAGCACTTGCGAACAACAACTTGCAGCGGCCACATATTCTGCTTCAGCCGTAGAAGTTGAGACACAATTTTGCTTTTTCGAAGTCCAACTAACAAGTTTATCACCTAAAAACTGACACGATCCAGAAGTGCTTTTCCTATCCAGTTTGCAACCACCATAATCTGAATCTGTAAAAGATATTAGCTCAAAACTAGAATCTTTCGGATACCAAAGGCCCAACTCGGGTGTGCCTTTGAGATACCGTAAGATCCTTTTAACTGCCGCAAGGTGTGACTCTTTAGGATTAGCTTGAAACCTAGCACAAAAACATGTGGCGAACATAATGTCCGGTCTAGTCGCAGTGAGGTACAAAAGAGAACCAATCATGCTTCTGTAAATCTTTTGATCAACGGATTTACCGGATAAATCAGGACCCAAAAGATTTCCAGTTGGCATTGGTGTTTTAATTGGAGAACAATCAGTCATATTAAACTTTTTCAACATATCTTTAATATACTCTGACTGATTTATAAAGATGCCATCAGGGTTTTGTTTGACTTGAATTCCTAAAAAGAAATTCAATTCACCCATCATGCTCATTTCAAACTCGGTCTCCATGATTTTAGAAAATTTTGTACACAACTCTGGATTAGTAGAACCGAAAATAATGTCGTCAACATAAATTTGAACTAAAAGCAAGTCATCACCTTCTTTCTTCAGAAAAAGAGTAGTATCGATCGTACCTCGTTTGAATCCTTTGGATAAGAGATGATTAGTCAGAGTTTCATACCATGCTCTTGGAGCTTGTTTTAAGCCATACAATGCTTTGTCCAAGATGCAGACATGATCGGGAAAATCTGGATCGACAAACCCTTCAGGTTGCTCTATATAAACCTCTTCATGCAAGACTCCATTCAAGAACGCAGATTTGACATCCATTTGAAATACCTTGATGTTCTTGTGAGCCGCATAGACCAGAAAGATTCGAATTGCCTCGATCCTCGCTACCGGTGCAAAAGTCTCATCGTAGTCAATACCTTCTTGTTGAGAATAACCTTTAGCAACCAATCGCGCTTTGTTTCTGACAATCAATCCGGATTCATCTTTCTTATTTCTGAAGATCCACTTGGTTTTAATGATTGATTTATCTTGCGGTCTCGGAACCAAGCGATACACTTTGTTTCTTTTGAATTGTAGAAGCTCTTCTTGCATTGCTAATAGCCAATCAGAATCTTCTAATGCTTGGAAGACCTTTCACCAATCCACCATTAGCTAGTTTGCTAATATCTGAGAAATTTTGATGAGAAAATCTTCTATGCCATAGCCAACTTTCGCCTTTTGTTGCCTTTGAAAACAAACAAACTGGTTTCGAAGAATCTATCACCGGAAAGTCAACCACATAGAGATTGTAAAACCTTCTCCCTTCAAAAATCTCAACACCATCACTATTAATGATAAGACAGTTAATGATGGAAAATAGAACAATGTTATAACCATCACAAAACTGACTTGCACTAAAAAGATTATGACTTAACCCCTCAACATAAAGTACCTTCTTTATGGATACCTTACCATTTGTAAGAATGCCGTAACCCTTGATGACCCCAGTCGTCTTATTCCCAAAACTAACTGTTCCTCCTGGTCGTTCCACATAATTGTGCAACAACTCCTTGTAGCCAGTCATATGTCTTGAACAACCGGAATCGACATACCACATATGCCTGGCCTGTAGAAACATGTTAGTTCATCTTGGGAACCCATATCCAAATGGGTCCTTTCTTGTTGGTCTCATACATCTTTAACAAATCAGAAGATGAACCTAAAATCTTACAGTTTATACCAGACTTTGAAATTTGTGCATTCAATAAATCTTTAGGAATCCATTTGCACACAAATTTCACATCTACGGATTTATCTTTTGCTTTTGAAAGATTTTTCTTTTTAGCACTAAACACTTTAGTACGATGATCAAACGAGTAAGCATGAGATTTATCATGAGAAACACCACTAGATCTCTTCTTGTTAACATGACTAGAGTTCAAAGAAAAAGAGTTATCACCACAATGAGTACAATGCAAACGTTGTATAGCAAAAAACATTAAGGCAGACTCAAAAGAGTTTTGACACTTATTGAATCTAACATTCAGATTACAGTTATTTGCATCATCAATGGATGACTTTTTAACAAAACGCTTTTTCTTCTTTGAATCTTTCTTCTTCCACCCTAGGCCATGTCGTTTAAAACTTTTTAAATCTGTAGAATCAGAAGAACTAGAGTTAATAGGTGTCTTAGGAACTGAACATACATCAGATGAATCTTTTGAAGATGTTTCAAGTGTAGCACAAGACGTACTTCCTACCTCAAAAGTACTTGCATCAAAATTAATTGAACAAGTTTCAGACTTTGACAAAGTACATGAGGATTTCTCATCTTTTGAAATTCCACTATCACTTGAAACATTTACAACATTTGGTTTATCTTGTGTACTCGACTTTGGTTTTTCGAAAACAGCACCAAATTCCACATCTGGTAGTTTGAGTTCTGATTTAAGGATATCACCTTCAACCATACTATCTAAACTTTGTACACAAGATAACCATCTTTGTCAATAACAGCATATGTAATTAAATCAGTGACTTCGGGCTTCATACTTTGATCAAAACAAGGTGGAGTTTCTTGAGACTCAAACATGGGGTTTGAAATAAAATTTATCTTTTCTTCTTCAAAACCCTTTTCAATATCATCATCATTATCAGAATCAAAACATGGTTTGGTCTCATCAGAATCAGAATCAGACTCATAATCAGAAACGCTTTTATTTTCTGAAAGATTATTAACTTGAATAAACTCAGAAAGATTTTCACAATCCATTTCTTTTTGAAGTTCACTTGTCTTATCTTCAGATTTAGGAGTAGATTCAGTAGTCATTGACTCATTTTCAATATCTTTACTAAGCTTTTCAGATTCAGTTGAAAAAGACTTTACATCTTGAGAATACAAAGAAACACATTGAGTTTGAGAAAACTCGGGTTTTCTTGTTTTATAACTTTGATTTAAATCATCATATTGAAAATCACATGTGAAATCAAAGTTATTCTTTCTCTTTGGCTTTGAATCTGAAAAACTATCACTTGAGTCATCAACAACTTTTTCTTTACCTTTATCCGAAGAATCAGATAATGAACTACCAGATTTTACAAAGGTCTCATTTAATTTTGGAAAACTTAAGTTATCAAACTGATAAAGACCTTTAGGGGTTTCTTTAAAACATCAACTTCAGGTAAACCTAACCCCATTTTCGGATTGTAAAATCTAGTATCCTTTAGATTATTTGTCAAAAGCTTAAGCGTCTGTTGAGTCTGACCTCTTTTGATATTAAGATCCTCCAATTGTTTTATCTTGGCATAAGCCTCAGATCTATCTTGAAAACAAACTTCATATTTGATCATATATTCAGCTTTTTCAGACTCCAAATTTACCAAAGCACTCTTCATCTCAGAAATTTGAGATTCTAGTTTGGCTTTCTCTTTCCTAATCTCAGCCTTTTCAAGCTCACGATCATCAGCTAAACATTTATATAACTCACATTCATTACTGAATTCAATGACTCGAGCTCTTTCGAACTTAATCTTTTCCTTCAAGTCATCAAATTCAATTTTTAAAATTAAAAACTGTTCTTCTAAAGAGCATTCATCATTATCAGACATATCAGAGTCAGAAGGAGTTGACTTACTTCGTTTGATGCTTCGGTCTCTTTGTGAAGGTTGATGGTTTCTTCCACACTTGCCATGAGATTGTAGTGAACTTGTGTGAAATGGGCAGAATCCTCATCATCAGAAGTATCATCATACCAACATTCCTCTTCCGCCATCAAAACTTTACCTTCACTCTTGCGTTTAGCAAGTTGAGCCTTCTTAGTGTAGTAGTCAAAATCCCTGACTTTCGGCGCTCTACAATCTTTGACAAAATGGCCTGGTTTGCCACAATTGAAACATACATTGCCTTTCTCATCTGTCTTGTCTTTATCATAACTCTTCCTCTCCGGTCTTTTCTCATATTCCTTTGGCTTGTACTTGTCTCTTTTGTAGTTATCGAACTTGGGTTTCGAATAGAACTTCTTCTTCCCATAACGTTTGTGAATAGAACTAGACAAAGAGCAAGCTTGTCGGCAACTCGCTTCAAATCAACATCGGATTCAGAACTTTCATCTTCAAGGGTTTCTGAATCAGAATCAGACAACTCGGTGACTAAAGCCTTTGAATGACTTTTCTTTTTCGAACTAGCACTGGGGAGCACACTCTTCTTCTATTCAGTCAACAGAGCCAGAGAATCAGAAATACTCTTCTGCTTCGTTACAATATCTTTGACTTTCATTTCATGTTGACTAAGAATGGAATACAAGTCATGCAAGTCTTCTTCCGCCAAATTCTTGTTCATTTGAAGATTAACCGAGTAATGATCCCATTCCGGATTGAGATTCTTTAGAAACTTGAAGTTTATCTCAGAAGTAGACTTTTGCATCCCATTTCTCCTCAAATCATTTAGAATGATGTTGAACCGACTGTAAGAATCAGCAAGTGTTTCTCCCTCTAAAGCTTTAAACCCTTCATAAGCTCCGATTGCTTGGTTTAGCTTAGCTTGGATTGATCTTTCCGTCCCTTGAAACTGTTTTTCCAACTCATCCCACAACTCTTTCGCAGTATTTCTACTATCAACACGATTAAACAAATCGTTCGGAATCGCCATCGTGAGTAAAGTAAAAGCTTTTTCATCAAGTTCAGCTCTAATCTTTTCAACCTCATGTAATGCCGAAAGAGTTTATACACTCTTCTTGGTTCAATTGCGGGAGTAGTAGCAGTCTCAGGAGTACCGAGAATGTCAATGAATGGCTTAATCGGACCTTCTTGGATGCTCACCATGAGTGTCTTATCGATGTTGTTGAGGAATTGAATCATCCTTACACGCCATTGCGGATATTCACCAATCTGAAGAACCGGAGGCTTCGACTTTGAACCCATGCTCAATAGATCTCTAGACATCTTCGTAGAACTTGAAAATGATCGGTAATTCACTGAAACTGGTAGATTTCTTCCGAACTTCTGGAGGTATACAAATCTGAGAATCTGCAGCTAATCTGAACACTTCTTCTGATCAACGAAAAGGTTAGCGACAAAAGTCAAAAAGTCAACTGAAAAGTCAACCGGTGAATAGTGAAATCCCGAGAAAAAATATTTTTCAAAAATTTGAAAGTTGATTTTGACCGCGAAATTGAAATCTTAGTCCAAAAATACAACCTCTCGGAAATCACCAAAATCTCGGAAAAACCGGCATTTTCGGGAAAAAATGACCTTAAAAATGACTGAACTTATTTTTTTTTTTGCTTAACTAATCCGATTCGGAAAACAACTTATTCCGATTCGGATTTTTCAATTTTCCGAATCGGAAAATGTAGTTTTCCGAATCGGAAAAACAAACTTGATAGAGTTCCGAGAAAAAATTTCGAGTTGGTATTTGGTCAAATTCCGAATCGGAAAATGATGTTTTCCGAATCGGAGTTTGATTAATACCAAGTCGGAAAATGAGTAAAACTAACTTCGAACACAATTTCCGAACCCAAAAAATTTTCCGATTCGGAAAACTTCAAAATTCTGATTCGGAAAATTTGTATATTCCGATTCGGAATTTATGAATATTCCGATTCGGAATATATGAACACAATTCGGAAAAACGAGGAAAAACCGAGCAGAAGGTAAAAAAACTCAAAAATTACTGCTCAAATCACCAAATTTTGACTCTAAATCACTTCCTAACTCAGTAAAAACATCATTTTAACCACAAACAATCAAATTCATATCCAAATCATGATCAAATGAAGAACATCAAACCTCAAAACTTCATTTTAAAAAAACACAAAAAGCTCAAGAAATCATACCAATATCAACGAATTTCCAGCTCTGATACCACTTGTTGTTTCAGATTCAAGTTCTAATCAACATGCAACAACTAGAGAATGAATTGAGAAGCCATATGTCATTGATTCTTGGATGAAATGATTACACACACTCAATACACCAAGAACACACACACTTAAGAACAACTAACTCTCTCTTCACTCTCTTTCACAATTCAATACGTACATGCATGTCACACTTTCCAAATGACATCACATGGGTATTTATACCCAAACATCTAAACCCTCAAGGTTTACAAGAATTACACAATCTACCCTAAGAATACAAAACTATTACAAAGTACATATAAAGGACTAAAACTATAAAGCAAACTTTGACCTTATTAACCACTTTGACTTTGCCTTTGTCTTCACTTTGAGCACCAACTTGTGATCTCGGATACAATCCGATTTTGCATCCAACACTTTTGATATTTCTTCTTCTTTTCTGAGTCTCAAATATTTTTCTCTTTCTTTTCTTTTCCTCTTTTTTTTTCCAGAGAAGCAACTATGTTGCTTTTGGGCTCTTTTAAATCTCAATCCCATAAAAACTGTCAGATTTGAAAAACTGGATCAAAACATCTCAAGAATCAAATTTAAGTTACAGCCAAAAGATAGATAAAACAATTAGGCTAAAGGATAAAAGATATAGTGGGTAAAGAAATGAAAAGGCTAAGGCTCAAAATGGTTACAAGGGATGAAGTACTAATGATGAGTACTTTTTAATCAAAGGCTAGGCAAATCAAATAACCTTATGATGAGGTTATCTGACGAAGGCTAAAAGGGTTAGAAACGAAGGCCTCTATCAGTGCAATGGTGATAAATACTTCTCTTATGTGGTCTCGACAAGCATTCAAATGACAAGTTCTACCTTGGGTCAAAGTCGGTATTCCTCACGAAATAAATAACAATTAAGGCTCAATCTCTCAAAGGAATTGGGTGAGGCACTCATGGTAATCAGTATTCCAAGGCATCCTTTTACTCAACTAATCCTATTCAGTGTTCTCCTATGCAAGCAACTCAGTCTCAAAAACAATCTCAGATTTCGAAAAAAATTGGGGTCAAATCTCAAAGCTTTCAAAAATTTGAAAAACGACAAACCAAAAGCAAAAAGTGAACCCATTTAAACAGATAAGTCTACACAACCCCCTCCCCACACTTAAAATTTGCAGTGTCCTCAATGCAACAATCAAAACAATTATGGAGTAATTGGGAAAAGAGAAACTTCCCGGGTTATGTGATGAAATCTGTTCTGATCTGAGAGAGTGTTCCAAGTATCGTGCTCGATTCAAGATCATAGATCGTTGTATCTACTACCAAAAAGAAAAAGTAAAAACGTAAAAACGAACAAAACAAAATAAACTAAACTAAAGCAATTAAAATGTACTTAAAATCCTAAACAAACCAACAAAAAATAAAAAGTTGTCCAACCAAACCAAACCACACAAACGAAAAATAAAATTGTCTTAAACAACCATATCGAATGAGAGATTAAAAGAGAGAGATCAATAAGGGCCATGAGGTTGGTTTTGCCAATCCTCGTAAGTCGGGTAACCGGGCGGTGCATCCTCGGAGTATGGCCAAAAAGGTGATGGAGCATACGCGGTATTCGGTTGAATACTGAAATGGGAGGCCATTTGGTTCATCACTCCACTTTGCCAGTTGGCTTGGTGAAGAGCCTCCGCGGTGTTGTACTCCATATGCTGATGATGGCGGCCATAAGATAACGACATCTCCGAGAGTCGGTTATTCAAGTCCTGGTAACCCGAATATGCCGTCCATTCCGCCGGTTGCTCTCCCGCATTCATCCCACTTGTTCCACCGGTCTCATGCGTGCTTCTCGCTTGACTCCTTGGTTGACTCCTCGTCCCAACAGCTTGAGGATTGTGGATCCATGAATTATAATCTCTACCGGTCATATGCTCAACTCTTGCTACACCCATGCCACGGAGTTGGTCCATGTCGATCAATCCCATCTCCCCAAGGTTCGTCATCGAGGCAATGGCACCTTCGGTAAGGATACCGAAGTGCTTGGCGAGAAGCGTGATGTATTGGCCACCAACCATTCGACTACCCTCTCGATAACCACTCGCCTTAGAGAGTTGAACAGCGATGAGATACGGAGCATTCGGATATTTGTCATCCGTGGTGAGTTGCTCAAGAAGCCATAAATCGTAAACCGAAACTTTCTCCTCACTCGAGGAACGAGCATTCACCGCTTAAATGAGCATACGGTGCAAAAGTCGATCCGAAGAAGCAAGGAAACCTTTCACCTTGAGATTACCTCCATAATCACCTTCACCTAGAACTGCCCAAGTCAACTGAGGATCAAAACCATTCAGCCTTTTTGAAGTCGCCCACATGTACTCCACGAATCCGGGAGCATCAACCTCATCTTGGGTATATATCCCCAAAGCAACAGCAAAGTCGACCAACGATAGCGATCTCCACACTCCACCAAGTCGGAATGTCATGCATGATTGATGGAACTCCTCGAGGGCCTTGATTGCGTCGAAACGGAACGTGGCCACGAACTCAATGATAAGCTCGCGATAGAGGGTCTCGGCAATGTCAAAGACTCGTTCCCATGCATGGCAAATATAGTACTCGGTGCCATCCTCATCGTAGGCGTGCTTCTCGAGTATCGCCTTGATGTTGTTTTCGACACTCATCGATCGAAGAAGGTCCCAGTCGACTCTCCTCGGCACTAGCACTTGACGGGTGAGAAGCCGGTTCACAGTATCCCGGTACTCCTCCCGTTTCGAACCGTTCAAAGTTGGGTCATTCATGAAATAGGTGAAAATGTGGGTCCCATCTGGTGCATGGAAGTTGGTTGCGGTGGAAGTCGACGATCGGGTTCTTTGTCTCTACAAAATCCACATACCATTGTCTTAGACACATTCGAGCAATAAACACAAGACAAGGTGTATTCATATCAAAGCTTAACGAGACAAAACTTCCACGACTAACAAGTTCAGGTAGCAAATGTAAACATGATAAACCAAGAACAAAGGGGATGTGGATCATCCCCACACTTGAACTTTTAGTCCAACTTCAATTGCAATTAATCTAGCTCTCTAAAACAAGAATGGGGGATTTTGATGTTATCAAAATCCCCACACTTATCATCAAAGCACAATCACTAGATTAAACAATCAAAAAGCATGCTAAAGTAAAATCTCAATCACAATATAGGTCATGCTTCAACTCATAAGCATTAAACAATCAATGGTGTATCAAGAACAATGTCAAATCCATAAAAGCATAAAAAACACCATTGATGCCTAAAACAAGATCTACACTTACCAAATCAAGCTATCCTCATGAAATTAAAGTTGGGAAACATACCTTAGTCATGATGAATGATGAAATTGAAGCTCAAGAAGGTCGGATTTCGCAAATACATGGGAGGAGTTCGCGGCGCCTAAGAGTAATTAGGGTTGTATGCTTTTGAAAAAGTGAGAAAAGAGGGTTAAAACCCCGTTTGCCCCGACTTCGCGTCGCCAAACCCAGGGTTTCGCGTCGCGAAACAAGCAGTTTCTGAAATGTTTACCCTAATTTTTAAAGCTTCGCGTCGCGAAACGGCCCCCTCGCGTCGCGAGATTCGAAAATTTTACCTGTTACCACGACTTACCAACCTCGCGTCGCCAAACTTGAAAACTGGCGATCGCGAAATGCCTTCTGTTTCCAACTTTTCAAAAGTTCCATCGCACGTCGGATTTGCTCGATTTTGGCTCTTATTCTCTCCATATGGTTACCTAAGCAATATCACACAAAAGGATTAACGAAAACACACACGAAAAACCTAAAAATGCAAAAAGAAAGAAAAAGCTCGGGTTGCCTCCCGAGAAGCGCTTCGTTTTTGAATTGGTCTAGAGCTCGACCCCTTTTTCGGCTCATTTCTTGGCACGTCGGGATGACGAGCCCCTCTTCTTTCTGTACTCCTTCTTTGAGGGTCCCGACCCATTGGTTGTTTGCTCCTTTTGACGTATTGGGTTCGGATAATCTTCCATCTTCTTTCCACGTTCATGAGGGAGTAACGGACGGTTCGTGCTCTTCTTATAGGCCAGAGAAGGATCTTCATACGGTTCATCGAGATGCGTGACCGGCTCTCCGTTAGGATCAAAGTAAATCCGATTTTCTCCATATCCCAAGCTCGTGACTTGATTTCGCATATCGGTATTCACTTGAGCGGTGTGCAAGAAAGATCTCCCGAGGATTATCGGGATTTCCGTGTTCTGTGGAAGATTAGCTATGACGAAGTCCGCAAAGTAAACAAAGTTGCCAATGCGAATTAGGACTCCTTCCACTATTCCTAACGGCTTTGTCATGTATCCGTTCACTCCTCGGTATTGATAGTCTGTTGGAATGATCTTTTTAACTCCCATTTTCCTGCAATAACCAACAGGCATCATGTTAAGTGCGGCACCTGAATCTACCAAAGCAAGACCATTAAATTTATGACAAGAAATAGGTAAGTTGTAACTCCCCGGATCATGCTTGATAGGTGCAATGTAGATGAGGTCATCCTCCGGTGCCTTTTCCTTCTCTTTCTCTTTGCCTTTATCCTCTTTCTTCGGTATCATGAACTCCGCGTATTCGCCTTGCTTTCCATCTTCCTCCTCATCATCACTTGAAGCGACGGGTCCTTTAAGTCCTAGATGTTCGAACGAAATGGTGAACCCTTCCGAGTCATAGTCCGTGGCATAATCTGGCTCACTACCACTATCGCTCTCCACATACTTCTTCGTGTAGATGTCCGTCCACTTCTTCTTTGATGGTTCTCCGGTCATCATGAGCATCGGCTTCGCATTCTCCACCTTCGGGTTGACTTGTGTTTGCGTTGGTAACTCCCCTTGAGTCCTTTCACTTAGCATTTGCGAAACACGCCCATCCTGCAATTCCAAATTCTGGATAGTACTTTGGTGGTTACGTAAGTATGAACTTACCTCATCATTTAGCTTCTTTTGCATATCCATGAATTGGACAATCCGATCTTCAATAGAAACACGTGGCTCTCCATCCGGTCTTTGGTTTTGTTGATATTGTGCAAAGAAACCGGGAGGTCTCGGGATGAAATTACAATTGTTGTTCCACCTCCCTTGGTAATCGCCTCGGTTGTGATAGTTCACCTCTTCGGGTGTCATCATTGGTCGGTTCGGGCAATCCTTAGTCAAGTGTGGTCCATTGCACTCCTCGTATCCAACCTGCAAAGCATGAACAGATTTAATTAGTTCTTCGATTTTGCGTTCAAACTTTACCTGTTGGTTTTTCATTGCGGCTAGTTCATTGGATGGATCGAAGTCGGTTGAAATTTTCCCGGCCATCCTCGGGATTTGCAAGCGCTTGTCCGTCCTCCAGTCTATGTTGTGTATGAGCATGTCTTCGAGGAGCTTGTATCCTTCCGTGGGCGTTTTGTACATAAAGACACCTCCAGCAGATGAATCCAATGTAGCTCGTGAAGAATAAGCAAGTCCACTATAGAAAGTTTGGACTTGTTCACTCTTATTCAATCCGTGACTCGGGCACGAATTTAGAAGGTGCTTGAAACGTTCCCATGCTTCGGATATGGTCTCCCCGTCATCTTGTTGGAAGGATCGGATCTCGTCTCTTAACTTGTCGATCTTAGACGGTGGAAAGAATCGGGAAAGGAACTTTGAACGAAGTCCTTCCCAAGTGGTGATCGAACTTGGCTCTAACGAACGCAACCAGGCTCTAGCTTCTCCGGTAAGTGTGAGAGGAAAGACTCGGAGACGAATCGCATCAACTCGGCCTTATATCAACGAAGTTCTCCATATGTACGATAAGATTGCTATTGTTTTTCCCGTTGAAGGTAAGGTCCTTGATCATGTGAAGGAGCTTCCCCGGGATTTCCTTGTTTAGGTCCGGCTTTGTGATCGGATTGGTGGGTACAGTTGGAGCGGCTCTCCTGGTGTTCCACATCGGTGCTTCGTCTCCCATCTCAAAAATCAAAGCTCTCGGGCGAACTTGTTGGCTTTTGACTTCTTTTTGTTTCTTTTTCTGAATTCTCTCTCCGGCTCCTCAAATGGCTCTAACAAGTCTGCCGTGACTGAAATCACAACAAATGGTTACGGGCAACTTGCGGGAAACAAAGAGATAAAATAAAAATAAAAATATAAATAACTAATTAAAACTAGAAAGCGAAAAACTTGCAAGGGAAAGAATCCCTCACAAGGATCGATTAACAAAACTAATAAAGACTAAAATCTAACAACTACCGTTCCCCGGCAGCGGCGCCAAAAACTTGATACGGTAATTATCATACATAAAAAGCGTAACAAGTTTTAACCTCTAATGCCTAGCCACTGTCTTACCACATATACAGGCAAGCGTACCTGATCGTGAGTAATATAGTGTAGGAAAGTCCAGGTATCGTATCTACCACTGGGAACGGTCAAGTTATCGTAGATTATTAATCTAAATCAGTTTAATTAACCTAAAGCTTTTGGGGGGGTTTTATGAAAAAGGTTTTAATATTAAAAAGACAACTAAATTAACTACAAACTATGAAAGCGATTAAAAAGATTAATTAAGAACTATATGAAGGAAAACAGTAGCACTTATCATGGTATAGTGAATCCCCAAGTGGATGATCTAAACAGGCCGAAGGTTTGGTTGTTTTGGTTATTGTAGGAATTTAAGTCTAGGACACCCTAACATGTAGTGATTATGGTCTTTAACTAGGTCTTGGTCCTCCTAGTTCCAATACTTAGGTCGTTTGTCAGGCAACCTAGTACTGGAAATCCGATCCTATTTCTATTGTATGGTTTTCCACCTCCAGGTCACTCTCGGTCCAAGTAACCACTTAACACAACTCTCTTGATCAAAGGGTAGGTTAAGGTAGGTTGATTATCGGAGTCTATCTACTTTGGTCAAAACAGATACACCCAACCAATGAGTTCGAATGACCAAACAATAATAATCAGAACGGAACCATAACACACATTCAATCAACCAAAAACAAACCAATAAACATAATTATAAAATCATCATCCACAATGGTTCATCGACCATGACAAGTACCACTATTAAAAGGCTACTCACTAAACATAATGAAAACATAAAACATGATAGTAGACATGATACCGACAATACAACGACGGATGATCAAAGATCGAACCCCGCAGCGTATCGGTACCACTCTGACTTTCACTCTATCGTTCCTCTCGTCTCTGCTTCGTATCCCCGTATATGCGTCTCTGTATATTCTAAATTGAAGGAGGAGGCTGGTATTTAAAAGAAAACGTCCAGGGGCCATTTCGCGATCGCCAGACTGCTAGTTTCGCGGCGCCAAGCACATATGTCAAACCCTGGTCTTCATCTTTGTCGAACTTGGCGGCGCCAGATCTTGAATTTCACGGACGCCAGATGGCTACTGGATTGATGTTGCACATTTTTCACGTTTTCTCGCCTTTTTTCGTACTTTTCCGTTCCACGACCTCCAAATCCTACATAAGCAATAATAAGCTCATTTGGTGAGTGAAATGATCAGAAATGGGTGAGAAATGGGGTAAAGTCATACAATTAAGCTCAACCAAAATATGTATAATTTTGGTGTTATCAACAGGTAAGATGATCTCTCCGAGAGTGTTCATCGGGTCCCCATTGAATCCAATCAGTGTAGTACTTCGTTGTACGATTTCTGATCGTTCGATTCCCATTACTTTAAGAGTATCTGCAAAAATAACGTTAGCTGAACTGCCTCCATCGATCAGTATTCTCTTAGTCGAACAGTTTCCGATGATCATCTGTATGACTAGAGCGTCATGATGCTTATGATGGACTCCTTGAGTATCATCTTTGTCGAACGTAATTATCATCGCGTCGAGCTCTTTTTCGGCCTTTGACTTGACTTCATCGGGGATAGGGCGTTCGTCTGGACCATCTCGTGCATGTCTTTTGGCAGCAGAATACGTAAGACCACATACTTCTGATCCTCCGGTGATGCAGTTTACAACTTTAGTATGAACTGGAGATGCTGGTCGTCCTTGTTCTTCAGGGATGACAACTTTAAGATGCCCCTTTGACTTCAAATATGAAATCTCTTTCTTGAGGCTAATGCATTCATCCGTCGTATGGCCATGATCTTCGTGGAAATCGCACCATCTATTTTGATCTTTGTCCTTGCTTGATTTGTTAGACTTCTTTGGCCAACGTACGTTTGCATCAATCTTTCGTATTGAATCCACCAAGTCTTTCAATGTGCCTGCAAAATTGTAAGTAGACAATTCTGGATATCGTATTTTAACTGTACCTTTGCTTGGTCGAGCTTTTGACTCGTATCGAGGGTTTCCAATCTTGTTCACTCTTTTCTGCTTAAAATCATGTTTTTGAGCACCAAGAGGTTTCTTCTCAGTGGAATGCTTTCGTCGAAAGAGAGCATCGTCCTCTATTCTCATGAAAGCTAATGTTCTAGCTCGTACGTCGTCGAAGTTTTCCGACGGGTATTTCGTCAATTCTAGATATAATCCAGAGGAATCTTCTAGCCCACGTTTGTATGCCTCGATCGCAGTCTTCACATCACAATTCTTTACTTCGATCATTGCCGCGTTAAATCTGTTGAAGTAGTCGCGAATTGTTTCTCGTGGCTTCTGCACGACGTAGTATAGGTCGCTGGTCTGTTTCTCCATCTTACGACTGCTAGCAAACTGTCGAGTGAATTGATTAACCAATTCAGCAAATGATCCAATACTTTTTGGCTTTAGGTTGATAAGCCATTGTAATGCTGCTCCTGTTAAGGTTGATCCGAAGCTCTTGCACATGCAGACTTCTTGGAATTGCGCTGGTATAGGAACTGTCCACATGAGTTGCTTATATTGTGCGACATGTTCGACGGGGTCAGTGACTCCAGATTATTTTGTTGCGAAGGCTGGAATCGTATATTTTTTGGGCACGTCGATGAGAGATATTTCGTCGACGAACGGCGAAGCTTGAAATCCGGTTTTAGGTTCGACTTCGACGGGTACTGCTGCTCCGGGTAACTTTGTGAGTAATGCGAATAAAGTTTGATTCTGTTCCTCCAAAGATTTCAATCCTACGTTTAGAGGATCTTCAATGGTTACTGGAATTGTTGGGATAAAACCAGAAGAAATTCCGGTGTTGGGTGGTATCGTCGTATGAACTGTGGAACTAGCAGCTGTGGGTATATGACCAGGAATAGGAATTTGTTGAGATATGTTATTAAAGGGTCCGAACATGAATGCGGGTGGGCCTTGGGGCATGGGTGGTGGACCTTGAGGCATAGGTGGCGGGCCTTGAGGTATAGGCGGTGGACCTTGAGGCATAGGCGGTTGTACGTTATTATACTGTTGGTTCATAGTTGACAATGGTACTGAGGCATTGAACTGTGGACGAAGTGGCGGCCTCAGGTGTTGAGGTGGATAAGGAGGAGGAATAGGCATTGATGAGACTTGTGAAGCTCGAAGACGCTGGATTTCTTCGTTAGCTTGTTGCAGTTGTTGTTGTAGAGATGCTATGAATCCGTTATCCATTATCCTGCAAAAATAGCTCAAAGAGAACTCGAAGAAAGGTTAGTACTAAGGCGCACTTTTCACCGAATGAAATTTTTCTTAAAACGGAGCCCCACGGTGGGCGCCAAACTGTTTATGTAAAAAATTACACAAATCAAATGTCGTATGAAAATGTGTGAGGCTTAACCGTCGAGAGAAAGAAATTACAATCGATAAGAAGTGCGGAAAAGTAAAATAAGACAGATAATTTGATGACGCAGAAAAAACCTCACGACGGAGGAAAAAACCTGCGGTCGACCTAGAAGGTAAGTCGACAGTGCACTATTATCACCAAGCAGGGTGATGTCCTTCAAGTTTACAGCTCCGATCGTACGATTACAAGAGAAATAATACTAGAATCGAATGTAAAATACAAATGATCGCAGAGAATAGCCAATAGAGAACTTGTAGACTTCGAGCAGAATTCGTGTCTTGAAATGATGGCTTGAATCTTCTTATATAGTAGCTTGAAAATAACCGTCCAACGGTATTGTTGACCATTAATGCTCGGAAAGTAACTGTCCAATGGTACTTGTTGAGAGTTAATGTCCGGATTGTAACTGCTGCGAGAATCTTGCTTGTAACGGTCGATCTTTTGATGTCGTCGGTTTCCATCGAACGAATTATAACTTAAGACATGTCCATTGTAATGATGAACTCCAACGAGCATAGCATAGTACTCGATCTCAGACTTTCTCAAAGGTGGACAATTGTTAGAAATGATAATCAGCTTTCCTGCATCAAAGATATAATCTTCGTATGTTTATTCGTTAGTACCATCGTACGACATAATAGGCGTCGTTCGTCTTATCCGTTGTATCTGTTCGATGTTTAATCATCTTTGTTCGAGAGTTCTATTAGTTTTATCTCAGGACCTTATCTTAATACAGGATCATTGTCTCAACACTTATCTTACGATTATAGTCGGTCGTCGTGCGATTGTAGATTTTTACCCTAACAATAAACATACGAAGTTCATATCTTTTAATGCAGGCAAGTGATTATCATTGTCCACCTTTGAGAAAGTCCGAGATCGAGTACTATGCTATGCTCGTTGGAGTTCATCATTACAACGGACATGTCTTAATTTATAACTCGTTCGATAGAAACCGACAACATCAAGAGGTCGACCGTTACAAGCAAGATTCTCGCAGCAGTTACAATCTGGACATTAACATTCAACAATACCGTTGGACAATTACGAGTTGAGCATTAATAATCAATGATACCGTTGGACGGTTACTCTCAAGCTGCTATATAAGAAGAATCAAGTCAACATTTGGAGACACGAAGTTTGCCCAAAGTCTACAAACTCTATACTTTCTATTCTTGATAATCATTTGTATTTTACATTCGATTCCATTGTTATTTCTCTTGTAATCGTACGATTGAAGCTGTAAACTTAAAGGACATCACCCCTGCTTGGTGATCATAGTGCATTGTCGACTTACCTTTTAGGTCTACCGCAGGTTTTTTCCTCCGTCGTGAGGTTTTTCCTGCGTCATCAAATTATCTGTCTTATTTTACTTTTTCGTACTTCTTATCGATTGCAATTTCTTTTCCTCGACGGTTAAGCCTCACACATTTTCATACGACATTTGACTTGTGTAATTTTTTACATAAACAGTTTGGCACCCACCGTGGGGCTCCGTTTTGAGGAAAATTTCATTCGGTGAAAAGTGCGCCTTCGTACTAATCTTTTCTTCGAGTTCTCTTTGAGCTATTTTTGCAGGATAATGGATAACGCATTCATAGCATCTCTACAACAACAATTGCAACAAGCTAAAGAAGAAATCCAGCGTCTTCGAGCTTCAAAAGTTCCATCGATGCCTATTCCTCCTCCTTATCCACCTCAACACCTGAGGCCATTGAAGATCCTCTAAACATACGATTGAAATCTTTGGAGGAGCAGAATCAAAAGTTATTCGCATTACTTACAAAATTACCTGGAGCAGCAGTACCCGTCGAGGTCAAACCTAAAACCGGATTCCAAGCTTCACCGTTCGTCGATAAAATATCTCTCGTCGACGTGCCCAAAAAATACAGAATTCCAGCCTTTGCAACAAAATATTCCGGAGTCACCGATCCAGTCGAACATGTCGCGCAATACAAGCAACTCATGTGGACAGTTCCTATACCGACGCAATTCCAAGAAGTCTGCATGTGCAAAAGCTTCGGATCTACTTTGATGGGAGCAGCGTTACAATGGCTTATCAACCTAAAGCCAAAAAGTATCGGATCATTTGCTGAATTGGTAAAGAAATTCACTCGACAGTTTGCTAGCAGTCGTAAGATGGAGAAACAGACCAGCGTCCTATACTACGTCGTACAGAAGCCTGGAGAAACAATTCGCAACTACTTCAACATATTCAACGCGACAATGATCGAAGTAAAGAATTGTGATGTGAAGACTGCAATCGAGGCATATAAACGTGGGCTAGAAGATTCCTCTGGATCATATCTAGAATTGACGAAATACCCACCAGAAAACTTCGACGACGTACGAGCTAGAACATTAGCTTTCATGAGAATAGAGGACGATGCTCTCTTTCGACGAAAGCATTCCGTCGAAAAGAAACCTCTTAGTGCTCAAAAACATGATTTTAAGCACAAAAGAGTGAACAAGATTGGAAACCCTCGACACGAGTCAAAAACTCGACCAAGCAAAGGTACCATTAAAATACATTATCCAGAATTATCTACTTACAATTTTGCAGGTACATCAAAAGACTTGGTGGATTCACTACAAAAGATTGATGCAAACGTACGTTGGCCAAAGAAATCCGACAAACCAAGTAAAGATAAAGATCAAAATAGATGGTGTGATTTCCACGAAGATCATGGCCATACGACGGATGAATGCATCAGCCTCAAGAAGGAGATTTCATATTTGAAATCCAAGGGACATCTTAAAGGTGTCATCCCAGAAGAGCAAGGACGACCAGCATCTCCGATTCATACTAAAGTTGTAAATTGCATCACTGGAGGATCAGAAGTATGCGGTCTTACGTATTCTGCTGCTAAAAGACATGCGCGAGATTGTCCAGACGAACGCCCTATCCCCGATGAAGTCAAATCAAAGGCCGAAAAAGAACTCGACATGATGACAATTACGTTCGACAAAGATGATACTCAAGGAGTCCATCATAAGCATCATGACGCTCTAGTCATACAGTTGACCATCGGAAAATGTTCGACCAAGAGAATATTGATCGATGGAGGCAGTTCAGCTAACGTTATTTTTGCAGATACTCTTAAAGTTATGGGAATCGAACGATCAGAAATCATGCGACGAAGTACTACTCTGATTGGATTCAATGGAGACCCGATGAACACTCTTGGAGAAATCATCTTACCTATCTTCGCCAAAGGCATCAACAAACAAACAAAGTTCAATGTTGTAGATTGCCAATCGGCCTATAATGTTATTCTTGGAAGACCTTGGATCCATGAGATGAAAGCAGTTCCTTCAACATATCATCAAAAGATCAAGTTTCCTTCTCCATGGGGAATTCAAGAAATTGCTAGTGAAAAAAAGATTGCACGAGAATGCTAAAAGATCACGATGAAAACAAAGCCGCAGGACATCTAGCAATTACAGAGCCAGGATGGAAAGAAATCGAATGATGATCTTCAGCTAGAAGAAGTCGTGCTCGATCCTGAACTTCCTGATCGAAAAGTCTTCGTAGGAGCCTCGCTCCCCCCTGACATAAAAAACACGATTATATCTTTTTTGCAGGAACATTCGGACTGTTTTGCCTGGTCGCACGAAGATATGTTTGGGATAGATCCCAACGTCATATCACACAAGTTAAACGTGGATCCTACTTTCAAGCCAATAAAGCAGAAACGTCGCAAGTTCGCACCTGAATGCAACAAAGTAATCAACGATGAAGTCGACAATCTGCTTAAAACTGGAAAGATCCGAGAAGTCAAATATCCAGAATGGTTGGCCAACGTGGTCGTCGTACAGAAAAAGAATGGAAAGTGGTGAGTCTGCATCGACTTCACAGATCTAAACAAAGCTTGTCCAAAAGATCCTTTCCCGCTACCTCATATCGATGCTATGGTCGACGCAACAACAGGACATGAATTGTTGACATTCATGGACACATATTCGGGATATAACCAAATCCTGATGCACACGGACGACGAAGAAAAAACCGCATTCATGACAGACAAAGGCATATACTGTTACAAAGTCATGCCATTTGGTCTTAAGAATGCAGGTTCGACGTATCAAAGGCTGGTTAATATGATGTTCAAGGAACATCTAGGTCGAACGATGGAGGTTTATATCGACGAGATGCTCGTAAAATCGGAACATTCGATCGATCATGTAGCACATCTAAAGCAATCGTTCGACATCCTACGACAATACAAGATGAAGCTCAATCCAACAAAATGCTCCTTCGGAGTACGTGCAAGGAAGTTCTTAGGGTACTTGGTGACACAACGAGGAATCGAAGCAAGTCCAGAACAAGTTAAAGCTATCACCGAGATACAATCTCCAAGGAATGTCAAAGAGGTCCAAAAATTAACAGGACGCGTGGCAGCTTTAACCCGATTTATCTCACGGTCATCGGATAAACGCCACTTGTTCTATAATGTCCTACGAAAGAATCAAGGTTTCTTATGGACAGACGAACATGAGAAAGCTCTGTAGGAATTGAAGCAATATATGACATCGCCACCCTTGTTGACAAAACCGGTCGAAGGAGAAAGTTTGCAGCTATACTTGGCGGTAAGCAAAAATACGACGAGTGCAGTACTCGTGCGAGAGGAAGATCAACAGCAACGACCAATTTATTATGTGAGCAAATCTTTCCTCGATGCAGAAACCAGGTACACGTCCATGGAGAAATTGCTGTTGGGTCTCATGACTGCAGCAAAAAAGCTAAGGCATTACTTCGAATCGCACCATATTATTGTTGTGACTAATTATCCACTTAAGACTTTACTACGGAAGCCAGAACTAACAGGACGTCTAGCTAAGTGGAGTATCTATCTCAGTGGGTTCAACATATAATTCAAACCCAAGACGGCCATTAAATCACAAGCATTGGCGAATTTTGTAGCAGAATTTTCTCCGGGACTAGAGCCAACGACGTGCGACGAGGTCAATAATGTGATGATTTCAGACAACAAACCTTGGTTACTCTACGTTGATGGCTCTTCGAACGTACGAGGGTGTGGACTAGGTGTTGTCTTAAAATCATCACAAGAGGGAAACATGGTATACTCCATACGATGCGAATTCAAAGCCACGAACAACGAAGCAGAATATGAAGCTCTGATCGCTGGACTGGATATCGCTCTAAGACTGGGGGCAAAACAGTTGCTTGTTCGAAGCGATTCTTTATTGGTAGTCAACCAAATAAATGGAGACTTTCAAGCAAAAGATTCGAAAATGATGAACTATCTCAAAGCTGTTAAGGATCGAATCGCACGATTCGAATACTTTTTGATCGAACAAATACCAAGGGATCTAAACATGCAAGCTGACGCATTAGCTAACTTGGGATCTGCATTCCACGACCCATCTATGGAGAATATTCCAATACTTCATCTCACGACGCCAACAATTGAAGCAAAAGAAGAAGTGCATATGAACGAAGAAGTCTATAATTGGTCGATTGACATATGGAATTATCTCAAGCATGACCGACTCCCTGAAGACAAAATGGAATCCCGAAAAACAAGGTCCAAAGCTTCAAGATACACAATTTTTGAAGACTAACTTTATCGAAGATCCACAACTGGACTCCTTCTACGATGTGTCACAAATAAGACGCAAATCGATCGAATTCTCCAAGAAATGCACGATGGAGAATGTGGGAATCATGCAGGGGGCAGAAACCTCGCCAATCGAATCTCACGACAAGGTTATTATTGGCCTACCCTACGAGAAGACGCAATAAGATACGTTCGACATTGTGACGCTTGTCAAAAACATTCGGGTATGACTCATCGACCATTTGAACCCTTACATTCTGTCCTAATTCCTTAGCCATTCATGCGATGGGGAATGGACATCGTTGGTAAATTACCCCCTGCTCCTGGACAAAAAGTTTATTTACTTGTGCTCACCGATTATTTCTCGAAGTGGATAGAAGATGGAGCTTTTTCGTAGGTCAGAGATAAGGAGGTCATATCCTTCATCCGAAACAACATTATTCATAGATTTGGAGTACCATCCGAGATAATGTGCGACAATGGTTTACAATTTATAAGTGACAAAACTCGTACGTTCTGCGAAAAACGTGGGATCAAGCTAGTCACTTCTACTCCAAGGTATCCTCAGTCCAACGGATTGGCTGAATCAAGCAACAAAGTCATCATCAATTCAATTCGAAAAAGGTTGAAAGGAGCAAAAGGTAAATGGGTAGAAGAACTACCATCAGTCCTATGGGCGAATCGAACGACACCAAGAGCAACAACAGGACAAACTCCATATTCCTTAGTATATGGATGCGAAGCAGTCTTGGCAATCGAAGCCCAAATACCTATTGCTAGAAATCATACGTTTGACCAGAATGCCATAAATTTATCATACGATCTGGATGCTCTGGAAGAACTTCGAGAAAGCGCATTGCGTACGATGGCAGCACAAAAAGGGCTAGTCGAACGACATTTCAACAAAAAGGTAAAGGCCAAAATCTTCCAAGTTGGAGACTATGTCTTACGACATGTGTTTCGGAACACTCAAGAACCAAACGCCGGAAAACTTTCCATCAAATGGGAAGGACCTTATGTAATTTCCAAAGTAATTGGAAATGGAGCTTATCAACTCACGACAATGGAAGGTATAGAGATCCCATGTAGTTGGAATGCTCATCACCTCAAAAGGTACTATTTCTAACCTATTTACATACGATTTATTTTTTGAATCGATTACTAACTTGAGCATCGGAGCGCCGTTGGTCAAACCAACGGCCACCCCCTAGCAACTATGTTTGTTCGCAGGTATCGCACGATTATCGCAAGTATCGCACGACTATCACAAAGATCGCACGATTATACTAATTGCTTTAAACGCATGGTTATTTTGCAAGAGCGCAAGATAATTCGCCAGTCGCACGTATACTCCTATGAGTATAAAAAGAAACGTTTCTAAAACCTAAGTCTTAGGACTTTAAACAAATGCATGCAAAAACAAAAGCTATAACGCCCGATACAAAGCTACAAACGCATGGTAAAAGCTAAAAACGCAAGACAAAAGCTAAGATTATATGACAAAGACTAAAACGCACGATAACAAGTCATTAAACCAAAAGTTTTTTCATTAATACTTTGCTAAATAACAAGTCATTAAACGCACGATCCAGTGGTTTTAATCACCTCCAACTCGACACCGGCATCCTTGACTTCAGCGGATTTCTCCCCCTCGATCGCCGCTTCCTCGTCCAAGTTTTTAAGATCTTCTTCGTCAAGAAGATCCTCAGAACCCATCACCCGTACGAAAGAGGCCACCTCTTCGCTTGCCATCTTTGAAGTAATGGTCCCGGCAGCCACACGTCGCATGAGTGCAGTACGTGAGACTACTCGAGCCAAGGCACCATCTTCCTCAAGCTCTTGGATCCTGGACGACAAAGCCTCCTCCCTCTCGGCCTTCTCCCGTCGAACGTCGAGTAGTTCTTTCTCCAGATCCTTCGTACGTTCCAAGGCCACCTTCAACCGCTCTCGTTGTTCGACCTGGAACCTGTCGCTGATCTCCAGCTTCGATTCAAGGTCTCCAATTTGGACCGATTTGGCGTTAACCTCATTGGTCAAATGAGCCAGCTTCTTTTTGGCCCTCTCAGCTTCCTTCTTGGCCAACTTAGCGTCATTTTGGTTCGACGTCATCTCCTCCTTAATCTTAGCCATCCGCGAATGGAGGCTAAGACTCGTCTAGAGAGCCTGCAAAGAGAAAGAAAAAGATCAGGAAGATGAACAGTGAAGTTAGAAAATCGTACGATATAGAATACTTACCAAGAAGGATATGCCTGCGACAGAAGCATCCAGATCCTCGATGTCCACCTGCTCCATACGCGCCTTTTGAGCAGGGAATGGAATTGCTCCAGAACAGGGAAGATGGACTTCGTCCTAATGACGTCGTCCACCATGAAGTCGGAGGGCATGCTAATGGTCATGGTCGTAAAACCAGACCCCTCCGCTTCTTTATCGTTACCAACCTTCGACGAAGACTAGCTTGACGCACCTGCTTCCTTCGCAGGTGGAGCAAAGTGGATAGGGATCGCCTCTATCCCACCTTCAGCCTTTCGTTTGGCATCCTTAGGTGGGGTATCCAAAGAAACGTACGACGACCTCGTACATTTAGCCACCAAACCCTCACCGGCTGCGGCTTTCCTTTTGGCAGCACGGGCAGTGGCCTCCATCACCGACGTCTTCTTGGAAGCTGAACCTACATAAAGGAAAAATCCAAAGTTAGAAACGTACGACTAAAAATGAAATAAATAACCATCGTAAATAATTACCTTCCATCTCTGTCTCTTCGATGACTTGTACCTCTGGTTCGACGTCACTCTCTTCACCACCCTTCGACGTTCTGTACGTACGATCCGTCACACTATAACTCAGGAAGTGTGAGATCAGCTCGGTAGACTCTTCAGTAGTCTCAAACGTAAAGTTGACAACTACAAAAGAAACGCGCGATTAATACATAAAAATATACAAAAGTACAAAAAAGAAAGACTAACGTCTAAATTACCATTCGAGTTCCATTCAGGAACGACCCAAGATTCGTCAGTAACCGAAGACGTTTGGACAAAGACATAGCGAGACTTCCACCCTCGATCATTCACTTGGGTGCCATGAACAAGCATGGAGTCGTGCCTACCCCTAGGAAACAACCCGTAACGATTGTAGGGTAGCCTCGTTATGTTGTAAGCAGAAAGAAGGTCGTCGACTGAAAACGCACGACGACCCCAATCCCTAGTCACCCGTTCGATCAACAGGATGACGCGCCAGAATTGGGGCATCAGTTGCCCTGGAGATAAGTTGAATCGAGTCATAAAAGCCCGAGAGATAGGAGAATACGGCCATCGAAAGCCGATCTTGAACGGATACTCATACAGGGCAAAAAACCCCGCCGGAGTATCCACCGGCCGGATTTCTCCAGCTACCCTGATTTGGGCACCCTCCGGCAACCCAGCAAGCTCTCTCAATTCCATAACCTCTAAACTCTCTGTGATCGAACTACCAACCTCGCTCGACATGATGACCTCTAAACGTCCTAAACTATTTCTTAAGCGCAGAAACCTAAGAACTTCTAACCCTCTATTATTCTTATGTGCTATTGATTTCAGACGCATGAACAAGAGAGAAGAAGGGTACCTTTTATGCCTACTCGCATGAAATCTTTGCCGAAATTAAAGTCGGACTACGATTTGATCTCGCGAATCAGTTGAAAGTTAAGAAGATTTTGTAAAATCTTTCTTTAATCTAAACCCTCGTATTTATAATAACCAAATTATATATGAGTCATCGAAGAAAATCAGGCCACGCGTTCTCGACTAGCCGTTAGAGAGACACCTGTCCAGTAACGGCTCTATGACGTCATACGCACCAACGTTAATACGACCGTTAACCAACGTATTTTTACTCTTTGACCAGCAAATTAAAGATTTAGAAAAAATTAGAATGTTTTCCTAAATCTTGGGGGTAAATTGTTTGGGTAAAAATCTACGAACGCACGACAGCTAGTTATAATCGTAAGACAAATGATAGGACAATAATTCTGTATTAAGATAAGGTCCTAAAATAAACTAATAAGATCCTCTAGCAAAGAACACTGATCATCGGATAATTCTATCACAGAAGTCGAACGACATCTACAATGACGTACGACAGTATTAACGAATAAACATACGAAGTTCATATCTTTTAATGCAGGCAAGCTGATTATCATTGTCCACCTTTGAGAAAGTCTGAGATCGAGTACTATGATATGCTCGTCGGAGTTCATCATTACAACGGACATGTCTTAAGTTATAACTCGTTCGATAGAAACCGACAACATCAAGAGGTCGACCGTTACAAGCAAGATTCTTGCAGCAGTTACAATCTGGACATTAACATTCAACAATACCGTTGGACAGTTACGAGTTGAGCATTAATAATCAATGATACCGTTGGACGGTTACTCTCAAGCTGCTATATAAGAAGAATCATTTGTATTTTACATTCTATTCCATTGTTATTTCTCTTGAAATCGTATGATTGAAGCCGTAAACTTGAAGGACATCACCCCTGCTTGGTGATCATAGTGCATTGTCGACTTACCTTTTAGGTCGATCGCAGGTTTTTTCCTCCGTTGTGAGGTTTTTCCTGCGTCATCAAATTATTTGTCTTATTTTACTTTTTCGCACTTCTTATCGATTGCAATTTCTTTCTCTCAATGGTTAAGCCTCACACATTTTCATACGACATTTGACTTGTGTAATTTTTTACATAAACAATAATAATTATTATTATATATATTTATTTTAACTAACAAATATATATAAATCAATTAATTAAACCAGTTATATATTTATTTAACTAATAAATATATAATCCCTTTTAATTAATAATATAAACCCTTAACTTTGGAGTTTCTTACATAAAACACCAATAGATTTATAATTGACTATTATAAATCTAACCTCTCCAAACTGGGGTTATTTTGCTTTTTCGTTTTACAGATCCTCACAAGTGTGACCCTCGAGTGTCTTATAACATTGGATGTGTAATCTTTGGTTTGTCAACTTCTGCACATAATTACTAACAGACTCCCACTTGTGCAAGTTGGCAATACCGGCTTCACCACACAAACCTAAGGAGGCCCCTACACAGGCACTTAGGCTAACCAGGTTATAAGAACTCTTATACCCAGGTAGGTGATGTAATCATCCCTTTAAAGATATAGCATTTATGAAACAACTGTTCATAAATTGGGTATAACTAGGCTTTTCCTTTTGCAACATGATATTTCAATTTTGAGTATGAGCATGGATAAAGTCAACTCAGAATACTCAAGATTATGTTTCTTGACTATCCGACTTCTAACCGATAGGTAAACGACAAAGAACAAATCAGTTCGTTTGGGCATGGCCATGCACTTCATCAGTTCTTTCAGTCAGTCAAGGGGCCCGGAAATATCTCTCTTTATAGAAGATGTGCAAATCCCATCTTGCATATCTGCATCTGATACCACGACTTCCGCTGAATCTAGTTACGCCTCGTATGACCACCCTGTTACGGCGTGATGTTAAGGCGCACTAAGTATCCAGTAGTCCTCGTGATCCCAAATCAGATAACTCAGGTATTTAGGACAACCTACTGTGAGATTTACTTATGACATAATCCACGAAGTAATCTCTACCGATGGATCACATCCGATATTCGCTACTCTATCGAATATCCCTGCAGTTTTTGGTCTACATCGCTTGTAGCTGTTATTCAACACTCTGATTATAACTACCCAAAAACTCACGATGACTTTAAAACCCTATCAGGTCCCACCTAGATAAGTTGTCATGGATAAATTTCAAATAAAACTTAGACTAGTTTTATTCCCGGATCAAAACATGAAAAAGTATAAAAGAAAACAGTGAAATTAATTTTGTAAAGTCCATATTATACTCTGTAATTGTAATACCCGGAGTTAAATGTTAGCCATAAGGTTAGTCACTTGTTAAGTAAGACTATTTTTGAAAAAGAATTTGAGATTTAGGGGTGGATTGTGACACTTTTGAGTGAAGTTTGGAGGTTGGGCTCATACCATAAATGGCATGGGCTTAGCCTTTTAGCCCACACTATTTATAGGCTAAACCTAGGGTTTTGCCATTTTCGTGAAAGCAATTAAGTGTGTGTTTAGTGTGTGTGTTGGAAGATCAAGCTAGAGCCGTATTATCATCTTCAAGGTCGGGAAATCATCGCCGAGGTAAGATCTCGATGTTATTTTGCGTACGATTCATCTAGATAGATGCGGGAATAGTTTAATGACCTTCTAGAACTGCTTTAGATGCATTTGGACCGGTTTTTATTGAGATTTTGGAGCTTTTTGCAAATCTGTCCGGTTTTCCGAATTAGAAGTTTGAGTTTTCCAAATCGGGAAACATGTTTTCCGAATCAGGAAACATGTTTTCCGAATCGGAATTTCCTGTTTTCCAAATCGGAATTTCCTGTTTTTCGAATCAGAATTTCCTGTTTTCCGAATCGGTTTCCTTGAAGCTTGTTTGAGTGTCTCAAATGCCTTTCCCAGATTTGAAACTATGTTTTCCGAATCGGGAATTGGGCTAGCCTAGTTGTTATGCTGACCGTTTCCTTTCTAGTAGGAATTCGGAAATTATGTTTTCCGAATTGAGAGTTGGTATCTTTTCCGAATCGGAAATTGCTATTTTCCGAATCAGAAAAGATGGTTTTCCGAATCGGATTCTGAGTGGTTTTGTTTGTAGGGTTATTATCGGAGAGGGTGTTTCCATAGTTATTTATCTTCATAGAAATAAAATTTTTCGAGGGGTGCTGCCCCTCAGACCCCGCAAGGGCGGCTCCCCTTGACCCCGTCCGCTAACCGGGTAGCGGAACCCCCGTGCTAAGTCTGCCTAGGGGTGTCTTAGTTAGAGGATCATGTAAGCGTGTTTCACTAATAGTTTAGAAATCATACAGGGGCGTTAGGTGAGATCGCAGCAAACTAGTAGAATTGGCTCAGGTGAGTTCCCTTGCCTGAAAATGAATGGATAGTTTCACTGCTTTAATACATATATATCCATTTGATTTGCGAACTATTTTGCTATTGATGATGAACCAGTTTTGTGAAAATATGGATAATAGTTGGATTACGTTTAATGCATGCTTAAATGTAAATGTTGGAATGCTTTGGAATGAAATGTGTTGCAAGTATGGACATTGGGTACCTTGGAACTGTATGTTCCTTGGGAGTGTTTACCATTTGGTCTGGTCCGCCATTTGGGGGTACCTCGGGACACCGTCCCTTGGGAATGATGTGATTGTGGCCTCGGTGCCTTGTGGAAGTTCTTTGTCCGTAACACATTTGCATTGTTGCTTATATTAAATTGTGATTTGGCCAGCGGGCCGGAACTATTGTTTAAACTGTTTTGAGGGAATTCACTAGACCTTTCGGTCTAACCCTCGTTTTCAAAACCTAAAACCTTTTCACGGAAAGATCGAGTTGCGAGAGGCAAGGAGAAGGTAGACATCTAGAGTAGCTCTACCGGTGGAAGTTAGTACTTTTGTCCAAAATTAAAATCTCAACTGTGGAGGGTTGTTCCGCATGCACTATTTAACCCGTACCCTTTTGATTTGAGAATTCTTATGTAACGCCCCCAGATACCCGTGACACGATATTGTCCGCTTTGGGCCCAGTCCAGTGTTAGGAATTATGTGCAGAGTTGACAAACCAAGTAATTAAACATCCAATGTTACAAGACACTTGAGGGTCACACCTGTGAGGACCTATAAAACGAATAAGTTAAATGAAACCCGGAAATGGAGAGATAGGATTTATAATAGTTAATTATAAATCAGTTGGGTAATTTCAGTCAGAAATCCCAAAGTTGGAGGGTTATTAATTAATTAGATACATTATATATTTATTTGATAAAATAAATATATAATAGTTAATTAATAAAGTTATATATATTAGATAAATATATATATATAATTATCATAAGCAAATTCTTTTCAAGTAATTAAAAGGGAAAAAGATTTGAGATAATTACTATATGGAAACTGGATCTTATTCAAACTGTGTTTTTCCTCCATATAAATAAGGCTTATGGGTTAAGGAAAAATTAAGCTTTTCAGCTAACTAAAATCAGTTTCAGTTTCTCTCTCCCTCTCTCTCTCCAGCCGGCGACGCCACCCCCCCTTCTCGGATTCCAGTTTCGGTTTTCCGGTCTCCGGATTTTCATTCGGTTCAACTAGAAGAACATTCGTTGGTCGATCACCGGTGGACTAAATCTCAAGCAATCCAGGTAAACCATCGAAACCATATTATAATTAACTACACCAAATTGATTAAAAGATCTGTAAGCTTTTAGGGTTTTTGCTTAATCGCTTCCGCATTATAATCAAACCAGTGTGTGTTTGATAGCAAAGGCTTTTATCAGTTCAGATTTTAAACCTATGGGATTTATCGGACCAGTGAGGTTCCGAAGATCCACGATGATCCTCGAGTCAGTTTGATCTGAGGGATCTCACAAAAACCCAACAGTGGTATCAGAGCCATTGTTTTAATCGTTTAGTCTTTTATCAGATTGTGATCCGTTAAAATTTGAGTTTGTTTCTTTCGCATCAAGTTTTGAATGTTTATATAAATTTTTTGATCTTTATCAAATTTCGAATGTTTATCACTTGAATTATCATACGAAAACCTAATCGATCATCACCATGGCCGCACCACCGTTTGTGGTGGCGGCCGATCCAATCATCACCAAAAACAACAACCGGGCCGCACCACAGTTGATGGTGCCAGCACCGGTCGTCGAACGGAAAAACCACCGAGCCACAACCACCCAGATTGGTGGTGGCTGTGGCGGTCACGGACTCAGAACCGCAAACCGCCAGGTGGTGGCTGCGATGGACACACACACACAACCGCTACCACCAGATCGGTGGTGGCGGGTTGTTCCACGATTCCGGCAGCGACTAGCATTGACGGTGGCGGCATCGGTGTTCGCCAGTCACAGCCATGAAGGCCGGCGGTGGCGGACAATAAAATCACCGCTCGACAGCGGTGGTGGTGAGTTTTTGTTCACCGGAAGCCGCAAGCGGCGAATGGTGGTGTGCCGTGTACGGCGGCGGCAAACCAAGCCAAGACCGAACCACCAATTGGTAGTGGTCAAGCGGCGATGGTGGCCAAGGGTGGAGCGCCACTTAACTGTGGCTGAGATCGCGCCGCCAATCAGCGGTGGACAAACCGCAACCACCAGAGGCCGCAATCGCAGTGGTGGATGGCGGTACAGACACCGGTCGCGCCGTGCATAACGGTGGCGGCGGTTGTTCAATCGATCACCGGCCGCACCGCGCATAGCGGTGACGGCGGCTATTGCTATCACCGGCCGCACCATAGCTATTAGTGGTGGCGGCGACGGTTTTATGATGGACGGTGGCGATGTTTGTTTTGTTCGATTCACCGGAAGATGCGAGCACACGCCGCACCACAATGGTGGTTGCGGCGGTGGTGATCGATTGATGATGTTGGTTCGGTGGTAGTGGTGTTTTGTTTACGATCGCCGGTGACGGTAATTGAACGGCAATGTGGGATCGATGATGGCGATGTCGTTTTTCGTTTGTTCGCCGTATAGTAACGATCACCACAACCACGCCACAACAAGTGGTGATGGTGGCCGACGGTTCCGAACACCGACCGCACCATGCGTAAGGGTTGTAGCTTCGGTTGTGTTCAAAGGTCATGGCGGCAGCGGTAGCAGCTTTGCACCACTGTCGTTGCTCAAACCGAGGTAGTGGTGGCGTTTTGCCATCGTCGCCGGATAATGGTGTTAGTTGATCGCCACCTGTGGGTGGCGGTCATCGGCGATGGAGATATACGTTGAGGCAGCGGCGTTCAAATCACCAAGAAACCACGGCCGAACCACCAGATCGGTGGTAGCCGGCGGCTTCAAACCGCAACCGTGGTGGTGGCCAACGGTCTCCAGAAACGGTCCGATGGTGTTCGAGATGGTCATCGCGGCGCGGATAAGGCCACGATAAAGTCCTCGAGATACAAACAAACTCTTGACCTTTGCGGCACTAGCCGAGCCTTCGCAACGCGAGCAAGGCTACCGAGCTAGGGTTTTTCGTCAGTTTGGGCCAAGTTATCAGGCCCAGAGCCCAGTTCTTTGGGCCAAGTTATGACCCAAATAGGGGCTCGTTTGGTTTTAAGATAATCTAAAATTATTTGGGAAACTTTCATCAAATAAAAATTCGTTTTAGGATTTTCCGATTTGATAAGCTTTTATAAAAATTAGAGTTTTTCAAATAAGCCTAATGTCGTGTTTTTTACACAAAGGCCAGTACTTTAATTTTTGATCGATAAACCCAGTTTATTTTTGGATAAATTTTAAATATTTTTAGAAAATTGGTTTTTGATTTATAATATTTATAGTCTATAAATCTAGATGAATTTATAAATCAGGTAAAAACTATTTTCAGATTAAAATATTATTTAGGCTTATAAAACAGTTTATTTTTATAAACCAAGTTTTGCGATAATTGAGACAAGATAATTTTAACGGATCTAGGTTTATTTCTCGCTGTTATATTATGCTTTATATATATGATTGATTGCGTGATTGCTTGAACTTCATATATGCATCTCGGTTTGAAATATATATATGTGTGCCTAATATAGAATTTTGCCAACTTAGACCCTTGACATATTTACGGGGAGGCCTGCGAGCCATTTACAACCCCTTATGTAATAATGACCTTAGGATAGATGTTCGGGATAGCGAGGCCAGTGGGAGCTGCTAAAGTTCATCCTCTTACCGGAGTACTGACAAACATGGCGAGGCCAGTGGGAGCTACGCAAGTTTTTAGTAAAAATAGGTCATTATTGGACCCTAGGAAACCAACGTTGGCAAAAACTATAATTGGCTATTATGTGATTAACTGTTATTTAATTGCATGATTAAATGTTTATTTGTGATATCTTGTATGTTAGTAAGTTTTAAATAGTTTCTTTTAAAACTAGGTTGTATCACAAAGTATATAGGTTTTTGTATTTAAAATTACCAGTTTTTCAAACATTTCAAAACGGTAGATTTTATTTTTAAAACCTATAAATGATTGTTATATATAAAAGGCAAGTTGACAAAGACAGTTAGTTTTTTATCAACTAGGTGTGCTATTAAAACAGTTAGTTTTAATTAGCAAGTGATTTTTAAACAGTTAGTTTAAAACATCAGCTGCCTTTATAACAATCAGTTTTTCAAAACCTGGAAGTAAAATTTTCAAAACCCCGAAAATCATAGATCAGTAGTGCAACCCATCTAAGGGCACCTTCGGTATAAGGTACACGGGCGTTATGAGTGATCACACCTTCAACGTCCGTGTTCAAACTGAAAACTGAAGGGGTTACATAACTCTGCGAATTATCTCCGGGTGGTACCGGCCAGAGTATAGTGATCAGGTCCCCAAAATGGTGAGATCTATTTTGGTACTATAATGTTCACCGGGAGGTACCGGGCCAAAATGCACTTAGAGGGACTAAAACATGCACAAGTAGTTAGCGTGGTCCCGAAAAGATCTAGGAGTCATATCAGGTAGATATGATTGGTAAAAGTCCTTACCTACCGAAATAAATACGGGCCTGGTGGAGCAAGAACAATCCGCACATTACGACGTATGAAATAAGGATCCTAGTCCAATAAATTGATCATTTAAGGGTTTATTGATATTTATTGGAATTTAATCTATTTACAGTTACCAGCACTAACAATCTTTCCATCCGCTCTATCCTAGAAAAGGACAAGTTGACTGGCCCCAATTTCCTTGACTGGAAGCGCAATCTGATGATTGTGCTCAGACATGAGAGGAAATGGTATGTCCTTGAAGAGCCTCTTGGGGAGGCACCTCCTGCAAATGCTCCGGCTGCTGCCAGAAATGCCCACAAGAAGCACTCGGATGATCTACTTGATGTCGCCTGTCTGATGCTTGCAACTATGAGCCCAGATCTGCAAGCAGGGCTCATAAATACAAATGCTTATGACATGATCCGCCAGCTGAGGGACATGTTCCAGATCTAGGCTCGTACAGAACGTTACGATGCCACAAAAGCATTTAATGAGTGCAAGATGGTAAAAGGGACATCAGTGAGTGACCACATCATGAAGATGAAAAGGCACTTGGATCATCTGGAAAGGCTTGGTCACCCAGTTTCGTTGCAGCTAGCAACAGATACTATTCTCAACTCACTGTCAGAAGACTACAGGCCTTTTGTAGTCAATTATAATATGAATAACATGGAGAAGTCAATAGCAGAATTACACTCCATGCTTAAGACAGCTGAGTTGAATCTGGGCAACAAGAACAAGACCAAGGATGTCTTGATGGTAAGAGACGGAGGGGTGAAAAAGAAAAATGGGCATGCTAGCACCAGCAAAGGAAAAGGACCAGTCCAGGCCGTCCAGAGTGCACCCAAGAAAGGCAAAGGCAAGGGCAAGGGCAAGAAAGTTAAGCCAAACAAAGCTAGGACCGAGAACCGCTGCTTCACATGCAATGAGGTCGGTCACTGGAGGCAGAACTGCCCAAAGCGTCATGAAGCAGGTATGTAAACCTCAGATATTTGTGATTGCTTTAGTTTGTCACTTCTTACTTGTTAGTTTACAAGTGTACTGATACCTAGAGCAAATGACTATTGCAGGTGGTCAGAAGTGATGTGCCCGAAGATTGCAAGGATCAAGATAGAAGCTCATTTTAGATATATGTTGTTCAAAACAATTTTATTTTAAACAGTTGTTTTATGGTTACTTTTTAATACTTATAATTTATGGTTTTGGATTTTTTAAGTTATTGTCTTGAATAAATATCTGATATGCGTGGAATTTTAAATCTCACAAAGTCAAGTTTTGACTTGATTTAAAATAAGATCCTAGATATTGCCTGTTACACTAGAAATATTACTTCAATAAGTTTTGAATTGAAGTAATTTATATGAAAACTGTTAGAAACCAAAAGATTATGGTTTCTAAGTAAAACATTTATGAGTAAGATTATGAAATAATTTTGATCAAGTCTAAATTATTCAAATGTTTTAGAAGAGAATCTGGGATATTAACTTAGACAAGGTTAATAACAGTATTTATAAAACTAGGAAAATTCCAAGTTTTGGAATTAGGATTTAATAAAATCCAGTTAAGTTTTATAAATAGAATTCTCAAGAATATTACTTAAAATAGAATTGACTAATCAAAGCTTTGACTAAGTCAATAGTGAATTTTGAGTAATAATCAGTTTTCATATAGGTTAGTGGGAGCCCAATTTATTCTCTATCTAGTCTGAGATAAAGAATAAAAGATATAATTATTGATTCAATATATCTCGAAATTCATGATCTAGGTAGGATGAGAATTCATAAGATATAATTTACCTCATAGTCAAAAAGATAAAAGTTTCAAAATCCTTGAAACAAAGTAAAGTCATGATTGACTTTAAAATCAATAATTAAAGTGTTGGATTAATTATAGAATTCCAGTAAATTTGCCAGCGTAGTAAATGGAATCTGTTTTCAGGTAGAAAACACTCATCTACACAGCAACTAAGGAAAGTTGCAGTTTAATTTTACATATTCAGGAACTAGGAGTTGGTCCAGATCTCCAAGTTCATGGAATATGATAAAATAAAAGTCTAATCTTTGTTTAAAAGTGTTTGCAAAACAATGATTAGCAGATACAAGTAGACAATATCAAACTTGTATTATTTGGTTATCACTTTGATTAAAATGGTAAACTTTAATCAAAGGGTTTAAACTGAAGATAGGTGATACTTCATTTTAGACCAATATTTAACAAACGTTAAATAGATATCATAAAAGTTATTAAGAAAAGTCATTAATTTTGTTATTATTACAGCGTGTAGTATGGACTATACAAAATTGATTTCTTTATCACTTTTATATTTTGCATGTTTTATAATCCAGGAATGAAACTAGTTTCCAGTTTTTATTCAAAACTTATCCGTGACAACTTATCATTGTGGGAACATGATAAGGTGTTAAAGTCATTGTGAACTTTTAGGTAGTTATGATCAGTTGCTGAATAACAGCTACAAGCGTTGTAGACTAAAAGTTGCACATATATTTGATAGAGTAGCAAATATCGGACGTGATCCGCGGTTGAGATTACTTCTTGGAATCAGTCATAAGTAAATCTCACAGTGGTTGTCCCTATCACCTGAGGTATCTGATTTGATATCATGAGGACTACTGAATACTTAGTACACTCAACCGCTACGCCGTAACAGGGTGGCTATAAAGGGCGTGACTAGATTCAGCGGAAGCCGTGGTGTTAAAGGCAGATATGCAAGATGGGATTTGCACCTCTTCTCAGAAGAGAGATATTTCTGGGCCCATCTTGACTGACTGAGTATACTGATGAAGTGCATGGCCATGTCCAAACGAACTGATTAGTTCTTTGTCATTTACCTATCAGTAAAAGTCGGATAGTCAAGAAAACAGAATCTTGAGTATTTAGAGTTGACACTTTCCAAGCTCATACTCACAGATGAAATATCGTGATGCAAAGGGAAAAGCCAAGATATACCCAATCAATGAACAGTAGTTTCATAGATACTATTTCCTTACGGAATGTTTATATCACCAGTCTGGGTATAAGAGTTCTTGTAACCTGGTCAGCCTAAGTGCCTGTCTAGGGGCCTCCTTAGGTCCGTGTAATCAAAGTGGTATTGCCAACTTGCACAAGTGGGAGTCTGTTAGGAATTATGTGCAGAGATGACAAACCAAGTAATTACACATCCAATGTTACAAGACACTTGAGGGTCACACCTGTGAGGACCTATAAAACGAATAAGTTAAATGAAACCCGGAAATGGAGAGATAGGATTTATAATAGTTAATTATAAATCAGTTGGGTAATTTCAGTCAGAAATCCCAAAGTTGGAGGGTTATTAATTAATTAGATACATTATATATTTATTTGATAAAATAAATATATAATAGTTAATTAATAAAGTTATATATATTAGATAAATATATATATATATATATAATTATCATAAGCAAATTCTTTTCCAGTAATTAAAAGGGAAAAAGATTTGAGATAATTACTATATGGAAACTGGATCTTATTCAAACTGTGTTTTTCCTCCATATAAATAAGGCTTATGGGTTAAGGAAAAATTAAGCTTTTCAGCTAACTAAAATCAGTTTCAGTTTCTCTCTCCCTCTCTCTCTCTAGCCGGCGACGCCACCCCCCCCCCTTCTCGGATTCCAGTTTCAGTTTTCCGGTCTCCGGGTTTTCATTCGGTTCAACTAGAAGAACATTCGTTGGTCGATCACCGGTGGACTAAATCTCAAGCAATCCAGGTAAAACCATCGAAACCATATTAGAATTAACTAAACTAAATTGATTAAAAGATCTGTAAGCTTTTAGGGTTTTTGCTTAATCGCTTCCGCATTATAATCAAACCAGTGTGTGTTTGATAGCATAGGCTTTTATCAGTTCAGATTTTAAACCTATGGGATTTATCGGACCAGTGAGGTTCCGAAGATCCACGATGATCCTCGAGTCAGTTTGATCCGAGGGATCTCACAAAAACCCAACATCCAGGTCACCCGCACGGTTTTGTTCTTGGGCCGAGTCCACGCACCCAAAAGGCCTCATGCCAAGTGAGGTTATCCACACCCTTATAAGGAGTGCTTTGTTCCCCTCACCAACCGATGTGGGACGAGTTGTTACACTCCCCCCCCCTCAAGGACACAACACCCCCGTTGTGCACATCGGTTCGGGTCTGGCTCTGATACCATCTGTAACGCCCCCAGATACCCGTGACACGATATTGTCCGCTTTGGGCCCAGTCCAGGTCACCCGCACGGTTTTGTTCTTGGGCCGAGTCCACGCACCCAAAAGGCCTCATGCCAAGTGAGGTTATCCACACCCTTATAAGGAGTGCTTTGTTCCCCTCACCAACCGATGTGGGACGAGTTGTTACATCTTATTTTTGCGTATTAGATCACTGGGAATTTATGTTATGCTTTATTATTATTGTATGGGTTTTGGGGTGTTACAGTAATCAATTACAAAATTAATAATACTTTCAAAGTTGCTTTTATATTGTCTATTCAATGTGTACTTTTCTGATTTAAATGAAGTATTACCTTTTCTTCATTTTAATCCCTTTGATTAGTTGCTTACCATACTAATCAAAGAAATAACCAAAACAACACAAGCCTAAATAATGATTTCAACTTGGTTTTGCTAGTTTTGTTTTGCAAACACTTTAAACAAAATCTAGACTTTTCTTTACCATATTCCCTAAATCTTGGATCTACTGGAATAACTCCAAGTTTCCTTGAATATGTAAAGATAATTCTGCAACCTCCCTTAGTTACTGTGTAGATAAAGATTTCTTCCTAAAATCTGACAAAATTTCCATTTACCAAACTGGTAAATCCAAGAAATTTATTCTAGTGTTCTACATCACTTGATGGTCTAAAAGATATTACAAAATCTTTATTATTATTTCAACACATATAATTATTGATTTTCTTTAAATCAAAACTTTGACTTTATTTTGTTTCAAAACTTTGAAACTTTTGATATTACTTTTATAACTTAAAAGAATAGACCACATTTCTCATGAATTCTTATCCTCTCTGGATTACGAATTCCTAGAAACGTAAATCAATAACATATCTTTTATTATTTATCAGGAGCATAGATAGAGAATAAACTGGGCTCCCACTAACCTATATGAAAACTGGCTATTACTTAAATTTAATGCTTCATTGACTTAAAAATTTGACTATTTAGTCAATTTTATTTTAAGTAATAAGTTTAATACTTTAAACTTGAATTTTTCTGTTCATAAAACTTAACTCGATCTAATTAGATCCCAATTCCAAAACTTGGAATTTTCTAGTTTTATAAATACTGATGTCATCAACGTCATATGTGATAATATCCTAAATTCCTTTTTAAAACATATGAGTAATTTGAACCTGGCTATAATATACTTTTATAATCATATTACTCATAAATGTTTTATTCTAAAAACACATTCCTATAAAATAGACTTAATCAGATTCAAAACAAAATAGATATACATATCAAGACAATAATTTTAAATTTAAAATCACAAAAAATCCATAAATTTAAAACCAAACAATGTTTCAAAAAACTATCCAGAATAAAATGTTTTAAACCATAACTAAAAGTTAAATGTCTTGATGATATCTAAATTTAAGCTTGTTTGATCCTTGCAATCCGGGCACTTCATTTCTCCTGACCACCTGCAATCAAACATTTGCTCTAGGTGTCAGTCAACTTGTAAACTAACAAGTAGTAATGATAAACTAAAGCAGTCACAAAATGTCCGAGGTGTTCATACCTGTTTTATGACGCTTTGGGCAGTTTTGTCTCCAATGACCGACCTCATGACACCTAAAGCATCGATTTTTGGTCCTTGCTTTGTTGACTTTAACCTTTTTGCCCTTGCCCTTGCTTAACCTGAACCTGGCCCTTGTCCTTGCCATTGTTCCTTTGCCCATGCTTCTTCTTCACTCCACCTTCCTTGACCATCAGAACATCTTTGGTTTTGGTCCCCATACTCAACTCAGCAGTTTTTAAAATGGAGTTCAGTTCAACAATGGTCTTTTCCATGTTGTTCATATTATAGTTAATTACAAACTGCTTGTAATCGTTAGATAACGAGTTGAGTATCGTATCCATTGCTAACTGCAACGGAACTGGGTGACCTAACCTCTCTAGGTGGTCGAGTAGCCTCTTCATTTTCATGACGTGGGCACTGACAGAGGTCCCCTTGGCTATTTTGCACGCGTTTAGGGCCCTCGTGGTATCATAACGCTCTGTGCGAGCTTGCGTTTGGAACATGTCCCTCAACTGGCGGATCATGTCGTAAGCATTAGTGTTCATAAGCCCTGTTTGAAGTTCTGGGCTCATGGTCGCAAGCATCAGGCAGCCAACATCCAGCAAATCATCTGAACGCTTCTGGTAAGCATTTCTTATTGCCGCACTGGCATTTGCTGGTGGGGCCTCACCCAGGGGCTCTTCCAGGACATACCACTTTCTTTCATGTCTAAGCACAATTTGCAGATTGCGCTCCCAGTCGAGAAAGTCTGAACCGGTGAGTTTGTCCTTTTCTAGGACGGAGCGAAGAGAAAGGTTGTTAGTGTTGGTAACTGTGTTTGCCATCTACACATTAAAAATTTGGTCTTAGTACCTTTTGAATAAACAATTCCCAATAGATATCAATAACCCTTAAATGATTAAATAGCGGGCTAGGATCCTTATTTCATACGTCCTGATGTGCGGTTTGATCACGCCCCACCAGGCCCGTACTATTTCGGTAGGTAAGGACTTTTACCAATCATATCTAACTGACATGACTCCTACATCTTTTCGGGACATCGGATAAAACCGTACATGTTTTAGTCCTTATAAGTGCTTTTTGGCCCAGTACCACCCGGTGAACTTAACAGAACGAAAACAGATCTCACCACTTGTGACAGGATGTACTCTGGCCGGTACCACCCGATTATCGCAGAGTCTTTACACCCACTCCCAACTTCGGTTTGAACACGAGCGCTCAAGGTTTGAGCACTTCTAATGCCCGCATACCTTACGTCGGAGGTGTCCCCAAGTGGGTTGCACTACTGATCTATGATTTTCTGGGTTTTATAACTAAGTTTCGTA
Organism: Centaurea solstitialis; assembly: GCA_030169165.1. Taxonomy (NCBI): domain Eukaryota; kingdom Viridiplantae; phylum Streptophyta; class Magnoliopsida; order Asterales; family Asteraceae; genus Centaurea; species Centaurea solstitialis. The sequence goes on along the minus strand of CM058042.1, from coordinate 39,868,517 downwards.
AAAAACTCTAAATTTCCAGTATTTTAAAATTGCTATTAAAAGCTGATTGTTTAAAAGGCAATTGTTGTTTTAAAACTAACTGTTTTGAGAAACAACCGATGTCTAAAAACTTACTGTTTAAAAACATACACTCTGTTTTGAAACTAATTGTTTCAAAATTAACTTGCTAATAAAACTAACTGTTTTTAAAAACATACATTTTATAAGAAAACAATCTTATATGTTTTTTAAAAATAAATTTTACCATCTAAAATATTTATTTAATTTTTAAAACCAACCTCGTGATATAACTAGTTTTATAAAAAAAAACTTGATTAATAACGTTTAATAAAACTTAGATATGTAAGACCAATAATCACAAGTAAACAGAATAATCACAACCACGCAGTTTATCAAAATAGACAAGCAATTATAGATCTGCCAATTAATTCCTAGAGGACCAAAATGACTTAAAACTAATATGTTCTTGATTCTCCCGCGTAGCTCCCACTCGCCACGACATCTCTAACGGAACTCCAGGAAGAAAACACTATCCTAAGGTCATTTTACATATTACCGGGGTTATAAGTGGGCACGCCGGCCTCCCCAAATCAATCAAGGGTCTAAATTGGCAAATACTATAATTATTAAGCATGTATAATTCAACCACGCAAGTTTATAGAGCAATAATAAGCAATATAAAATAAAGTAGCAAATAATCCTAGATCCGTTAAAATTATTTTATCACAAACCATGCTTTAACTGATTTATAAAATCAAACTGTTTTATAAATCGGAACTGATATTTTAATCTGAAATTGACTTTTATAAATTTGCCAGATCTATAGACTATAAATCTATTTTATAAAACATAATCAATTTTCTTAAATATTCACTTTTGTTAAGATTAAACCAAGTGTTCCGGACGAACTTGTCGGAACATCAAACATTGGCCCGCGAATCATGTCATGATTCGATCAACCAATCGAAAAAGACATCGGGCCAATTTTGACCAAAAACGGGTCAAAAATATTAGGAATAAAGTTCCTTAGTTTTATTAGACAAAAATAATTAAATAATTATCTAATAATTGGGTTAAAAAGCCTAATTTACTTAATCAACACTTTTGGGCCATAAACTTGGCCCAAAGACATATGGTTTGTGTAACGCCCCAGATTCCCAAACAGTATATAACATGCATAACAACAATTCCCAGTGATCTAACGCAGCGGAATTAGTTATCAAACTCAAAACTTGGCATTCAAGCCAAAACAAAAATTCCATCAGTGACAAACTCAAAGGTATTGACAGTGAAATAACCCTCCACAGCTGAGATACACTATAACTAATGACCATCTATCGGATGTCCAAAGTTGGCCTCTCATATAACTCTGAGCTTTCTCACTTCCCTTCAAGGATGCTTCTCTACGAACTTCCCCTGAAAATGTTTAAAAAGGTTTTGAAAGCGAGGGTTAGACCGAAAGGTCTAGTGAATTCCCTCAAAACAGTTTAAACAACAGTTCCGGCCCGCTGGCCATAAATCAAGTTAAAACCCACTGAATGTGTGCGGACAAAGAAATGAATACAGTCCAGGCCCAGTCCAGGTCGCCTGACAATAACTCCCAAGGGACGTAGTCCCGAGGTACCCCCAAGTGGCGGATCAGACCAAATGGTAAACTCCCAAGGAACGCGAGGTTCCAAGGTACCCAGTGTCCATAGTGCATCACATCAGTCAAATCCTCACATAATTACCATCTTAAGCATGCCTTAAATGTAATTCATCAGTTATCACATTTACCACAAAATCAGTATGATATCATCATCAAAACATTTCGCAAACCGAATGGATACATTTGAAAGGCGGTAAAAAGCAATCCATTCATTTCAGGCAAGGGAACTCACCTGCCGCTGACTCCCGTCAAGTAACCTAAGCCGTCTAACGCGCACCCTACATAGATATAGTACCTATCAAAAACTCGAACTTCAACTGATAATCTTAATTAGATACCTTCTATTATAGACTAACTCAAAATTCTATATGGAAAACCTGACGTGGAAAACTTCGACGTACCTCAACGTGGAATACCCAACGTAGAAAACTCAACGTGGAAAACTTCAACTTGGAAACCCGACGTGGAAAACCGACGTGGAAAACCCGACGTGGAAAACCCGACGTGGAAAACCGACGTGGAAAAACCGACGTGGAAAACCGACGTGGAAAACCGACGTGGAAAACCGACGTGGAAAAACCGACGTGGAAAACCGACGTGGAAAACCGACGTGGAAAACCGACGTGGAAAACCGACGTGGAAAACGGACGTGGAAAACGGACGTGGAAAACGGATGTGGAAAACCGCAAGGTCAAAATAACGGTTTAACTTAGCCGAATTCCCGACTCGGAAATCATATATTTCCATTCAGGAAAGGCATTGGGAACCAAAACCTCAATAGAAAATCCAAATCCGGGAATCATGAATCTCGATGTGGAAAACATGAATCCCGATGTGGAAAACATGAATCCCGATGTGGAAAACATGAATCCCGATGTGGAAAACATGAATCTCTTCACACACCCAAAACACACACTTTACACTCTAAGGATGATTTCCAAAATGGCTAAAAATTTAAGGTTTAAGGCTATATATATAGCATGGGCTTGGGCCAAGCCCATTCTCAATGTGGAAAAATCCAACTCAATGAAACTTTGAAAAATCTACAAAATCAACTCTCTTTTCACAGATTATTCTCACTTTAAGAAATTAACCAAGTACTTTCCATTAAACTTGTAAATTAAATTCACGGTTATTACAGTTTGGGCCCATTTATCAAACTGATAACACTGGGCCTGGAAAAATTGAGTTGGACTCGAAATTGTCGGAAACAGTCTTGGGATAATCCCTAACTGACAATGGTTTCGTTGTCATCCGGCCACTGATCGGCCATCGCCGGTGATGATAACGTCATTGGAGCGCCACCACCGCCACCGGGTGGCGGATGACAGCAACAACCGTTGCCATCGTAACGTGCGGCTGGCGACCACCGTGGGACAGTAGCAACATCGCTGGGGCTAACCGAACCCACCGCCACCGCTAACGATGGCCGCAACAATATGCCGCCACCATCACCGCGGCTGCCGGCGAGTAACAACGCCCATATCGCCACCACCGCTAGTGGTGACCGACGATCATGACGGCACACAGCCGCCACTATTCGCCGCTGATCGGCGATTACACCGCTGCCGCCTCGGCTACGTGCGGCGGCTACGACCGGCGAATCATCAAACTACCACCTATTATCACCATCGTCGTTCTCACCGGCGATTGAAAAACAATAAACCATCGCGGCAGCCGCCGTTGTCCACCACCACCAATTGGTGGTTTCTGGTGGTTGTCGGCGCTTGATGAGCACCACCATCGCCGCTGCTTGCCGGCGATTAAAACAAACAAACCGCCGCTGCCGCCACCTAGGGTTTGCCCAAGGCGGCCGGCGATTGCCGGGAACGACCACCGCGGTCCACCGCCGCCGTTCGTGGCTGCTGGTGGTTGCACGTCACTCGGCCAACCACCGTACTGGTTGTTCGGCCATGGCTCGGTGACGATCGAGCCACAACGCAGTGGTGATCGAGCCATGGCCCGATGGCGATCAAGCCTCGGCCTGGTGGCTGGACGTGCCATGGCTCAGTGGCTGACCGTGCCACGGCCTGGTGGCTGGTTGTGCCATGGCCCGATGGCTAACCGTGCCACGGCTTAGTGGCTGATCGTGCCACGGCCTGATGGCTGGTCGTGCCATGGCTCAGTGGCTGATCGTGCCACGGCCTGGTCGCTGATCGTGCCACGGCCTGGTGGCGGTCGTGCCACGGCTTGGCCACCGTTCGGCTCATCGCCAACTCGCGGTTTACGTTGGTGATAAAATCCTGTCAACCGTTAAAATTGTTATTCTAAACAAGTTTTTGATAAAATCAACCTTTCACACAAAATCTGATAACGATAAAATCTTTATACGAATCTGATAAAGATCGAACTTTTATCTAAACTGATAAAAATCCAATCTTTATACAAACTGATAAAATTCGAATTTTTTTTATATAACTAAATTAATTTTAAAACGGATCTATACAGTTAAGAGATAAACAATAAGTAAACCTGTGGCTCTGATACCACTGTTGGGTTTTCGTGGGACCTCGAACCAACTGGTACGAGTCACGGTTCAAGAAAAACAAACGGTTTAACTTAACATCAAACCAAACTGGTTTGATCAGCGGAAGGTAACATGTGAAAAACCCGAAAAAGCACACCGATCGTTTTCGTTTATCTAAATAATACATAAAACGTAGTTAAGAAACTTACCTGAATTGCTCGATTTAGATCCAGTTGTGATGAACCTTACGAACGGACCTTCTAGCCGGTCAAAACTCCGAACTCTCGAACGAAAACCAAACTGGTTTGGCCTTTGATTGAGGTCGACGCAAGAGGGAGAGAGAGAGGTTTTTGGTTTCTTTTTGGTTGTGAGAATAATGAATGAAAAAGGTTTACCATAACTGAATATTTATATTGATAAACAATATCAGTATTGTATTCAGTTTCCTTTTTCCATAATAATTATCCGTATATAATTTCTTTCTTCTCAATCAAGAAAGATTAATTTAAATTAATATTCCATATATATTAAGTAATATATATATATATATATATGTATATTAATTTGTCAAGATAATTATTATTATTATATATATTTATTTTAACTAACAAATATATATAAATCAATTAATTAAACCAGTTATATATTTATTTAACTAATAAATATATAATCTCTTTTAATTAATAATAGAAACCTTTAACTTTGGAGTTTCTTACAGAAAACACCCAATAGATTTATAATTGACTATTATAAATCTAACCTCTCCAAACTGGGGTTATTTTACTTGTTCGTTTTACAGGTCCTCACAAGTGTGACCCTCGAGTGTCTTATAACATTGGATGTGTAATCTTTGGTTTGTCAACTTCTGCACTTAATTACTAACATCTTTGTCTTCAAAAGGGATAAGGGGCCATTTGCTTCAAAAACGAGAATCATGCTTTCAATACTCCAGAAGCACGCTCTATAACATTTCTGAGTTGTGCATGGGCATGATTGAATTTTTCTTCTTTAGTCAAGGCACGTCAACGACGAAAATCAGCTAACCAATATCTCGTATTGCGATATGGAGTCATAAATCCATGAGTGTTGGCATAAGCAGCATCACAAAGATAATATTTGTCTATAGTTAACATGTGAGAAAGAATTATTGTTAAGTGAAATATATTATTATAAATAATAATAGTTGATTTTAGCTAGAAACATTAAAATACCTTGCAAAGGAAATGGAAAGCCGGATTTCGGGTTAAATGCAACTTCTCTTAAAACTCTAGCATCATGTGCTATGCCCTCCCATCCAGCCCAAACATAAGTGAATACCATATTAAAATCACATGTCTCTAAAAACGTTTTGATAACATTCACCTATTCCTCTACCTCTATATCGAGCTTGTTGGTCAACGGGTATAACTGCATGAATGAGAGTCCCATCTAATGCACCTATTGCGTCCTTTATTAAAAAAAAATATAAACTATAAGAAACTATTTAACCATGTTTTGATCTGCAAAGTATATGAACAAAAACATACCAGAAATATTCTTCTAAGATTTCTTTGACATTCAGATAAATGGGAGGTCTCCTCGTTAGGCATTGGTTGTACAACTTCTCTAGCAAATTCCATCATTGCTCGCAGTACTTGACGAAAATATCTATGGATGATCTCCGTTGAGTGTTGAAATCCTCGCTTAATCATTCTATAGCGTTCATTATGACCTATTATTGTTAAAAAATTGCATCTTCTCCTTGACACTTGCATTTCTACTATTTTGCAACCAATTCTTTTGTTTAAAATGGTTGCATAGTATATAGGCATCACGAGAAAGACGCATCAATTTAAGACATTGCATATTCGAACCATTTAATAACTCTAAAGTATACACATGTTCGGTCAACGATGAAGTGTTATCACTTATCCTTTTTAATTCGTGATGTAGATTTTAATTCGTTTCAAATACAAATAAAAAAGCAACAAAAGCAACAATTCTTCCTCGACATCCATAGAATACCTTGCAAATGAAACAAATTATAAAACATGAATAAAGAAACAACATAATTATAAAAAGCCATCATCCATAAATTGCATGTTCAAAAGTTACATCATCCAAAAGTTGCATGTTCAAAAGTTACATCATCCAAAAGTATTAAAAAATACATCATCCAAGAAAGCACATCATGCAAAAGCACATAATTCAAAAGTTACATGTTCAAACCCTAGCATCATATCAAAACACAATGGTCCAACTACACCATGTTATACTTACGTCCTATCATTCTAACCCAACCCTCACAACTCTCCGGCTTCAAACACAACCACACTTTCCTATAATCGACACTTTCACTAAAAATGAAAGTGGCTACGTGGTATAACGGGTGCTCTGTTCCCCATCCAATTTCATCCAACTTCTCCAAACAAGCAGGCACATCATTTGAATATTTTTCCATAATTGCTTTCACAGCCTTCGAAATATCTTCTTCGGCTTGTGAGTTACTTGCTTGTATACTTTTTCGCTTTTTGTTTTGTATTTTTGGACGGGAATCACACTCTTGACCTGAAGTTGGAGTCGGGGTTTGTTGGGTATTAGGAACTACTTCAACGTCTCCACTCAAGTGATAAAAAAGTGGGTCAGAAATGTTGGGCACACTAGAGCGTGGCCCATGACTTTCAATTCCTGTTACTTGGACACCGTCAAATAGTTGAACACAAAGATCAGGAAAGAGTAGGCCTGTACTCCTCAAAGGTTCTACACATTTGCATCTCTGTTTTAACAATATTGTATAAATAAATTATAAAGATATCAAATGGAAAAAATATAGAATTATAAAACTATAAAAGATTCACCTCAATTTCAAATTTCCATTCTTCCTCGTAAAATTAAACGTGTTGGTTGTTGGGTCATACACGTTGCCCGTTTTGTTTTTCAATCGGACCCATGTATTGTATTTCGCTTTCAAATAATCATAATGGTTTTTCATTTGTTTTTGTTCTACGATGAAGTTATGCTTGTTTTTAAGTGTCTCTGCAACATTCTTCCATGAACTTGGCTTAAGATTAGTGCCTTCTCGTCCATGCATGACAATCTCATGTATACAAGCTTCAAGAAAAACTCGCACCACACTTTCTTTTTTCCAATTTATCCTACGTCTCTTTAGTTGTGAACCCTCACCAACATTGTCCATACCTTAAATTTTTATCCAAAAAAATAACAAATCAATTGACAGATTGAATCAATAATACCTATATAAGAAATCAAGATAATTTAGGACAAAAGATGGATGATTTATATGCATAAAAATTTGGATATCAAATCACATATGGTAAAATCACATAAAAAATAATGAATGGTAAAATCTACATGGGTTTCACATAAGAAATCGATGCCATCTAAGAATAAAGTAGGTAAAATTAACATGAAATTCACATAAAAAATGGATACCCATGTAAATACATTAGATAATTTGACATGAAATTCAAGTAAAAAAGTTGATACTCACATCAAAAAACAATAAGGGTTAAGAAACAAAAATCAAGTTAAACATAATTGATACCAATTGAACAAAAGTAAAATCGTATATTGAACACTAATCACACATTGAACAGAAATAGACTGAAAAAAAAACAAATTCGAATTTGAATAGAAATCGCATATTGAACAAGAATCGTATATTGAACAAGAAATCGCATATTGAACAAGAGGAGAAATTGATGGTTACCTCTTTCAATTAGCAATGGCAGCAGGTGAAGAAACCAAAATTGAATGCTTGTTGTGCAAAATCGATGGTGATAATCGAGGTATTTGAGAGATTTGTGAAGCTTCTAGCCGTTTGATGCACTAATCGATGTGAGGAGATGCTCTAATCGATGTGGGGAGATGATGAATGAAGTATCGTTTGGGAGGGCAATCTTGGAAGAGATGGGCCTCTGAATCGTATGGGGGGTGGGCTTGTGATGGAGCGATTCAGATTAGTTTGTACCATTCAGATCTGTTAAATGTTGACGCCAAACAGCCCAAATGTCTGAGCGATTCAGACATGGGCTTTGTATGGCTTCATACAGACCCAAAGAAACAACCCCTTAGTTATGTTCCCAAAATTTTGGTGTTGCATCCTTTTTCACATTCAAGTATCACATGTTGATCCCTCTTTGGACTTTCTCATTTCTTTTGTTCTCAAATCGGGGTGTTACAACCTTTTTGACAATCAAGTATACCAACATGGCATATCAGGTTAATCTTCTTAGCAGACATCTTGTTTGATTTCTTGTCCCATTTGAGTAAAGATCAATTCAAGTAATTCAGATTGTTTATTTTTTTATTGTTTTATTGTACGTTTCAAATCAACTAAGTTATAAACACTAAGATCTAAATGATGAAAGCATAAAGTACAAGATATTTGAAGATTTAGCAATGATCATGATGAATACGTATGAACAAGTACAAATGGTCATCAATGATTCACTAGCATATATCAGAGTGTAGAAAAATCTTTTTGAGAAATGAATCTCAAGGTTGGTATTTATAGTACCTATTAACGGGGGGATTTAAAGGCAAATGGATGAGCCATAAATAATGGGCCTAATCCACAATTACAAAACTAAAAAGCAAGTTTAAGATAATTACAAATTCATACAACTAAGTTACTTTTCTAACATTTATCTACCAGAGCAATTAAGTCAATCAAATGAGAAAAGTAAGTGACGAAATACATAGCCAAATGCGTATGTTACCATGACGTATGTTTTTTAGGTCTTCTTTTAAGCTACATTCAAAGACATGAGTTTTCTATCCCTACGAGGCTACGACTACGTAGCCGAACTTGAACTTACATGTTATCATACGTAGATTATTGGTTAAGTTCAATGTTTCGAAAACCTGTTTTTTAGTAACCGGTCATGGTTCGACCGGTTCAACTGCCGGTTCAACCGGTTCCAAACATTTTTATGTTTTTTCCTTTTTTTACATTCATATATTTATAAAATCAACAACTTGATATCTACAAGTTAAAAAACATTAAAAATATACATTACAATAAGTTTTACATTAATAAAAAAACATTAAAATAATAATAATAATAACAAGTTTTACACGTAATTTTTTTTTAAATGGGTCAACCGGTTTTTTACCGGTTCGATCAACCGGTTCAACCACTAAACCGGCCGGTTCAATCCAGTTCTTAAAACGCCATAAAACCGATCACAATTGAACCGGTCCTTTCACCGGTTCCCGATTCAACCGGTTCGACCGGTTTTTAAAACACTGGTTAAGTTCTTTATTCTTTGAGCCAAGTAGTAAATTTCAAGTAACTTAGATTATTGTTCTAGATTGTTGCTTTTGAATTACACATTATTTACTCAAGCATACGGCAACTTTTTGGGCCAGTTTATTTACGTAATTCTGTTTTTACATATCTAACGAGCAGTTAAAAAGATGACAAGGATTGAAAAAGCGTAAAAGACAAAATTGACAACACAAATATATTTTATTTATCAACCCATAAACCCTTTAATAAAAACTATAAAAAACAACAATGTGATAAATATAATTGGTTTTGTTTAAAGGAAACACCTTTAATAATGAATATTGAGCATGATTGATTTTTATATTTGTAAAACTTACTCCCCATCTCTATTTTAAGCTTGAAAAGATCTACTTCGAGATCCCCATGGTATAAAGTATTTAACCATATATTAATGGGAGTCTCGATAAACAAAAAGAAAGGATTTAATACATCATATGCAACTTAGTTGTGATTCTTATTAAGACCAAATTCTTATGATAATGTCACATTTCGCTGGAAAAGGAAAATTTTGCTCAATGAATAAAACTAAGAAATTACGATATATATAAAAGTATTTGTTTTCATTGCTTTTATTAAGTGCATATATATAATATATGGATGTTAGAGTATATAATAAATGTGTGGTGATTATAAATATAAACGTGGATTATGATAAATACTAAAGTATAATACCACTTCTATATTTTATATTTCATATTATTGTATTGATATTTTTGATCAAATGTGATCAATACTTAAAATGCTTTATTATCTATTTTAATATATATATATATATATATGTACAATTAATATAATCAATTAAACCAATTAATACTCTTAAATTATGTAAAATGTGTAGTACGAGATGACAATGACTTGATAGTTTAGTTGTTTAATCTAACGTTTAAAAAAAAACTGTTTACCGGTTTAAGTGAGTTTGAAGTGCTTAATTCTAACTAATTTCAAATGAGTTTGAAGTGGTTAATTCTAACTAATCTCAAGTGAGTTTGATTTTGTTTTTTTAATTATGACCTCTGTAATGGAAGTTTTTGTTTGAGAATTTGTTGACAATATATGTAACAATTCAATTTTTAAAAATTCACTTTAAAATCACAAATACAAGAAATCAACTAATAATCAATCTAAAAAATCAATTAATGCAATCTTTACAGAATAATCTCGAATACAATGATGAAAAATATTTCTAACCGCAACAAATAAAATTCTAATTGGAGATTTAGATTCTTAGCGATATATCCAAATGATAACATAATATAAATATCCAATCAATAATACCAAACTGGTAATTGAATCCCCTCCTAACTATCCTTTTTCCAAGCTAGTAATCTCAATATGAAATTCATCTGAAATGCATATTTTTAAAACAAAATGAGGGTTAAAGCCTACGGTTTAGTGAAAAATTATAGTCAGTAAGCAATAAAGTCAAATCATTCAACAATAAAATCTTTAAATCAGATAATCACTCTATTGGCCCGCAAGCACTACATACCAATTAATCATAAGTCGGCACTCAGGCGCAACATCTCTCTTAGGTAACTAACCACAACAACTCCCATAATTTAACCGCACACACCCCAATAAGATCGCAATCAGTATCGGTTGTGGCTACCACACAAAACCAATTCGTGGGCACTATATTCCCTGTGCTCAGACCATTAACGCACCCGTTCTCTTGTGAAACTTTTCTATTCCCAATAATTTATAATCAACCCACATGCGTTAATAATAAATAACATCTAATAAAAACCGTGTCAAAGTTAACGGTAACAATTCACACTTACCAATCTGGTATATCATCGCCTTAAGAGCCATTTTATAAAATATTTCAGTTTGTTTATGATTAGCCTTTTCCCTTGTCTCTGCCTTTGAGACTTCCTGTATAAGCTTCTTCGTTTTCTTTAATAAAGATCGGGTGCTCTCAAGAGGGGGGGAAGATGATGGCATTACCGAAGCTCTCTTCTTGAGTGTTCCTTTTTTTGCTGTTCAAAGAAAATATTCAAATATTCCACCCCGAGTCTTAGCGATTAACAAAACTCAAACTAAACACCTTATATCGAAGCACCAAGCCCTACATAAAATCTCGTATTCAATCTTCGATTTCCTTCGCTTAAACAAACTAACTTTTATTTCCTATTTCTCAAAACACAATTTCTTTAAAAATCTCAATATGGTTTACCAAATGATACAACATTTAAATATGGAAGCACACATGTGCATCCAAATGAGAAAGAATGAGGGGCTAATACCTTTTGTACCTAAGTTACATATTTTGATAAATGGTTGATACCGAAAACTTCAATCGATTTACAATCGTTTGTCAATTCTGTATTGTAGGAGACATACCCAATTCAAAAAATGGTTATCGCTATGAGGGCGCCTCACGCTCGAACCTAGAACCATTCGATTTTAAGCAAACATTACCCCCATCCATTAGCAATTGAGCTAGGCGCCATTGACACCTAGGTTACATATTTGGCCACTTAAAAAATCGATCTGCTACCAATAAACTTTCACTGTCTACAAATATTAAACAATTGAATTATATTGAATTTACTTACTATTTAAAAAAAATTTATAAATTATTAGTTACATATTTAAATTTTCTAAATTATTAATCAGATGTAATAATAGTAAGAAGATTTGCAAAACACACTTTATATTCTTAACATTGTATAAAAGGGTTAAAAATATATTTTCTTTGAATAAGAAAATAATAATTTTTATGTTTTCTTATAAATAAAATATTTATCTTAAAAGAAGAGTTAAATGCAAATTTGATCCTTATGGTTTACAAAAATTAATGACTAAAGTCTCTCTAAAGAATTTTTAACTAACAAGGTCCTTTTACTTTTGATTTTTATAACACATATGGTCCTTCTTATTTATAACAATAAAAAAATTAGAGTTAATTAGGGGCAATTTTGTCCATTCACTTTTCCTATGCCATTAATCATAGTTTATAACATATTTGGTCCCTATTTGATTAAAATAAGAGTAAATTATGGATTTGGTCCCTGTGGTTTGGTACTTTTTATGGAATTGGTCCCCATACTTCATTAATTATGGAATTGGTCCCCGTGGTTTGGAGTTTGCTTTGGATTTGGTCCCCAATACTGACGTCCGTCAGTAAGAGCCGTTAAGCCATCCCCATGTGCGATGCACATGGGGGCAAATAGGTAATTTCATACTAGAGATGACAATAATTATTTCTCTTTCTCCTTATTTCATCCCTACCGGCAAAACTCCGGCAGACGTCCAACAACTATTCCGGCCAACTGCATTTCCGACGAGGTAGGAAAACCCCCTTTTTCTCCATCTCCATTAAACACTTCCTTCTTCCTACAACACACTCATACCAGAGATGACACGCACACATCGACACATAGTAACACACACACACACCACCGTGAATCCAACATGAACCCACCACAGATTCACGCACCACCTATTAACACACACATACACACATTCTCGCCGGAAAAAATGGTTCGCCGGAAAATATTCTTGCCACCACCATGGTTTACCACCCACCTAAAGCCATCATCCTCGTCGGTGTCCCTACGTTTCTCCGGCAGAAACGCCGACGGCACCAACACCACCACCAGACCACCGCACCACCACCCACCTGCGTTTTTATGCCGGAAAATATCATGCCGGCGATTGATTCACGGTGAAGATGGAAAATTGCAGCGACGGAACGAAGACTGAAGTTTACAGAGAGGAACGATGGGTCACCGGGTAGGTGGGACTGTGATGGTGGTCAAACAGTGATGGTGGTGGGTCGCCGAACAAAGAACGACGGTGAGGTTAGATAGTGTTATGATCTCACTATCGGAGATGGGGTGTGTGTGTGCGCCGGAGAACGGTGTGTTTGTCTTTATGCCGGAGAAGGGGTGGCGATGGCGGTGGCAATGGCGGCGGCGGTTGCCGACTGGGAATGGGGAAGATGAACTGTTGTACTTGTACAACACAGTACATGGATTATGTGTATATATGTATTATATATGTTTTAAATACAAATATATTATATAATATTTATCTTTAGCCCTCCAAAATCTAGTATATATACAATTTTGGTCCTTGATTTAAGAAAAAAACAATTAAACAAAAATGTTAAAGTAAAGAAAAAAGCAAAATTACTTTTTTACCCTTAATGCTAACAGAGAGGTTAAATGGATGTTAGGGATAGGGACCAAATCCAAAGCAAACTCCAAACCATGGGGACCAATTCCATAATTAATGAAGTATGGGGACCAATTCCATAAAAAGTACCAAACCACAGGGACCAAATCCGTAATTTACTCTTAAAATAATGAGTTATATTTATATTTAGTTAGTCCTTATTGTTTAAAAAAGATAACATTTAAGTTTTAACATCCATAAAAAAATAACACTATATTTTCTTGTTGAACTTTGTAATTAATTTACAAAGTGGTTCTTTAATTGTAAGATTTGTGTATTTTCAATTTATTTCATCCTCTAATAATATTTTAATAAATTAGGATAACATTAGTTTTTAAGTTTTAATAAATTTAACTTTAATGTACTCAATAAATTGTCAAAACAAATCTAAATTTTAGTAAATATCTAACATATTTAATAATTGTTAAAACAAGTCTAAATTTTAATAACTTGTCAAAACAAATCTTACCTTTTAATAAATATCGAACATATTTATTAAATAACACATCACAAATCTAAATTTTAGTATGAAAATAGCACAAAAGAGTAAAAAAATGCATAATAAACATTATAGGAAAAAAACATACACCACAACATCATGTTTTAAATGACACTAGCGATGAAAAAACATGGTAAATTCGATACCAAATAACCATATAAGATAGAAATGTGTGAATATATGATTTATGAAAAAAGCATATTAAATCTATTTAATTACATATCACATTTATATTTATTTTTGAATTTGATGGATCTCTTTTCAAATAATATAACCCGAATTAATCATAAATTCCAATTTTCTTCAAATGGATGATAAAACTAACAAGAAAATATAAAATATATTTTTATAATTTATAAACTAAATAGATATAATTAGGGATGGTATTAAAATATATTTAATCAATATAAAAGAATATATACATGGTTTATTTGGCATAAAAATAGTATAATATGTCAAAATAGGACCAAATGAATTATTTTAATCAAAGAGACAAAGAGGGACCAAATGTGTTATAAACTAATATTAATGGCATAGAAAAAAATGAATGGACAAAATTATCCCTTCTTAACTCTAATTTTTTTTATGTTATTAATAAGAAGGACCATATGTGTTATAAAACTCAAAAGTAGAAGGACCTTGTTAGTTAAAAATTTCTTAGAGGGACTTTAGTCATTAATTTATATAAACCACAAGGACCAAATTTGCATTTAACTCTTAAAAGAATGTATCATATTAAATATATTGAATTGCCATATTATTTAATAACTATATTAAATTAATTAGAAAACTTATGAATTAATCATTAATATAACAATATTAAGAAGATTTATAAAACACATTTTGTATCGCTAACATATTAAAAAAGTTAAATAACATATGTTCTTTGAGTGTTATGATTTCTTATAAATATATATTTTTTCTTGAAATATATGGACATCACATATTATATATTCATAAAATATTACCTTTTGGTACTTGAATTCGTTAGTTGAGTTTGTTTATTATCTGACAATTAGTAGACTTACTTCTATCGGTTAAACAACCTCTTCTACCTTTCACTTTGGTGACCTGGTAAGCCATCTCTTTGGCTTAAGTAGATTGGAGAGTACTGACCACCTAGTCATGAATGGCTAAATAACATAGATAAATTTGGTTGAACGAGTCTTAGGGAATTCCGACATCATTGTGTTAAATAATTGATTCAAACCATGCATTATAAAGTGATTCTTAATTTATTCATTGTGAATGCAATTATCTTTGAGTTGTGTTTGTTTATCAGTTTTGCACTTCTTGATTAGTTTTATCATCAGTTAGCTATTTTATTATTCGAAACCCCAATTTTCCAAAAGCATGTTTTTTAGGCTAATTAACAAAAACTTTAGTAGCTCTTCTAGCTTAATTATTCCTAGTGTTAAGAACGATATCTGGACTTATCTATGCTATACTAGCGTATTAAAGGCTGTTAATTAGTCCATTTCTTCAAGAAACGATCCGAAGTTATAAGAAAAATGGTTTATAGTCGGTGTTGTCTGTTCATCATTAGGGAATGGTTTCTCTTGCAATTTATACTCATACAGATTTTGATAGTCTTGCAATTCCGGATAGTAGGTGCTTGAGTACGAGCTGAAAGAATGTTGGCTCATTTAAGGAAATCCTCTGTAAGTGAAGGCTGACTCGTTGTTGTAGTTGAATTTTAGGCATGCATCAATCTGTAGGTTCCAAATTACCAAGATGTAAAAGAATAACTCTATTCAATACAAGATCAAAGAGAAGAGACAATATGAATGCATAAAATGACAATTTCCATACTGGGAGGCTACAAAGAGAATGGATGCTAAAATGAACCTTATCCAAAAAAGAGAATGGTGAATGTAATGATTGTTGAATTTTCCCAAAATGTCTCTCCTAGGGTTTCTAACCTAAGAGCACCTTTTAAATAGGGTGGGCCAAAAGGCTTTACAAAACAAATGGATAGGCTCTAAACAAGTGAGCCCAATCCACACAAATACAAGAAATAAACAAGAGTTTAAGAAATTACACAATTAACCACCAAAGTTTGATAAACAAAACAATTGACACAACTATTGAGATCTAACACAACGACATGAGCATTATATGTGTGCACCCCTAACATACCCACCACTTGTGCCTTTCCACCAATCACCTGCTTCTCGACATCAATTAAGTCTTGAAACTCTCGATTCAAGGGACGAGAGACGTGCCTTGGTTGGATCACATTCCATGGCCGTTATCGTGACCAATAATCATATGATAATACGGCAGGATAGATGTAAAAACACTTAAAAAGGAATCACGTTAGGTACAAGATTAGTTTCTAGAAATAAAATATAAAACAAAAAATTAGAAAATAAATAGAAAAAACTAACAATATTCTTGCAAAAAAGAAATCAAATGATATTAAATATCAACAACTCTCAACACAATCCCAATCAAAAGGTTACAAACTCATTTCCTGAATTAATGAAATTAACTAAGAAAACAAAGATTAAACCTAAAATCTATTACCTAATTAACCGAAACAAAATGTGGTTGAAGCTCCAAAATTGCCTTATTTGCTCCCCTCCTTGAATTTGAATAATTACCATTCATATACCACAAGAGAATACGACTTATAACCCTTTAAAAACCGTAAAAGTTGTCAAGCCCACTAAATGATTAGCACTTCTAAAATTATGCATAAACCAACGATCATTTTATAAATATACTACTTAGGTTTTGATTTGAGTAATATGCTCACCTCTGCAAACATTTTGAAGACTATTCTCGACGGTGACTAATGCGACTGAAGTCGCTCAAAACGTGGCATTGCCACTTTCACACCCTTTTGCTTCTATTAACCAATAAACATATATAATTAGCTTAGTAGATCATAAAATGTGTAGAAACAATATGGATGCACGTAATTTTGAAGCTTTTATCATCACCCTATTTGAACAACTATAAACAATAACAATCAAATAAATTAATCTAACAATATAATCGAAAAGTTATGGTATTTAGTAATCATACACAACGAGACATATACTTTTGCTTTAACGAATGGAGCTCGACGGCCATTAATAAGATAGGTTGGCGGTCGCTGCTTCTTGACGTGGTATTCAATTTGTCATAAGATCTTAAAGTTCGATGTTTTCTAGATACCATCAATACATAGATATGCTAAATAAAGGTCAATATCAAAGTCCAAAAAGAAATATTGACGTCATGTTAATTATTGTTTTGGATGGATTAATTACTGTAAAAAGTTTGATATTATATAAGTTTCAGGGGCCAGCAGAACCAGGTATCCGTCCTTTTTTATGGAACCATAACCAGGGAAACCGACAGATCCTGAAATGAAGGAACTGAAACCGCTTACATGGGTTTTTTCATATTTTGGAATCGGTTCCAATACCGGATAACCGGTGTAACTTTCGTTTTTTTTAATCCTTATATTTTTATACATTAAAAATGTAATATGTCCTTTGTGTTAAGCAAAAGTAACTTCTTAAGCTAATGTAGTGAATCAAAGTAGTGAGATCAGCATACTCTGGCCAACTTTTCTTACCTCATGAGTACATCACGGTCCCAACTGGCAATACCGGAGCGGTTTCGAAACTGGCAATATCGAAGCGCTTCTGGTTTCAAAAGTAGGTACCTACTTCCAATGCTCACTCCTAACACGTTTATTTGCTTAAGAAACTCCTTAAAATATTTCTTAAGAAACTATAGAACCAAAAATCACATATTTAGTACGGCTTTTTCTATTTATAACAACACATGGATTTATCTCCGAACCATACATATTTTGAAAACCAAAAAATTGTCGCTTTTATATAGTATTCAACATAAATAACCTTACACGATAATAAATATTTATTACAACATTCATCAATAATATTTATTCCATTATTTATCATAATACTACATGCAGAAATAGATGCTTATTAAGTTGTGAAAATATGTAAATTTCTAAATGACCCTATCCTAAACAAACTAAATAATATTTTGTTTCTTTTTAAAATTGTACACACGTAAATTTTCACTGTTAAGAAAATGCTACGTTTATTTTATTATTATTATATTTTTGGATAA
The DNA here is from genome assembly GCA_030169165.1 of Centaurea solstitialis. Classification (NCBI taxonomy): domain Eukaryota; kingdom Viridiplantae; phylum Streptophyta; class Magnoliopsida; order Asterales; family Asteraceae; genus Centaurea; species Centaurea solstitialis. The sequence continues at coordinate 39,850,330 of CM058042.1, read as the reverse complement.
GATACATTTAGGCTTTGCCTAGTAGTCCTTGGCAATTTAGAACTGAAAATTCGGCTGTCTAAGACTAAGTAAATCCATAGCAAATAAGTGAAAACATTTTGCTACCCGACAAAACTTTAATGTTAGAGACGAACTAGCCTCTTGCATATCCATCGCAAAGTAGTTGTTTTCATCAAGATTTATTTTGATATTATATACTATATACAATTGCCAGGCGCCCCGGCCCAACAACTACTCACCCATGCCCTGACCCGACCCGACCCATGACCCAAACCCACCCTTTCCTCTCCATTTTCTGACCCAAATCCGCCTAAAACCTGCCCATGACCCATGACCCACGACCCGCGCCTATCCTCATCATATCAATCTCCAATTTTACATTCTTGGCTCCTCAACTTATAAAGTTTATTCATTTTATATCTTTAACTTTTCAATATTTCATTTTACGTTTTAATCATATATCGTGTATTGGCTAAAAAACGTTAAAAAATACGTTTTAATTTTAACAAATTACGTCATTATATTCGTATCGTCGATGCGATTGAAATGAGCCTAATATTGAATAATTTTTGACGTAGATATTTTATTATATACTATATATATCTTCCAACTTCTAACCGATCCAACTCTTATATCCATTTTCAAACGAACATATTAGCCCATAAACTTAGAACTTATAAGGTTTATTCACTTTACACTTTTTATTTTTCAATATTTCATTTTACCTTTTAATCATATATCTTGTATTGGCATAAAGACGTTAAAAAATACGTTTTAATTACGCCATTATGTTTGTATCGTCGATACGATCAAAATGAGCCTAATATTGAATATTTTTTGATGTTGCCATTTTAGTATATACTATATATAAGCTCCAACCAACCGGAACACTATAACCATTTTCAAAGTCACATATTAGCGCCCTAAACTTATAATATTTATTCACTTTATACCTTTACTTTTCTATATTTCGTTTTACGTTTTACTCATATATCGTATATTGGTTGGAACATGTGAAAAAATACGTTTTAATTTTAACAAATTACGCCATTATAATCGTATCGTCGATACGATCTAAAATATGTTAAAAAATACGTTTTAATGTTAACAAACTGCGACATTATAATCGTATCGTCGATAAGATCGAAATAAACCTAATATTGAATATTTTATGTATTTATTTTATTATATACGATATATATACGTTCCAACCGACCCAAATCCTATACCCACCTTTAAACTTACATATCAGCCCCCTAAACTTATAATATTTATTCACGTTATATCTTTTAGGTTTTATATTTCATTTTACGTTTTAGTCATATATAGTATATTGACTGAAATATGTTAGAGTGTCGGTAGATACTGTTCATGATCCCGGTGTGAAACCCGGGCTTATTAACTAGTTTAATATCAAATATAAGGAAGAAAAGATTAATTCCCTCTTTGTGATTTTTAAAAGAGTAAAGGGCCGTTTACTTGATGCTTACCCAGTAAGTGCTTACCGAGTCAATTTACCTTACGGGATAAACATGACAGACTAGAATCTTACCCGGTAAGAGAGATGACATGAATCGAGAGTCTTACCTGGTAAGTGAGATCGACAACTCTTACCAGGTAAGAGCTTACCGGGTAAATTGTTGCGTACAATAATGTTTTGAAAAACTAAAATATTGTCCGATATGGTATGTGATAGTGTTTGATTTTACCAGTAAGTACTTACCGGGTAAGTGTTCAAGTAAACGGCTCCTAAGTTATCTAAAAAACGTATTTTATATTGTTGTGTTTCAAGAATCTATTTTTTTTTTTATAACTTTTGGTATTTGAATAAAACATTTAAAATGAATATATACTTTTTTTTCTCAAAAAATGAATTTATTTACAAAATTATGATATGTTCCAATTTTTCTTTACCAATCACAACACATTCTATTTTTTTTATTATTAATAGGATTAAGTACATGGGAGTGTATCGAACTTGTCACGTTTTATCATTGTATGTACTCAACTTTAAAACTTACCGATTAATGTACTAAACATGCTAAAATTGTCATTGTATGTATCCAACTTTATCAAAACCTACCATTTAATGTATCCAACTTGTCACGAAAGTGTATCCAACTTGTCATGAAATACATTAAATGGCAATTTTAGCAAGTTCGGTACATTAATCGGTAAGTCTTAAAGTTGGGTACATACAATGATAAAACGTGACAAGTTCGATACACTCCCATGTACTTAACCCTTATTAATAAAGCCATAATATGTTTCTTTAATTACATAAAAAATATAGTATATTGCTATCTCGAAAACAAGGATGGGTTTTATCTTGGAGATCGATTGGGTATGAAGATCCGATTTGAGTTTGAAAAGCTCATGGACTGATGATGACGCGTATGGAAGTGAGCGTGAGAAAAAGAAGTTTGGGAAAAGTGTTTGGTTAATTAACGCTTTTTCGATTAATAGAAAATAAGTAAAAAAATGTAACTAAATTAAAAGCAAAAACTAATTATACTTATTTGTAGAATGTGACCAAATAAGTGATCAAAAATCACAATTAAATGATGAAACAGAAAAAACAGAGAGCACCTAGGTAACCACCTCAAAGTTAACAAAGAAATAAATCATAATCAGTTTTAGTACAATTCACTAATTCTTCAATAAAATATAACTTAACTATAATATATTTTTTTGGACAAAAGGTTGATATGGGTAATCTTAACCGGCACACAATCGTCTGTCAATTTCATAATGTCGACATACCTGACTCATTCAATGGTTGTGGCTATGAGGGTGTCATATGCTCAAACCCAGGATCAAGCGGTTGTAACTATAATATATATATATATATAAAATTATATATACTTCACTCTTTCGGAGTGGCATCTAAGTAGCAAGCGGTACAAGAAAAAGAAGGAAAATGACGTATAATAAGAGTGTTGATTAAAATTGTAATTAGTTCACAGTTATCATTGAAAACCATTCTAAAAGAAAAAGGAAAAGAAATTATTATAAAAGAAAATGAGCGATAACAAGAAAAGATTTAATGTAACACCCCAAAAATTTGGAGCAAACAAAAACCTTCTTTTACGAAAGGTGTTAGTACAAATTACGCTAAAGCGTGAGCTCTTCCAAAAAATGGGGTATAAAGTAATGTACAATTACAATGTTGGTAACTTAAATGAAGCGGTATAATCACCAACAAGTCAAATCCCTAACAAGGAAAAGACTACAAAAAGGGTTATCAGTTCTACTATCGGCTCGCGGTCTGAACGACCGGTCTCTTCACACGATCCCCCAAGCTCACTCTAAACCCAAACCTTTACTTTAGAACGACGTCACTAGCACATGAGAGACACATCGACACCATACAAGTGTTAGGCCAAAAGAGCCTAGTGAGTTGTACGAACAAGTACGATACATATAGAATCATGATAAGTCATATGATGTATACATAAAGGTATATAACCAACACAATCCAAGTATACTTTTACGGGTTATCTTTTATCTTCGGAAACAGTGGGAGCGACCCACCTCCACCAACCAATATCCCATCACTCGTTACTTTCAAACACCTCGATGTTCCGAATTTAGCATGGCAACATCATCCGAGGCCCACACACCAAGGAGCAACCCGAGGGCCGGCGACATAGGGGCATTCCTATTTCAGAACCTCCCAAGACTGTTTGGTGTGGAAATATTGCGTTGGTTCGTCCATGTTATTAACACACAAGACTTCGATACTGAATTTAGCATAGCATCTCGTCCATGTTATTTATATACAAGACCTCGATACTGAATTTAGCATAGCATCTCGTCCATGTTATTTACATACAAGACCTCGATACTGAATTTAGCATAACATCTCGTCCATGTTATTTACATACAAGACCTCGATACTGAATTTAGCATAGCATCATCAACGGAGGTATTAATCTAGGGTCTCAAGCCCTTTACCCATTTCATATTAGGCCAACATATTCGGGGCTCAATCCCTTCACATAATTCTGTGGCACTCGTAATAACTCATGTTCCAAGTAGGCATTTATCATATACTTCATGGAGTTAATTCATGCTTTTATGGCAACATAATAACACGTATTTCTCATAAATACTTTCATTATATAATCACATGGGTTTACTGTTGGTCCCAAGTAGGTGACCTTCAAGTAAGGATAGTGTTTGGGATTATAGAAGGGGGGGGGGGGGTTGAATATAATCACACAATTTTTCACTTTTAAATTCTTGTTGTATTAACAAAATGAATTTACAGATTGTTGCGGAAATAGAAAAGACTAATAGTCTAAACTAAACAATCTAAGTTCTTTCACTATGCACTAAGTGAGAAGAGAATAAAGAAAGAAGATAGAGGGAATAAGAGAGAAAGGACTTGAGTATTTTTGGACGAAGAAGAAGTATGGAGAACATCTCTTCACGTCCTATTTATACTCCATGCATTAAATGCATGCAGACCTACTATTGTGACGTGTCACAATGTGAGTGGTCTGTTGTACTATTTACTATAAACAAATACTCTTTGCATGGTGTGCAAAAGAGGATGTTTGTAAACAGTTGCCTTGAGGTCTGATAAGTACGGAGGGAACAGTAAAGTAACTGCCCTTATGTACTATTGTGTCAGTAAAGGCGGATAATCCTTTTGTGCATTAGACTAAGACATTGTTCTAATCCTTCAGGATCAGGATACTGATCAGTGACTAGAGTCCTGAAACTGAGGAAGTTCAGGGTCACGTGTATCCTGATGAATCTTCAGGATGTCATACGATAGTGAACAGACTGCTATCACTGAGTTCCGTCTTCAGATCACGAGCATGCTGTTCCTGTCATCAGCTATTTCTTCGACGTCGCTGATGGTTCTTTGTGTATGATCTTAATGTCTTCAGGAGGAGGTCTTTACTTCAGTGGACAGGATCAGTAAACTGCAGAACAGGCTCGTTAGTCTCCTGATCCTGATCCTGAAATCTATAAAGTTAAGTTACAGCACAAGTAACATGGAATAACACTGAACAGACTCAGTGATAATTCCTCAAGCTATAACAGAAGTAAAAACCTATTCACTAAGTAAAGATTCAGGATCATTATCATTTCATCAGGTCTTAGGAGAGCTGGATCAACAATCTCCCCCTAAATGATAATGATAAGACAATAGAGTAATTGTCTTAATCTAGAAAAGTTAGAAATAAATCTAAGTCTAGAACTAAACAGTAGGAAATAGAACTCATAAAGGTACATGTCCCATTTACTGTTTTGAGGGATCTTTTTCAGTACTATGATGGAATGAAGTACAATGCACTGAATTGCATTCTCATTAATCTGATTTAAGTATTACAAGAGTAAGGAAAATACAAGAGTACATGACAGGAGTACTGAAAGAAAAAAATTACACAATATCTAACTATCAGATTCTTCGCTAATGTATTCAGTCTTGACGCAAACAGGAACAGGAGTGTCGCTGAAGGCAAGTCTGTGATCAAGTATAGCTCTGACAGTGCGAATAATCTCTTTGTTGTCTGGATTTTTCTTATCTTGTTGTGTAGTGAAGAGAACTGTCAAAAGATGTTCATAGGGCGCTATGTGTAGCTCACTGAAGCGCTGAAAGCGTAGGATTTTTGAGTTATCGCTAACACAGATGCCATGAACAGGTTCTCTGATTACTTGTCCTTCAGATAGAGAGATTCCAGGAGGGAGTGAAAGATCAAGCATTGAGAGGTCCAGAGGTTTAACAACCATTCTGGGAAGACAGGGAGTAGGTCTTCTTGTAGAGGTGCCTGCAGATCTTCGAACTGGTTGCTGAGATAGGACTGAAGAGTAATGGAGCAGGTCATCAGGTATTTCAGTTGTCCTTCTGATGCGAGCAATAAGTCCTTCAATGACTTCTTCTACTTCAGCCCGACAGTTCTTGTTGGCTTTGGGAAGTAGGGATCTGATTTCGTTCCACTCTGAGAAGTTGTAACGATCTAACTTGTCCAGAGTGTGCTTGCGTCCTTTACTCCAGAGCGTTTGACTGTGATCCAGATTTTGCTAGGATTACCTTTCTTGCCTCTAGATCGGCGAAGATGGATTCCTGAGATGGCAGCACCATGCTTTCGGAGGTGTAACCGATCTCTGCACCAGTCAAGCTCAGCGTTTACTTCTCCAGTCTGTACCTCTGCATTTTTGTTGAAGACCTTCAGAACAGCCTTCTGTGCAAGGATAGGATCTGCACTTATTTCTGCATCTTCATCTACAAAATCCGATGCAAGCCTTTGAGCGGCTTGGGCAGAGAGGAAAGCTTCCTTCTGCTTTTTATTGTGCTCTAGTTGAGCCTGTACAGCTTCGTTGTACTCCTCCTGCGAGAGATAGGCGAACTCGGAGTCACAAGAGGTACGAAGAGGGATTTTTACTCTTGTACTCTCGAGTCGCTCTATCACGGCGTCTAAGCGCCCATCCCTGTCAATGGCAAAGGAATTGTCAGGGTAATTTTCACCTTCAGATCTAGGAGAGTTTGAGGGAGGCGATCTGGGTGAAGAAGCAGGGGTAGAGAAGTCATCAGAGATGAATTCATCATCTGATGAAAGGCATATTGTATCAGGGGTGGCTCGGATTTCAGGGGTTCTGGATGAAGAGGCTTCTTGGTTGAAACGGGTTGTAGGACGGGTAGTATTGGTTTCTTGGTTGAGGGGTGTGATCCTGAAGGTCATAGTAGATAATTCAGCCCTGGTCTGTTCATTGGGACTATTCTCCATTAGGCGAATAATGTCACCAGTGACAGAACCATAGTTGACATCTTCAGGATCGGCTTGGGTATTAGGTTCAGGTTCAGTGTGAGAGGTGATTTCAGGAGATGGTTCAGGAGAAGATAGTTTAGGAGGTTGGTAGATAACCATTTGAAGGTTATTAGGAGGGGAGTCTTCAGGTGAGGTGTCTAAGGTGATGGTTTCAGAGGTAGGTTTGGTTTTAAGAAGAATAGAGATAGGTTGGTTATCAGAGGAAGAGGGAGAGGATGGTAGTAGAGACATACCAGAGGCATCAGGGTTCTCCCCCTGAGGTTGTGCGAGCCCTGGAATGGGCGCTGAGGTAGGAACCTTCTCGACGAAGATGTCGTCGTCTATATCATCATCATCATTTTCATCATCGTCATCCTCGTCTTCATTATTCCCCCCGGCTTCAGTGGTTCTCCAGTTCGTGGAGGGGGAATAGGCGGAATGGTCTCGGGGCTGTCTCGCCCCCTCAACAGGTGCCTGCACTAAGGCAGTTGTTGATACACTCCTTTGGAGGAGAGAGGCCATGTCACTGAGGACTTTGCGCGTGATGTATGATGATGAGATCAGGGACTGCAACACATCCCTGTCCGCCGTGGTGAAAGATGGAGGCGGTGCAGGAGCAGAGGTGAGGGCGTTAACAGCAGAGGAGAGCCCTGTCACCTGCTCCTGGATGGCGCGGATGGCAGCTTCCTGAGCATCCAACCTCTGAACCACCGTTAATTGTAAGGTGGTGAGAGAGTTGGTGCTGTTGTTGATTGTTGTGGAGAGCGCAGGGAGAGCCGTTGCCTTCAGGTCATCAATAGATGCCTGAAGGTTGGTGGAGGAGGAGGCAACTTGTGAAACCTTGTCGTGGATGTTATCCAGACAAGGAATGGAGAGGGTGACGGCCGTGGGCGGCGGAGTTGCGGCGACGGCGGCGGTCAGTGGCACTGGCGGCGGCGGCTTCAGCAGCGGCTGCAGCAGCTTTGGCAGCAGCAAGCTCCTGTTGTAAAGTCTGGAGACGTGCTGAATGCTCTGCCTCCTTCTGCTGGAGGGCTGTGCGGGCCTCCTGCAGGTTCCGTTCAGCGGACTGCCTGCGAAGCTCAGCTGTGTTCAGCTGATGCTCGGCATCCGTGAGAATAAAATCATTGAAGGGGTCATCCTGATGAAGTTGGGGATGCCCTTCAGAACCTGCTCCTAAAGAACCTGTAAATAGAGGAGCTAAATGAGTACTAGAAGACTCAGTAGCTTTCATAGAAGAAGAAAAGGTAACAGTTTGCTTAGAAGTATTACCTGAGGCTAGGAGGGTATCAGAACGATTACCCTCCACATTCTCTGAGTGTTCGAGTTGAACAACCTCAGGTTCTTGTGTAACAGGAGCAGAGATAGGAGTATCTGCAGTGGAAGAATTTTTAGATAAAGGAGATGGTTTATTAAAGTACTGGGGCAGGGTAATGTAATATTTCTTACCAGCCGCCTGTTTCTTTTTCTTCTGCGCCTTAGACTTGGCGCGTTTTGGAGGAGGTGGAGGAGTGGCAGAAGATGGTTGGGGGCGCTTCTGGAGCGCAGAAGTTGTGGTTGCAGCTGGGGAAGTCAGTATGGGGTTAGCTACTGACATAGCATGCATAGAAGTAGAAGAATGTGGTTTGGAAGAGAAGAGAGAAAACGTACCTGCAGTTGGAGAGGTGGATTGTTCAGCATCCTCCTGAACTGGTTCAGGAACGACCAGGACGGCGGAGAGAGGGACGTCGTCAGGTTGAGGAGCAACCTGTTCCAGGAACCTGGGTCCAAGAGTGTAGTTGTTGGAGTTCCCGACCTTGGGGTAGTTGTCCCCCATATGTAGCTCCAGGACGGCCGAGAAAAATCTGGGGAAGGCCATGTTGACGACCCGGGTCTTGCTCCGGACCTTCTTCACCATGTCATCCCATATGCAGCGAGCATAGTCAAACTCGCGATTTTTGATCGCAGAGAAGACCATGTGCTGGATGACCGTAGGGAACTGCTCCGTGCTCCCCGTCTTGCCCGATAAGCACAGGCCAAACGTGTTCCATATATAGTAGAACGTAGCGTTTAGTCCTGACTTATGGACAGTGGCACCCGTCTTTGGTAGCAAGACGCCATCCTTCACAGGCCATCGGTAGCTTATGGCGTCCAGGAATTCTATGATTTCGTCAGCGGTGGGGACATGAGGGAAGCGCTTCTTCTTTGGGAAGTTGAGCACGTTCCTTAGGGTTCCGAAACCAAAGGAAATGATGTTTTCCTTGATTTGGAATTTGATGACCTCTCGCAGGACACCTTTGGTATTCTTTTCCTTGGCAACAGTGGCTGTAGACCATAGTTGTTGCAGCATTGGCTTGTTCGGCTTAGGGTCAAGGGTGAAAGCCGTCTTCAGGGGGCTGTTCAGCAAGAATTCTTTGGCAGGCAGCAGGTATGCTTTGTCTGCTGGGATGTCAAACAGTCCTATGACGTTGTTCTGCTTGAACTGCACGTCATGTTGTGGGATGATTATTGGCAAACTCTCAGTAGCTTGCAGAGGTGTGGCCTCAGATGAGAGCTGGGCGTCCAAGGATGTAGATGTAGTAGCAGCCATCCTGTTAAAAACATAAAAATAACATATATGGATGATTAAGAGTCCAAAATATGCATTTTTCTTCATTTTTCAATGAACACAAAATATGTTCATAAAAATGGTGAAATCCTTTATACTTAGAATAGATTAGATACCAAAATTCACAAAAAAATGTGTTTTGGTATTGAAAAGAAACTTTTATTTTGACGAAAAGATATCAAAAATAAGAGTTTATGATTGTTCTTAAAAGAAATAAGAATATCATGTAAACTGTTTAACAAAAACCTTAGAAGATTTTGGAGAAACTAAGATCAAACGAAGTGATCTTAGTGTTTTTGAAAAACGATTTATCACACTAAGTTGTTTAAGTGAAGAAAGCCAACTTACTATGTAGAAAGAACAAAAATTAAGAAACACTTACGATGAATTTGTTGAAAGAAAGATATGAGTGTTCTTGATGTTCTTGAGAAATTAAAACTTGTTCTTGCTTTTCTTGCTTGATTGCTTAGAGATTTATGTGAGCGTAAAGAGTGAAAATGAATACAAGTGAGGTTTTTATACCTCGTGGTAGGAGAGAGAAAAAGGATGAGAGAGAAAAGAGCGGCTAAATTCAAACGTAATGATGAAAAAGGGAGTTCTACGCGCGTTCACGCGCCTGACACACGTAGTGGGGAACAGGAAACGTCCCATTACGTGTCAGCCCAGATGAAACGTTTGTTTTATATGAAAAACTAAAAACCACCTTTTCAGGGGATGATTCCATTTTGGTGAAAGATATGTTTTATTGGAACCAGAGTACTTATCAGATAAGTACTGTTTTGGGAAAAATCCTCTTATCACAATTAATGCGATAAGATTTCAGTAGCAGGGAGAAGAAATACTTACCTGAGAATCATCAGTATTCGGATTTTGAACCAAGATTTTGTAAGTACTGAATAGAGTTATCCCCTGAAGAAGAGTTATTCAGGAGTTGTTAAGAAAAGAGGTCCTGAGAGAATATTTTTATAAGGACTTTAACAACTGTTTGTCCTGAGAACTTCTATTCTTCAGGATTTAACATCCCAAGTTCACTGAGGAGCATATTAAAACGCGTCACATCCAGTGGTTTGGTAAAGAGGTCAGCAAGCTGATATTCAGTAGGGACAAAATGGAGTTCAATATCACCATTCATCACATGATCCCTGATGAAGTGATATCTCACTTCAATGTGCTTTGTCTTAGAGTGTAAGACAGGATTGTTAGCGATGGCTATTGCTGAAGTGTTGTCACAGTAGATAGGAATTTTGGAGAGTTGTATGTCATAGTCCTGAAGTTGATTTCTCAGCCACAGGACCTGAGCACAACATATTCCTGCTGCAACATATTCAGCTTCAGCAGTTGATGTGGACACAGAGTTCTGCTTCTTGCTAGTCCAACTCACCAACTTGCCACCTAATAGGTGACATCCACCAGTAGTGCTTTTCCTGTCGATCTTACATCCTGCAAAGTCACTATCAGAATAAGCTGTTAGATCGAACCCTGAGTCCTTGGAGTACCAAAGACCCATGTTTGGAGTTCCCTTCAGGTATCTGAAGATCCGCTTTACAGCGGTCAGATGGGATTCTTTGGGTTCAGCCTGATAACGAGCACAGAGACATGTAGAATACATGATATCAGGACGACTCGCTGTAAGATACAGCAGTGAGCCAATCATTCCTCTATAGAGAGTCACATCAACAGGTTTCCCTTTGGAATCCTTGTCAAGAGACAGAGGAGGAGCCATTGGAGTCTTCATCGGTGTACAGGATGTGAGATCAAATTTCTTCAGCATCTCATGTACATATTTACCTTGATTGATAAAAATTCCCTTTTCAGATTGCTTGATCTGAAGTCCTAAAAAGAATGTTAGTTCGCCCATCATAGACATTTTATATTCAGATTTCATGAGCAACTCAAACTTTTCGCAGAGTTTGGGATTGGTGGATCCAAAGATAATGTCATCGACATATATCTGGACAAGAAGGATATGCTTAGGATATTTCTTTAGAAATAAAGTGCTATCAATCTTTCCACGAACAAAACCTTTAGAGAGAAGAAAGGTTGAGAGGGTGTCATACCAGGCACGAGGAGCCTGTTTTAACCCATAGAGAGCCTTGTTTAATTTGTAGACGTGATCAGGGAACTTAGGATCTACAAAGCCAGGAGGCTGAGCCACATAGACTTCTTCATTAAGTTTTCCATTCAGAAAGGCATTTTTAATGTCCATCTGATAAACCTTGAAGTTCATATGTGCTGCAAAAGCTAGGAAGAGTCGAATTGCTTCGAGCCTAGCAACAGGAGCAAAAGTTTCATCGTAATCAATGCCCTCTTCCTGCCTGTATCCCTGAGCCACAAGGCGAGCCTTGTTTCGAATGATTGTACCAATCTCATCAAGTTTATTTCGAAAAATCCACTTGGAACCAATGATTGTACGTTTTCGAGGCCTAGGGACGAGAAGCCAGACATTGTTTCTGATGAGTTCTGCTAGCTCTTCCTGCATGGCTGAGACCCAGGCAGGATCACGCAAGGCATCATCTATTTCTTTAGGTTCATTTTCAGAGATAAAATTTACATAAAGACAGACGTTACCAGCCTGACGTCTGGTTTTCACACCAGAAGAAGGGTTTCCAAGAACTTGATCAATGGGATGATCTTTGGTCCATCGGAGAGCCGGTGGTTGATACACCTGTCCTGAAGTAGATGCTTCATTGGATGATGGATCAGGAAGAAGATTGGTAGGAGAGGGTTCACTAACAGTGGTTTGAGAGAAGTCTTCACTGTTAGTGGGTTGATCAGGTTCAGGTGGTGTGATTTGAGAGATAGGGGTGGCATTTATGAGAGGTGGAGTGGTTATATCAGTGGGAGGTATAGGATTTTCTTCAAAACCATCAGGAAGGTCTTGAGGAGATGGATCAGCAATAGGAGGTTCAGGGACTTGAAAGAAAGAGTCAGCCCACTGATTGATTTCAGTATTATCATTTGGGTGAGGAAAGGTAGGACCCGATTCATCAAACTTGACATGAATCGTTTCCTCAATGGTTTGTCTTCGTTTGTTGAACACACGGTAAGTTTTAGAAATGGATGAGTATCCGAGGAAAATTCCATCATCAGATTTGGAATCAAACTTTCCAAGATTATCTTTGTTGTTCAGGATGTAGCAGACACAACCAAAGATATGGAGATGTTCGATTGATGGTTTCCTGTTACGAAAGAGTTCGTAAGTGGTTCTTCTGAAACGCTTGACAATCAGAGATCTGTTCTGAGTATAGCAAGCAGTATTTACGGCTTCAGCCCAGAACTGAGTGGCAAGGTTGGCTTCACTCAGCATAGATCTCGCAGCTTCAATCAACGTCCTGTTCCGTCTTTCAGCAACACCATTTTGCTGAGGAGTTCTCACAGAGGAGAAGTTTTGAGAGATACCTTTCTGTTCAAAGAAAGATTCTAGGGTACTGTTTTTGAACTCAGTCCCATGGTCACTTCTTATTGATCGAACAGTAAGGTTGTTGAGTCTTTCCATCTTCCTGACGAACAGGATGATTTCTTCAGGAGCATCACTCTTGGCACGTAAGAAGAAAACCCAAGTATATCTGGAATATTCATCTACGATTACCAGAGTATATTTCTTTCCACCAATGGATTGGACATTAACGGGTCCAAAGAGATCCATGTGGAGAAGTTGTAGAGGAGAGCTGATGGAGGAAATCTGCTTGGACTTGAAGCTAGCCCTGGTCTGTTTTCCTTTCTCACAAGCTGAACAAAGAGATTCCTTTGTGTAGCGAAAGTCAGGAAGACCAATAACCAGGTTGTTGATGCAGAGTTGATTCAGCGTCTTGAAGTTGAGATGAGAGAGACGCTTGTGCCAGAGCCAATTCATATCAGTGGAAGCACGTGATACGAAACAGAAGTTATCAGTGGAAGTATTCATGTTGATGATGTAGATATCTGCATGTCTAACACCAGAAGTTATCAATTGGAGTCTTCTCCTTAGTCGTTTGCTTCAGGTCAATCTTCAGTCTAGGAGCAGGACTCTGAGAAAGAGACTTAGTTCCAGAGACTGAAGAACCACCACCCAGAACTTTGTTCTTGGGTTTAGGACCCTTGGTCTTTGAAGGTGTTTCAGTTTTGGATTTATCCTTAACTGTATTCTTTTTGCTCTTAGGAGCACCTTCAGGGTGAGTGTTAGAAGAAGAAGAAGGAGTGTTTTCAGAAGCATTAGGAAGAGGAATAGAGGAAACAAATTTTCCAAATTTGAGCATGGAACTATCAGACTTAGTTTCTTCTTTCTTGTATCCACGAGTGAATCCAAGACCTCTTCTACTTTTACCAGTTCTTCCAGAAGCTAATATTACATCAACTTTTTCAGAGGCGTCACTCCATCCTTTGATGGTGACTTTCTCAGCATTTAATTGAGCTAAGGCCTTTTCTTTAGCAGCAAGGGCCGTTTCTCTTTCAATGCAAAGAGTTTTATTTACAGTGACCTGGTCCTTATAGTTTTCTTCCAAAATGGTGAGTTGTTTAATTTTCTCTTGACACTCTCTGAGTTGATCTCGAAGATCGATGTTCATCTTCTCAGCAGAGGTCTTACCATTTAGGGCTTTGTAAAGATCTAGAGTTACCAGGTCAAGCTGAGTTAAGCTTTCCAGAGGGACAAGAGGAATAGGTACCTGACTGGTAGATTCAGTCGCAGAGGTTGAAGCTTCAGTAGTAGGGGAGGGAGCTTCAGGAGTAGGAACCTCTTCAGGGACCTCTTCTATTTTAGCCATGAGAGCTAAGATAGGTTCCTCAATAATGGCCATGAGTGCCACTTGAGTTTCCTCTTCATCAGATGAGTCGTCAGAAGACACATCATCCCAATCGCAGTCTTCTGCAATTAAACCTTTGCCTTTTCGTTGGAATTTCATCTTCTTGTACTTTTCCTTCAGGCGCTGGTATTTGGGGTTCTTAGAAGAAGATTTAGCAGAGGAGGGAGCAAACTGACTTTTTCTGTACCTGCAATCATTAGCAAAGTGTCCTTTGCCCTGACAGTTGTAGCAGATAGCAGTGGCCTTGTCAACAGGATCTGAATTAGGCTTGTCAGTAATAGAAAGAGGTTTCTTTTTATGGAAAGATCCCTTTTTGGCAAACCTTTTAAAAGATTTAGTTAGGAGAGCCAGGGATTCATTGAAATCAGGATCTTCTGACATTTCAGAGTCTGATGATTCTATTTCAGTAATAGTTACAGAAGAAGAAGCAGTAGCAACAGGAGGAACTGAATCAGAAACCAATGCAACAGAAGTGCTTTTGGATTCTTTAGAATCTCTTATGAGATTCTTTTTCAGTTTCTTCTGTTGTTCACGGTTCAGAAGAATACCGTACAACTCACTTAGGGTGAGTGTCTTTATGTCCTTTGACATAGTTAAGCAGGAGGTGTAAACTTCCCAATGTTCAGGAAGAGCTTCCATGAACTTGGTGACCACCTCAGAGTTAGAGTAGGTAGTACCGATTGTCTTCAGGTCAATCAGAAGACAGTTAAATCTCTGATGTAGCTGGGAGAGAGTTTCATCCTTCTGATGAATAAAGCTTTCGTACTGACGAACCAAGAAAATCTTTCTTGACTCCATGAGTACGGCAGTACCTTCATATTGAACACAAAGAGTGTCCCATATCTCCTTAGCAGAGCGAAGGTGACAGACAGAATGAAAGACGTCATCAGGAAGTGACATGGCAATGAGAGATCTAGCCTTGGTGTCAATATTGACCAGGCGTCTGTCCTCATCATTCCAATCAGTCACAGGTTTTACCAGTTCACGTTCTGGTAGAGCAGGTTGACCGCCAGCAGCAGGAATAGGGTGGACGGTTTGTGTAGGCACATGTGGTCCGTTTTCCAGAAAGTAAGGAATCTGGGGATCAGAACCAGAGAGGAAAAGTTCCATCCTGGTTTTCCAAAGAGAGAAGTTGTCTTTGTTAAACCGAGGAGGCTTTCCAGCAGAGCCGGTATCAAAGTAGTTATCCTTAGCTTGAAGAGCCATAGAATAAGAAGAGAGAGGATCACAAGATTTTTCTTAAGAAGAAAATGAGAGCTTGTATCTGCTCTGATACCACTTGCACTAGTACAAATATGCTTTTTTGCCACGGTTTTAAAATTCATGTTAGTCACGGTTAGGTATAGAACCGTGACTAAAAGTCATAAATAAAATTGGAGTAATGTTTTAGCCACGATGTAACTCAATAACCATGACAATTAGAAAACATGTTTAAACATAATGTCATGGTTTAAACAAAACCGTGACTAAATTGTTCGTATGGCTACGATTTTTTTGTCATGGCAAGTAACAATTAAAAACCGTGGCCATAGACATATATATAGTCACAGTTTTTTTATGACAATTATTATTTGTGACCATAGATCGCATATGGCCTCATGAAGTCATTTTTCCGTGACCAAAAGAAAATACATATATAGCCATGAAAATTTGTAAAACGTAGCCAAAAGTCATGGGTATTTGTAGTCATGGTTTTATTATTTTGTGTGACAAGAAGATAACCAGTAGCCACGGTTTATCGTATGAAGCGTGACAATATGTGATGATTTCGTCACAGTTAATATGAAATATGTGTAGCTATTAATATAGTTAAAACCGTGATTAAAATAATTTATTGTCACTAAAATCTAACCAATATGTCTTGAATTAGCCATTGTTTATTATGTGTGTGACAAAAGAGATACTTGTAGCCACGTTTCTAAAAATTAAGTGTGACTATATGTCATGAATTTGGACATGGTTTTTAATATTTAATGAGATACTTTTAACAAAATCATTATTGTCCTGGTGGTTGGTCCATTCCTTATCAAAGATGAGGTCTCAAGTTCGAGTCTTGGCCACGTTTGGTACATAATTATAGAGCAATCATCGGCTACATCAAAAACATTATGTGGCTATAGGTACTTTATTGATTTTGTGACCAAAAGATAACTAAATGCCACGTTTTATGTGTGTTTGGGTGGTGAAAAGTACTTTATGGCCACGGTTATAGGTAAATTGCTCTAATATCATAAAAATTGGATATGCCTATAGCTACGGTTTTTAAACTATGGCTATGGTTTTTAATTTGATATGATGACACATTTTACGCGTGACCAAAAGGGTATCAATGGTCACGCAAGAATAGGCTACGGTTTGATAAAAATGAAAAACTGTGACTAAAGGCCTATGGCCACGGTTTTTAACCGTGGCAAATGTGAGTTTTTGTACTAGTGTTGTTGGTCCCAAGTAGGTGACCTTCAAGTAAGGATAGTGTTTGGGATTATAGAAGGGGGGGGGGGGGTTGAATATAATCACACAATTTTTCACTTTTAAATTCTTGTTGTATTAACAAAATGAATTTACAGATTGTTGCGGAAATAGAAAAGACTAATAGTCTAAACTAAACAATCTAAGTTCTTTCACTATGCACTAAGTGAGAAGAGAATAAAGAAAGAAGATAGAGGGAATAAGAGAGAAAGGACTTGAGTATTTTTGGATGAAGAAGAAGTATGGAGAACATCTCTTCACGTCCTATTTATACTCCATGCATTAAATGCATGCAGACCTACTATTGTGACGTGTCACAATGTGAGTGGTCTGTTGTACTATTTACTATAAACAAATACTCTTTGCATGGTGTGCAAAAGAGGATGTTTGTAAACAGTTGCCTTGAGGTCTGATAAGTACGGAGGGAACAGTAAAGTAACTGCCCTTATGTACTATTGTGTCAGTAAAGGCGGATAATCCTTTTGTGCATTAGACTAAGACATTGTTCTAATCCTTCAGGATCAGGATACTGATCAGTGACTGGAGTCCTGAAACTGAGGAAGTTCAGGGTCACGTGTATCCTGATGAATCTTCAGGATGTCATACGATAGTGAACAGACTGCTATCACTGAGTTCCGTCTTCAGATCACGAGCATGCTGTTCCTGTCATCAGCTATTTCTTCGACGTCGCTGATGGTTCTTTGTGTATGATCTTAATGTCTTCAGGAGGAGGTCTTTACTTCAGTGGACAGGATCAGTAAACTGCAGAACAGGCTCGTTAGTCTCCTGATCCTGATCCTGAAATCTATAAAGTTAAGTTACAGCACAAGTAACATGGAATAACACTGAACAGACTCAGTGATAATTCCTCAAGCTATAACAGAAGTAAAAACCTATTCACTAAGTAAAGATTCAGGATCATTATCATTTCATCAGGTCTTAGGAGAGCTGGATCAACATTTACTCATATATTAGTAGCATAGGAGAACCTACTCCATGTATACGACAATCCAAATCAAGCCATTCATACGAGTATCGTTAATCATTCATTTCATAGCAATCCTTAAACCTAACATTTTAGGCATCTCGTCCTTAATCACGTTTAATCACAACAACCAAGCAAGACATGTAAATCAACAAGATGATGTGTTCTCAGTTTTAACAAAACGGTTTTAGCAACTCACCTTAGGGTTTATACCCAAAACCCCCAAATCTTCCGATTTAGGTCAAATACGAGAACGAACCTAGAATCAAGTAAATCGAACCTTAGGTTAGTTTCATAACTCCTATCACATAGATTAACCAACCTCAAATGGTTTAGATAAAGCTTACCTAGCCAAATCTTGAACAAACCCTAGATGAAGAACACATTCAACAATGGTGTTTTGAGGTTGTGAGAGGTGGAGAAGATGAAGCCATGGAAGCCTCCACCCTCCAAACTAGTTGATCTAGCCTCCAACACTTCTCAAAACATGAATTCCACCTAAAACAATACCAGATCTAAGCCAAGTATGGAAGAAAAGTTTTGGAGATGAAAAACCCCCAAATCGACGCTTAAACTCGAACGAGATGAACAGATTACTTACACCAACGTTTTAGAACTCCCAAATGCTTGAAATCCATTGATGTAGTCTTGAAGAGCTCGAAGAACCGAGAAGATAGCAAAAAGAATCGGGAGAAACGGAGTTCGGATGAGAAAGATATGCCTAAATGAAGAAAGAGGGCTATTTAACCCGATTCAGACTGACAGACACCTAGCGATCGCTAGGTGTCTCAGCTAGCGATCGCTAGCCTTGGAAAGTCAAGCAGAAATTTGGTTTTGATCACTAGCAATCGCTAGGTGTGAGGCCTAGCGGTCGCTAGCACCTGTGCGATTTCGGTGCATTCTTATTTCGGCCATAACTTCTTCGTTATAGCTCCGATTTCGATTCCGAAAGAACCGTTGGATTCGTATTTCAATTTCCATCCAACAAGACTATAAAATCTAGGTTTTGATCAAAAGTCCTATTTTTCTTAATTTTCCTAAAAGTTCTAAAGCCCGAAAATTACGGGTGTTACAATCCTCCCCACCTAAATAAAAATTTCGTCCTCGAAATTGCAAATGTTTTCCGAACCATAAAGGACAACCTCGCTCAAAAGTTTTGCGGAGCTAAGACATTACGCTTTCTCCATACCGTCGGTTAAATCACCATTAGACTTGGTTACGTTCTTAATACGATCACTGATATGGTGGTCTCGTTTAAAAGTGGTTCATCAAAACACCACAAGCTACTACTTTACGTCTATCCTTCGAAACATAACGCGTTTATAAGGATAATATCACTAGAATACGCAACCTTATCTCTTTGTATAATTTAACCAAACCAAATCGACTATAGCTCTTTGTATAATTTAACCAAACCAAATCGACTAAATTCTATGGTTCAAGGTACCATGCATCATTCGCCTCCTATTAAAGTCGATCACTCGACTAAGAGTTACTTTACTACCAAGGAATGTCTCCACACACTCACTAACGGTGTCTAGCCGTCGTCATTACCTGTCAAAGAAACTCGAAAATTCCGTCTACTCGCCTACGAATACCATAAGGAAGGTAAGTTTCTTCACTTAGCAAATCGCTAATTTCCAATAACTCCATAAATTTCCACATTCGCACTATCATAGCCCTTCTACTTATCCAATCACCTACGCAATTCTAACTTTACCTTAGGTGACTAAATCTTGAATTTCTAAGTACGAGTTCTCCCTGAAATCCATCTTGATTAAATAATACGAGTCCACTACTTGTCCCCATCAATACTTGCCATCTTATCCTAAGTTTCATGCTTAGTCTGGCGTATCACGCCATTATGTCCACTACAAATTCTACCTCACATAACTCAATTATAAGTCACGTCTTTAAAATCACCTGTATATTCACAAAAGGTTCCTCTTACAAGGCAATATTAATACACTGACAACATACACCACTCGGTCTACGTATAAAGTCATTAGTATACATCACACGATCACCAAATGTGGTACCACTGATAACATTTTCTCGATCTCTAGACACGCATGGAGAATATTTCCTCATCTATACCACCAGTGTACTACTAAATTCTTTATTGAACCTTAGAGTCACGATATATAAATATATACACACTTAACTTTTGTTATCCCTTCTAAGACCTTTAGATAGAAGTAAATGTCCTCTTACAGTTTGTCTCTCTCGAATCCCAAAGAGACCTCAAAACATGGTCACTTAACCCGCTCGACCAAATCTCATTCTAAACGGTTCGCTACAATCTCTTAGAAACATGCTCCAATAATCTATGAGACTTCTCTTTGTAATAGCCGGTATGCACATCGTGCATCCATTTAGGTGGTGCTAACCAATTCTTCATACTTAGACCTGTCCACTTACAATGTCTTTACCTAGATAATAACAGATTTCCCTCTAAATGAGGGTCTCCCATCGGACCACCCTTCTTCCCGTGATCATGGGCAACACGGTGCTCCTCAACAACACACTCGTAAGAGAGAGAGACAAACTAAATCCCTATGTAATCTAGTTTCGATCCACAATGAGCACAACACTACTCCGTCCAGTTTTCTAAGTGCCACTCCACTATATAATAGCATGCTCATAACAGGTAGAACCAAATTAATTCATGTAGCACATTGAAGGATAGCATGCAATCAGTTCGCACATGGGCATCGATTTTCCACCAAAATTTTAGTACATCAAAGAATTCGATAACCCCAAAATCATGCATGGTAAACATTTATCGCAAGCACGCAATCGGATACAAGCACACATGTATTTTACATAAAGACTTGACAACAACGGCATGACGCATATTCTCGGATAGTGTGAAGGCACATAGAATACATAACTTATACCATATTAATTGTACAATGCTTCAACCCCAAAGCTCTAGGTGCTTGCTATGACCCCCAACTAGTCTTACCAAGAGACAACTAATTTCGTGCCAAACACCTATGAGTCGCACTCCTAGAGCTCAACAATATTCGGGGCTACTTAAAGAAAATCCAATTCGAATTTGCACACTTAAGGCTACTCATCGAAAATCGACCCTCATAATAAGAGGTCCATAACATGACTGTCAACCATAGTGGACCTCTCAGGTTTAGCCCTCTTAGTGACCACTAACCAGCTAACCGTCGTGCGACACGGGTTCCCAACAAAACTTTGCGACACCTAGTAGTCCCAACAACCACGATTGACTTAAGTGTAAAAGCACCAAATGCAACAGAGTCCTAGAGCCCATCGCCGTGCGATTAATAATCCAAGCTTACCACTTTGTTATTTTAGAATCCAAAGCTCATAACTGAGCTATTTAAAATCGAGGCTTATAACCAAACTATTAAAAATCAAGGCTCGTAACCAAGCTGTTTAGAAATCAAAGCTCATAATCTAGCTATTTTAGAAACCAAGTTCATAACCGAGTCCTTTAAAATCAAAGCTCATAATCGAGCCATTTTAGTAATCGAGACTCGTTCCCCAAGTTCTTATAATCAAAACAGAGCAATAGCTCTAAACTCAATTTACCCAAAATCGACGGTTTAAAAATAATTTTACTTTGTTTACCCCACTAGTGTGGACGTAATCCACGAAGTCATTTTGACCTAAAAACCCAACACAATTTAACAAAACAGTTACCCAAGTGGGTCCACACCTTTATAAATCTCGTTTAACGATAATTTACGTGAAAATGTATTTATAATCCTTGTAGTTCAATCTATCTCAAAATCTTATAAACGAGTAATTTATTAAAATTCATTCAATAAAGGCGTCTGGTAACAAACTCGACAACCGTTTGATTAGAGATAACTTTATGGAACACCCAATCGTTTTGGAAAACATTGTTTTGGCACATACGCCATTTTGCAAAACAATTTGGAAATATTCACGTGACATGACGACCCCACTTTATAACAACACTACATAATTCGTAGGCTATCTATTCCGCCAAAGTCATCCACTTACATTCCTCATACATTACTATCGGTGTTTCACAATCATCTAAGCGATCTCATCTAAAGGGCAAGTCCTTTATGTCGTGCTAGATAACGCATTCCAAGTCTTGCATTGATAGATTCATATCTTAGACTGGATCTTATACTTCTATCCTCGATATTGCCTAGGGTGTCTCCACAAGTTCTCACCCCATGCTATTTCAAGGTATGGGCCTTCCTCAACTAACCGCTCGACCTCCGGTCGATCACGAGTCAACCTATTTCATCTCGACATCCGATCTTAGGCTAAAGTTATCTAGTTCCTCTTAGTATCTTCCTCTTTAAATCTAGAGGATTAACATGACGGCTCTAAAAGCGAGGGATTTCTAGGAGTAGGACTCGTGTATAAATCGATTATTCAACTCAATAATTCAAACATGTCCTATCACATGAAGGAATATTCCCATTCCTAATAATAACCTTCTTCACATTTAAATCGACCTTAGGTCTAGATCTTCATAACCTACTTGTATGTCGCACTATACAATTTCTCATTATTGCTTTGACAAGTAAGCTGTATCTATTTTCCACACTTCCAATATCCGCACGATATCCCGAGATATACACTTTCCGAAACATGCCTTCCGAGCCTAAATAATAAATCTTACCACTAATTCACACTCGAGTCGAGGTACTCAAATCATTTTCAACCCAATCATCAAAACATGACCTTTAAATAGAGACTTACCATAATTAGGGGTCCTTTATGACCGAGCAATTATCCTATCACAAGGAAATCAAGAAAAGTAATAATGGACTACCATACGTACTAACATTTATCAATCATTACATCGATAGTAACCAAGAATACCCAAATGATGATGCATTCATAACTCAGTAGCTAAGTGATTTATGAATAGACCGTACACGAGATTCCCTGCCTCTATTGACGCAAGTTCTCGATCCATGTATTTCGTATCCCTAGCACTCTCCCCACCTAAGACTTTACCCACGGTAGGTGACATGTCTATTAGTGCACTAAGTTTAATTCTAGGTATACTACGGTCAATACCTAGTTCGCTTAAACTAAAGCTCTGATACCAACTTGGAACACCCCAAAAATTTGGAGCAAACAAAACCCTTCTTTTACGAAAGGTGTTAGTACAAATTACGCCAAAGCGTGAGCTCTTCCCAAAAATGGGGTATAAAGTAATGTACAATTACAATGTTGGTAACTTAAATGAAGCGGTATAATAACCAACAAGTCAAATCCCTAACAAGGAAAAGACTACAAAAAGGGTTATCAGTTCTACTATCGGCTCGCGGTCTGAATGACCGGTCTCTTCACACGATCCCCCAAGCTCACTCTAAACCCAAGCCTTTACTTTAGAACGGCGTCACTAGCACCTGAGAGACACATCGACACCACACAAGTGTTAGGCCAAAAGAGCCTAGTGAGTTGTACAAACAAGTACGATACATATAGAATCATGATAAGTCATATGATGTATACATAAAGGTATATAACCAACACAATCCAAGTATTCTTTTTACGGGTTATCTTTTATCTTCGGAAATAGTGGGAGCGACCCACCTCCACCAACCAATATCCCATCACTCGTTACTTCCAAACACCTCGATATCCCGAATTTAGCGTGGCAACATCATCCGAGGCCCGCGCACCAAGGAGCAACCCGAGGGCTGGCGACATAAGGGCATTCCTATTTCAGAACCTCCCAAGACTGTTTGGTGTGGAAATATTGCGTTGGTTCGTCCAGCTTATTAACACACAAGACTTCGATACTGAATTTAGCATAGCATCTCGTCCATGTTATTTATATACAAGACCTCAATACTGAATTTAGCATAGCATCTCGTCCATGTTATTTACATACAAGACCTCGATACTGAATTTAGCATAGCATCATCAACGGAGGTATTAATCGAGGGTCTCAAGCCCTTTACCCATTTCATATTAGGCCAACATATTCGGGGCTCAATCCCTTCACATAATTCCGTGGCACTCGTAATAACTCATGTTCCAAGTAGGCATTTATCATATACTTCATGGAGTTAATTCATGCTATTATGGCAACATAATAACACGTATTTCTCATAAATACTTTCATCATATAATCACATGAGTTTACTCATGTATTAGTAGCATAGGAGAATCTACTCCATGTATACGACAATCCAAATCAAGCCATTCATACGAGTATCGTTAATCATTCATTTCATAGAAATCCTTAAACCTAACATTTTAGGCATCTCGTCCTTAATCACATTTAATCACAACAACCAAGCAAGACATGTAAATCAACAAGATGATGTGTTCTCAGTTTTAACAAAACGGTTTTAGCAACTCACCTTAGGGTTTATACCCAAAACCCCCAAATCTTCCGATTTAGGTGAAATACGAGAACGAACCTAGAATCAAGTAAATCGAACCTTAGGTTAGTTTCATAACTCCTATCACATAGATTAACCAAACGCTAATGGTTTAGATAAAGCTTACCTAGCCAAATCTTGAACAAACCCTAGATGAAGAACACCTTGCAACAATGGTGGTTTGAGGTTGTGAGAGGTGGAGAAGATGAAGCCATGGAAGCCTCCACCCTCCAAACTAGTATATCTAGCCTCCAACACTTCTCAAAACATGAATTCCACCTAAAACAATACCAGATCTAAGCCAAGTATGGAAGAAAAGGTTTGGAGATGAAAAACCCCCAAATCGAAGCTTAAACTCGAAGGAGATGAACAGATTACTTACACCAACGTTTTAGAACTCCCAAATGCTTGAAATCCATTGATGTAGTCTTGAAGAGCTCGAAGAACCGAGAAGGTAGCAAAAAGAATCGGGAGAAACGGAGTTCGGATGAGAAAGATATGCCCAAATGAAGAAAGAGGGGTATTTAACCCGATTCGGACTGACAGACACCTAGCGATCGCTAGGTGTCTCAGCTAGCGATCGCTAGCCTTGGAAAGTCAAGCAGAAAGTTGGTTTTGATCACTAGCGATCGCTAGGTGTGAGGCCTAGCGGTCGCTAGCACCTGTGCGATTTCGGTGCATTCTTATTTCGGCCATAACTTCTTCGTTATAGCTCCGATTTCGATTCCGAAAGAACCGTTGGATTCGTATTTCAATTTCCCATCCAACAAGACTATAAAATCTAGGTTTTGATCAAAAGTCCTATTTTTCATAATTTTCTTAAAAGTTCTAAAGTCCGAAAATTACGGGTGTTACATTTAAGTTCTTTTAATTAATAGATCAAAGTAAACAGTTAGAAGAACAGAAGACTATAATATAATAAATAATATATTGTTCTTAAAAAAATATATATAATAAATAATAGAGAAAGGGTCAAACAAGAACAAAGTCAATTTGCAAGAACAAATGGATAATTCTGGATCACATGTGATGTGGGTTCCACATAATAAAAAATCATATATGATTCAGGTGGGTCTCACAACTAAATCATATATGATTTATTTAATGATGGGTCCCACATAACATGTGGCTCAAAATGCATTCCTTTGTTCCTACAAATAAGTTTGTTCTTGTATGAACCTCCCTCATAAATAATAATGGTAAAGTTAAAATAAACATACTATAAGACAAAACACATAAACCAGAACTGTAATATAATATAAATTTTTAATTCAAATAACTTAATCATGCGAAAAAAGAAAATAAAAATAAATCATGTTTTATTGATTGATGACTTCATGGAAGTGTCATAATATATATATATATATATATATAGAGGGAGTTTCAATTGCAAACCACAAAAAACGTGCAAACCATGCAAACTCATGGTTGCACACGTAAAATCGGTGAAATTGATTCATGGAGTTGTTTAATATGATGAAAATATTTCATAAACATCAAATTTTGATGAAATTGTTTCATATTTTGGTGTTTTTTATTCATATGAAACTTTTTTCTCGTTTTTGTGAAACTTTTTCATTTCTACGTAAATAAACACCTTCATATGAAACAATGTCATCAAAAAATTTAGTATATGAAACATTTTCATCATATTAAACAACTCTACAAAAGATTATTCATTGATTTACGTGTGCAACCATGAGTTTGCACGGTTTGCACGTTTTTTATGGTTTGCAATTGAAACTCCCTCTATATATATATATATATATATATATATATATATATATCGGGTAGGCTATTTGAATCCTTTAAATTACCATCTACATCTTAAAGAATCGATTTGTTTTCTCACACATCAACATCAAGTCTTCTTTTTACATTCCCAATAGAGGTGGCAATTTGCGAGTTGGTGGGTTGGCGGGTGACGTGTTGGCGGGTTAGAAACCTTAACACTGACACGACCCATTTAGCTAATCGTGTCGAGTTTTTCTACCCTTACCCATGAGGGGTCGTGTCACGGGTTGGCGGGTTAGTGTGTCATAAACGGGTTGGCAGGTCAAAGTTCATACAATTCAAATAAAAACAAAGTCCAAATACAATTAACTTCAAAAGCAACCAAATACAACCAAGTTCAAAAGCAACCAAATAGAACCAAGTTCCAAGTTCAAATAAAACAAGTTTAAAGTTCAAAGTACAAATAAACATAGAGTTTGTTAGAATTCGTAGCCTCCCTTTTTGTCTTCATGAATGTTCATATCCTTTCATAGCTTATTATATAAAATATATATATATATATATATATATATCAAATAATTAATTCAAATATAAACGGGTTCACGGGTCAACCCGCCAACCCGATAGGTCAACTCGTGAAATTTGGCGGGTTGGTGGGTTGGTGGGTCAAAAACCCCAACCCAAACCCATGTATCTTCGTGTCGTGTCCTGTCGGGTTGGCGGGTCATGTCGGAAATTGCCACCCCTAATTCCCAGTACATCCACCCCTACTAAAAAGGGTGCAATAGCAATCCCTGTATATAGATCACTACAAAAATCAGTGTATTAGCAGCGACAAAAGTCGTTGCTAATGCTCCCGGATGTCGCTGCTAAAGGCTATAACAGCGACATGTTGTTGCTATTGCGTCGCCGCTAATACCTTGTTGCTAATACTCAAATGTCGTAGCTAAAACCGTGTCGTCGCTATTATTGGTTGTCGTTGGTAAAGGAACCTCTACTCTCTATATTTGCGTTCCCTTCGTCATGGTTAGTATCGTTTTCCTTGCGTTCCCCCATAATATCAATAATTGCACCAGCCATCTCGTTACTTTGAGCTACATCATTTACAATCGGAGGAGTTCTACTTTCACCGTGATAGATCCGTGTAACATAACGTTGACAGAAACCAAATCTAGATATATGATTTTTTGTTCTTGTAATATCCGTGAAGGTACTGTTTACACATCTTTTACAAGGGCATCTGATTCGACCTCCGCTGTCGACGCATGATTCGGCTCTTGATAAAAGAGTCTAGCCCTTTCCAGAACTCCTTACGACTACGAGGCGAGGTAGTCCAGGTTTTATCAATAGACATGATGCAACCGAAACAATAGTTAAGGTTAAAGGTTCACTGATAACCCCAAAATTATACATGTTTTGGTCATTATGGTTTGTAATGTTTTATCCCATTTTAGCCCATTTTTGGTACAATTTACTCCCGAAAATATTTGTTTTTCAGTTTTGCAGGTTTTGGAGGCTCGTGAACGTAAAAGTACGAAAATAGACGAAAAACATGAAATTGGAGATAACTTGAGACAATAGGCTCTCGCAATTGCGAGACCCTAGTCTAGCGTCGCGAGAGTGACCACTTTCTAGAACATTCCTTCATGCTGCTCACTTGGCGTAGCGAAAATTCCATCTGGTATCATGAAACAAAAGCCAACCCTAAATAGAAGATTCCAGAATATTCAAGATTGGATTTTTAGGGCGAGTTAAGTGCCTTGCGTCGCGAAGCTGCCGCCTCGCGATCGTAAGGTAGGACGTCTTTATCTCTTTACATACAACCTTCAAGCATGTGTTTTAGAGCATCAAGAAAAATCCAGAAAAATATTCAGAAAAGCTTGGGAAGTTCAGATTAGCCATTCGGAGGAGGAGTTGTGTGAGCCAAGAGTGGAGAGCGGTGCTTAAACACGGTGAAACCTCGTCGTGCTAACCCAGAGTCGTCTTGCTGGTGCCCGATCATCAACGGTCGTACGGTCTGCATAATGTGTTTATATTTATTGCTTTCCTTAGTTGTAGTTATGTTTAGTGTCTAGTTTACTTTTAGTGCTTACTATGGTTTGATGAACTTGGAAAGATGATTTGATTATTGGTTTTAATTTATGGTTTATAGTTTATTGAATGTTTGTCTTGTGATTCCTATTTGTTTTCTTAACTGTGGCTACTTGAATTCGTTGGTTGGGAGTATTTGTTATTTGACAATTAATAAACAGACTCCTATCGGTTAATCAACCTTCATTACCTTTCACTTTTGTGACGTGTTAAGCAACCCATTGGACCGAGAGTAGGTTGGATACTAGGGTCCCACGAATTGGCAATAAATAAGGTGACTTGTACTAGATTTCATAATCTCTGTACTTGGGCCGGGAGACCAACCCGGTTGACAATCACATTCATGTTAGGGTGCTTTATGCTTAAATTCTTACAATAACCATCAACCTATATCTTTTGGTATTTATATCAACTCATCTAGAAAAGTGATTCTTTACCCATAGTAAGTACTTGTTCTTCCCATTATAAAAATATCTAATTTTTATTGTTTTCTTAGTTAGTTAATGCTTTTCACAAAACCCCCCCAAAAGTGCTAGTTGATTTTAGATTAATTAATTTAGCTTTTAAGACTAATATTAGGTAGCTTTACTGTTCCCTGTGGTAAGAACGATCCCTGGACTTACCTACAGTATATTATTACCGATCAGGTACGCTTGTCTGTGAATGTGGTAATATTAGTTGGGTTGAATTTTAAGGGTAAAACTTGAATTGTTTTAATATATATATATATTTTACCGCATCATTCACGCAACTCAAACATAATTTATGGTTTAAGGTTTAGGTTTTACGACGATGAACAATTTCAAGGATAGAGTATTTCCAAGGGTAGGCTTCTGTAAGGACCAACTTGTCCTAATTAGTGAAAGTTTTATAAAGTAAGCTTTGAGTAGGTTTATTTTGTATTTAGCTAGTTAGTGTAGCTATTGGGCTTTGGCTTGGGCTTTTGTAGTTAGGCCCTATATATAAAGGGTTTATGCTTGGGAAGAGAGGGAGATAACCATTTTCAATGAGAGTCTAGTAAGGTGAGGTGTGTGTGTTCTTGTAGGTGTTCTTGAGAGCTCTCATAAAATAAAACAAGAACTTTTGATTTCATCTTCTTGATTTCTTCTCTTAAACCTCTTATTGTTTGATTATTTGGGACCAACAAATGGTATCAGAGCCAAACAAATCATTAGATTTGTTTGTTCATATGGAATCATTCAAAGAGGATTTTTTTTTTTGGGTTTTGAAGCTTTGTTCTTGAAGAAAGTTTGAATTTGAATTTTTGGGGTTTGGATCTTGATGGAGATGATGAAGATTGGTGTTTGGGTTGTGATTATATCCCGACTCGGGAAACATGAATAACCCAACTCGGGTATTCGAGTTTCCCGACTCGTTCTTAAGGGGAACCTTTGATTTTTCAAGTTTCCCGACTCCAGATCTGTGTTTCCCGACTAGGAAAATGGGTTTTGGAGTCAGACCCTATATGAATCTGATTTCCCAACCTGCATGTTTTCCGAGTCCAGATCTTTCCCGACTTGGATTTTGGAGCCAGACTTTGAAAATTAATTTGGAGTCGAACTTCATAAATGGATGAATTACTTTGCTGCATTCGAATTGATGGTGCGATAGTGAATTCTCCGAGTCACATGGGAATCACATGGAATTAAAATCCATATCACGTGCTTCATTTTGGGATGATGAGTCAATTTTGAAGGATTTAACAAATTTGGCCCTTGCTGTTTAAGATGTTTGATAATTAAATGGATCAAGTTTGGTGCCTTTGCAATTTCGGTCCCAACACTTCCCGTTTCAAGTTCCGTCGAATTTGGTCCCTGCACTTCAAGTTTCAAGTATTCTGATTTGGTCCCTCAAAGTTCAAGCTCTGAATATTTACAATATTAACCCCTAGAGTTCAAAGTTCTGGATTTTTACAAATTCAGCCCCTGGAGTTTGAGATTTTCACATCTTTTTCAAAAAATTAAATTTTTCTGATTTGAGACTTCCAGGTTTCGGGGTTTGGGACTATTTGATGGAAATTTTTCCCGATGATGCTAAATTTCTTAAATTCAGTTCGGGAATCATCTTTAGATACGCCTTCAAGATTATATGGTCAATCAGGCTTATGATTGATCACTTTCTGCTGCGCTCTAGACCCACCCAAATTCAAATACATGTGACGCTTCAAAATCCATGCGTTTAAATAGCCACATTGTTGGGTTTTTGTGGGTATCCTCGAATCAAACTGATCCGAGGATTGTCTCAGATCTATCAAAACCTCGCTGGTTTGATATATCTCGTAGGTTTAAAACAAACTGTTAAAACCCACGTGATCAGAAACACGCTGTTTTGATCTTATTAGTGCGGAAGCGATAAAAGCTAAAAACCCATAAAGCCTAATGATCTTAATCGTTTGTAGCTCTAAACCTAAAGGATTAGGTTAGATTAATTTACCTGGATGCTTGAGACTTAGTCCACCCGTAATCAACCAACGAACGTTCCTCTAGCAGAACCGTGAAACCCGAACAACAAAAACGACCCGAAGGGGGGGGGGGTTATGCGCCGGTTTTTGGAGAGAGGAGGTGAGACAGAAAAACTGATTTTTCAACTGGAAAGGCTTAATGTTTTTCCTTAACCCTTAGGCTTTATTTATATGGAGGAAAAACACAATTTGTAAGTAATTCAGTTTCCTTATAGTAATTATCTCAAATCCTTTCCTTATTTAATTAGCTGGAAAAGAATTTGCATACGATAATTACGATTTATATATTTATCTAATATATAAAATCTTTATTAATTAACTATTATATATTTATTTATCTAATAAATATATAATATCCTAATTAATTAATAACCCTCCAACTTTGGTAATTCTGACTGAAATTACCCAACTGATTTATAATACACTATTATAAATCCTAACTCTCCATTTCGGGATTTCATCTAACTTGTTCGACTTATAGGTTCTCACAGGTGTGACCCTCAAGTGTCTTGTAACATTGGATTGTATAATCACTTGGTTTGTCAACTCTGCACATAATTCCTAACAGACTCCCACTTGTGCAAGTTGGCAATACCACCTTTGATTATACGGACCTAAGGAGGCCCCTAGACAGGCACTTAGGCTGACCAGGTTACAAGAACTCTTATACCCAGATTTGGTGATATAAACATTCCGTGAGGAATTGGTATCTATGAAACTACTGTTCATTGATTGGGTATATCTTGGCTTTTCCCTTTGCATCGCGATATTTCATCTGTGAGTATGAGCTTGGAAAGTGTCAACTCTAGATACTCGAGATTCTGTTCTCTTGATTATCTGACTTTCACTGATAGGTAAACGACAAAGAACTAATCAGTTCGTTTGGGCATGGCCATGCACTTCATCAGTATACTTAGTCAGTCAAGATGGGCCCAGAAATATCTCTCTTCTGAGAAGAGGTGCAAATCCCATCTTGCATATCTGCCTTTAACACCACGGCTTCCGCTGAATCTAGTTACACCCTTTATAGCCACCCTGTTACGGCGTAGCGGTTGAGTGCACTAAGAATCCAGTAGTCCTCATGATATCAAATCAGATACCTCAGGTGATAGGGACAACCACTGTGAGATTTACTTATGACCCTTTTCCAAGAAGTAATCTCAACCGCGGATCACGTCCGATATTTGCTACTCTATCAAATATCTGTGCAACTTTTAGTCTACAACACTTGTAGCTGTTATTCAGCAACTGATCATAACTACCTAAAAGTTCACAATGACTTTAACGCCTTATCATGCTCCCACAATGATAAGTTGTCACGGACAGATTTTGAATGAAAACTGGAAACTAGTTTCATTCCTGGATATATTAAAAACATGCAAAATTGTGAAAGTGATAAAGAAATCAATCTTGTATAGTCCATGTTACACGCTGTAATAATAACAAGATTGAACGTCTTTTCTTTAATAACTTTCATAGTGTCTATTTAACATTTGTTAAATACTGATCTAAAATGAAGTATCACCTATCTTCAATTTTAAACCCTTTGATTAAAGTTTACCATTTTAATCAAAGCGATAACCAAAAACACAAGTCTGCTTACTTGTATCTGCTAATTATTGTTTTGCAAACACTTCTTAAAACAATTTCTATCATATTCCATGAACTTGGAGACCTGGACTAACTTCCAGTTCCTGAATATGTGAAACTGCAACTTTCCTTAGTTGCTGTGCAGATGAATGATTTCTACCTGAAATCCGATTCCATTTGCAATCCTGGCAAATCTACTGGAATGCTACATATATTTTAATCCAACACTTTTAATTATTGATTTTTAAGTCAGTTACGACCTTTGTTTCATGGGTCTTGAAACTTTTATCCTTTTAACTAAAAGGGTAAATTATATCTTATGAATTCTTATCCTACCTGGATGTATGAATTCCGAGATATATCAATAATTATGTCTTTTATTCTTTTATCTTAGACTAGATAGAGAATAATCGGGCTCCCACTTGCTTGCATAAAACTAACTATTACTCAAAATTTACTATTGACTTGGTCAAAACTTTGATTTAGTCAATCCTAATTTCAAGTAATGAACTTTGAGAATTTTCACTTTTATGAAACTTAACTGGATTTGGTTAAATCCTAATTCCAAACCTTGGAATCCTTCTAGTTTCATAAATACTGTTATTAACGCTATCTGAGTTAATATCCTAAATTCTCCTTTTAAAACATTTGAATAAAACTTGATCAAACTTGGTTAATTAATTCTTGAGAATTTCTTTTATAAAACTTAACTGGATTTGGTCAAATCCTAATTCCAGAACTTGGAATCTTTCTAGTTTTATAAATGCTGTTATTAACGCTATCTGAGTTAATATCTTAAATTCTTCCTTTTGATCACAAAACTATTATTCATAAATGTTTTATTCTCAAAACACATTCCTATAGAATCTCGTGTGTTTTGATAGTTTTTATACAAATCACTTCAATTAAAGTAATTATAACAGGCATCAACAACTAGGATCATACAAACACTAAGCACAATCAGATATTTCAATTGTCAAGACAATAACTTTTGAAAAATTAAAACCATCGAATTATAAAAATAATTATCCAAACAATGTTTTAAAACATAAAACCCCCAAAATAACTGTTTTAAAACTATAAACTCAAAAGATGTCTTGACTTAAATTATCTCGTGCTTTGATCCTTGGCAACTCCTGGGCACTTCACTTCATTTCTGATTTCCTGCAATAATCATTTGCTCTAGGTATCAGTATACTTGTAAACTTAACAAGTAAGAAGTGACCAATAAAGCAATCATAAATTTTCTGAGGTTTACATACCTGCTTCATGACGCTTAGGGCAGTTTTGCCTCCAATGACCGATCTCGTTGCATATGAAGCAGCGATTCTCGGTCCTAGCTTTGTTTGGCTTAACCTTCTTGCCCTTGCCCTTGCCCTTGCCTTTCTTGGGTGCACTCTGGATGGCCTGAACTGGTCCTTTTCCCTTGCTGGTGCTAGTATGCCCATTCTTCTTTTTCACCCCTCCGTCTTTCACCATCAAGACATCCTTTGTCTTGTTCTTGTTCCCCATATTTAATTCAGCTGTCTTAAGCATGGAGTGCAATTCTGCTATTGTTTTCTCCATGTTGTTCATGTTATAGTTGACTACAAAGGGCCTGTAGTCTTCTGACAGTGAATTAAGTATGGTGTCAGTTGCTAGCTGCAACGGAACAGGATGACCCAGCCTCTCCAGATGATCTAAGTGCCGTTTCATTTTCATGACATGGTCACTTACTGATGTTCCTTTTACCATCTTGCACTCATTGAATGCTTTGGTGGCATCGTAGCGCTCTGTACGAGCCTGGGTCTGAAACATGTCCCTCAGCTGGCGGATCATGTCGTAAGCATTCGTATTTATGAGCCCTGCTTGCAGATCTGGGCTCATAGTTGCTAACATCAGACAGGCAACATCAAGGAGATCATCTGAGTGCTTCTTGTGGGCATTTCTGGCAGCAGCCGGAGCGTTTGCCGGAGGTGCCTCCCCAAGTGGCTCTTCAAGCACATACCACTTTCTTTCATGTCTGAGCACAATCATCAGATTGCGCTCCCAGTCAAGAAAGTTAGAGCCGGTCAACTTATCCTTCTCTAGGATAGAGCGGAGGGAAAGATTGTTAGTGCTGGTAACAGTGCTTGCCATCTACACAAAATAAAACTTTTGGTCTTAGCAACTGTAAATAGACTAATTTCCAATAAAATATCAATAAACCCTTAAATGATCAATTTATTGGACTAGGATCCTTATTTCATACGTCCTGATGTGCGTAATGTTCTTGCTCCACCAGAACCGTATTTATTTCGGTAGGTAAGGACTTTTACCAATCATATCTAACTGACATGACTCCTAGATCTTTTCGGGACCATGGCAACTACCTGTGCATGTTTTAGTCCCTCTTAGTGCTTTTTGGCCCGGTACCACCCGGTGAACATTATAGAACCAAAACAGATCTCACCATTTTGGGGAACCTGATCACTATACTCTGGCCGGTACCACCCGGAGATAATTCGCAGAGTTATGTGACCCCTTCAGCTTCAGTTTGAACACAGACGTTGAATGTGTGATCACTTACAACGCCTATGTACTTTACGCCGAAGGTGCCCCTAGATGGGTTGCACTACTGATCTATGATTTTCGGGGTTTTTGAAAAACTTTATTTCCAGGATTTTTGAAAAACTGATTGTTTATAAAGGCTACTTATGTTTTAAACTAACTGTTTGAAACATACATGTAATTTTAAAACTAACTGTTCTAAAATCATTTGCTAATTAAAACTAGCTGTTTTAATAGCATACCTAGTTGATTAAAACTAACTGTTTCTGTCAACTTTGCCTTTTTATAAAACAATCATCTATACGTTGTTATAAAGAGCAATTAATATTCTAAACTAACTGTTTTAAATATTCATGTTATTTTAAACTAACTGTTTAAAATATCGGCTAATTGAAATCAACTGATTTAAAGTGTACTGGTTAATTGAAACTACCTGTTTCAATGACTGACAAAAGCTAACTGTTCTGTCAATTTTGCTCCTTTTATAACAATACATTAGGTTTTATTAAAGTGCTTCACTTTAAAGGTTTTCGATTGAAAAGTTAATAAAACCTATTTCCTTCTTGTTTTAAAAAATTCCTTTTAAAACATATCTAATAAACTAGCAGTTATTAGCATCAACTACGCAGTTAATCATGCACACAGATAATTATAGGATTTGCCAATTTTGTTCCTAGGGACCAATAATGACCTAGATCTTCTACAACTTCAAAACTTCGCGTAGCTCCCACTCGCTTCGCCATGCTTGTTAGTATTCCGGTAAGATGAAGAATAGCTCCCACTGGCCTCGTTATCCCACAAGAAAAGAAAAAAAACTATCCTAGGATCATTATTACATAAGGGGTTGTAAACGGCACGCAGGCCTCCCCATGAATATGTCAAGGGTCTAGTTTGGCAAATACTATAATAGATATATACAAACTCAAACTGAGATGCATATATATAAAACTCAAGCAATCACGCAATTATATGTATATATGCAACAAAAGCAATATTATAACTACGAGAAAATAAACCTGGATCCGTTAAAATTATCTTGTCTCAATTATCAAAAAACTTGGTTTTATAACAGATTCAAAAACAAACTGTTTTATGAATCCTAAAAGAAAAACTTTAGACGGTTTTAACTTTAAAACTGTGATTTATAATAAATCTCAAAACAAAAATCATTTAATCCTTTTACCCAAAATATTAAACTGGTTTTAACGATCCAATTAAAAACTGGCTTATTCGAAAAATTTTAATTTTCCTAAGAGATTAATTAAAACTAATTTGAATAAGTTTTATCGGATAAAAATCCCAAGTAAATTTATTTTGGATAAAATGTCTTAAAAACCAAACGAGCTCCTTTTGGGCCACAAACTTGGTCCAAAAACTGGGCTTATAGGCCCATTGCCAAACTGGTAATTTTGGGCCATCGAAAAACTATCGAGAATCGAGGAATCCTAAACCCGTCTTTTGAAAAACAAAACAACATTGAATCGATACCATCCTTGACCGTGTCTCTCGATCGTTTCCAATTTGGTTGTGATCGACTAACGCCGCCGCCGCACACCGCCGTCGGTCACCACCAATCTGGTGGTGGTCCGATTGGCGATTGGAAACAATGCCGTTACCACCGCTTCGCGCGGTTTGGCCGGCGATTTGAATAACCATTGCCGCCGCCTTGGCTTGGCCTTAGGGCAGCCGGCGGTTGGCTTGGTGGTTTATGACAACGGCTAAAGCCGCTGTCACCATGGTCGTTGGTCTACCACTACCACATACCGCCTGCCACCACATGCCGCCGTTTGACCACCGTTACTATCACTACTGGCCGGCGACAACAGTAGCGTAAACGACGCCACCACCGCCACTTAGCCGGAGGCGACGGCAGCGATAGCAACACCATCACCACCTGTCGCCCGCTGGACGCCGGCGTTAGCCGGCGACCGACCATCGCGAACAGCCGCCGTCGTCGCTAGGCGTGGTGCGGTTTTTGCCCACCGAAAACGATGCCGCTACTTCACACGGTGGTACGATGTTGGTTGCTACGGCAACAGCCGCCACCGCAACCACCGTTGAGGTGCGCCTTGCGATCTGGAAACAAACCGACGCCTCCATCACCGACTGTGGTGAGGCCGGTTGTTTGGTTCGGCTCGTGTGGTGTGATCTCATCGCCGGCGATCGGCCTGGCGGTCCGGTCGGCGATCTGCCGCCGTTCCACCGCCGGTCGTCGGTTAGTTGTTCTAAGGTCGGCTGCCACCACCGTCTTGGTGAGGCAGCTTTGATCGGTAATAACCATAGCCACCACCGATCTGGTGGTTCGGCTATGGTGGTCTTTTGTTTGTTGGTTTTACGATAATTCAAGTGATAAACATAAAATTTCGAAATTTGATAAAGATCAGAAATTTTATATATAATCATTCAAAACTTGATGCGAAAGAAAACGAATTCAATTTTAACGGATCATAATCTGATAAAAGACTAAACGATTAGAACAATGGCTCTGATACCACTGTTGGGTTTTTGTGGGTATCCTCGAATCAAACTGATCCGAGGATTGTCTCAGATCTATCAAAACCTCGCTGGTTTGATATATCTCGTAGGTTTAAAACAAACTGTTAAAACCCACGTGATCAGAAACACGCTGTTTTGATCTTATTAGTGCGGAAGCGATAAAAGCTAAAAACCCATAAAGCCTAATGATCTTAATCGTTTGTAGCTCTAAACCTAAAGGATTAGGTTAGATTAATTTACCTGGATGCTTGAGACTTAGTCCACCCGTAATCAACCAACGAACGTTCCTCTAGCAGAACCGTGAAACCCGAACAACAAAAACGACCCGAAGGGTGGGGGGGTTATGCGCCGGTTTTTGGAGAGAGGAGGTGAGACAGAAAAACTGATTTTTCAACTGGAAAGGCTTAATGTTTTTCCTTAACCCTTAGGCTTTATTTATATGGAGGAAAAACACAATTTGTAAGTAATTCAGTTTCCTTATAGTAATTATCTCAAATCCTTTCCTTATTTAATTAGCTGGAAAAGAATTTGCATACGATAATTACGATTTATATATTTATCTAATATATAAAATCTTTATTAATTAACTATTATATATTTATTTATCTAATAAATATATAATATCCTAATTAATTAATAACCCTCCAACTTTGGTAATTCTGACTGAAATTACCCAACTGATTTATAATACACTATTATAAATCCTAACTCTCCATTTCGGGATTTCATCTAACTTGTTCGACTTATAGGTTCTCACAGGTGTGACCCTCAAGTGTCTTGTAACATTGGATTGTATAATCACTTGGTTTGTCAACTCTGCACATAATTCCTAACACACATTTCTTTCCCAATCGGTTTGTAAAGATCACATCAAACCCGGTTTTTAGCCCAATTCAGTTTTCAACCATGAAAATTGAATCTCTCTTATTTCCTCGACTGCTCTAGATTCTTTGAAGACATGTCTGATTTGTAACGATTTCAGAACGACGGTGATCAAATTCTGCATTTGGTTAGATTACTTAGAAGCCTGACGCTCTGCAACCATTATTCTAGAGTTTTTCTTAGATGGAATTATTCCTCTTAGGCATGAGAGTTGAGTTTTTCCTCTGGATGCCACCTTCGGTGAATGGTACTATTGTTATGTGCTCAATTCCTAACCATTTCACTGTCGTGGAGGTTCAGTTGCGATCTAGAAATTTGAGTGACGGTCATCATCCATCTGACTAAGAAGACTAGATCTGGATTTGATTACTTGACATTTTGGAAGCTTTTAGGAAATCGACTATTCTCTGAGCAGAAGAGAGATCAAAGTTGAGTATCTCGTTTACCATCTACTCCCAGTTTTTCATTCCATACGGTGTTTCGGTGATCCAAGCTTCGGTGTTTACCCTGTTGTGAATTTATCAAATTTGGTTCGCTCTTATGCCGAATTCCTATTCAACATGTGGCCAAAGACAGATCCTTTATTTTTCTTGCTGATCTGCACGGTAACTCACACATGCATCTATCCCTTTGTTTTTCTTGGCGGGAGATCTACATAGTTGGATGAATCAACATGCTCTAGTGCAAGCTGTTGTATTCTGCGATTATTAGACGTGTCGAGTTATTTACAGGTTGAGCTGTATTTTGTGCAATCAGTCGCAGTTATTGTACATCGGATCTGGTCTTTCAGTTGAAACTGAAGATAGAGACCTACAATCGAGGGGAGCTTGGAGATCAAAATGTAGCCGAACGCCACTAAAGTTTTCTGACGAAAGCAAGGGGGAGAAGATCAGAGATGCTTCCTTTATAAAACTTTAGGGGGAGATTGTTAGGACCAAATTTTCCTAATTAGTGAAAGTTTTATAAAGTAAGCTTTGAGTAGGTTTATTTTGTATTTAGCTAGTTAGTGTAGCTATTGGGCTTGTGCTTGAGCTTTTGTAATTAGGCCCTATATATAAAGGGTTTATGCTTGGGAAGAGAGGGAGAGAACCATTTTCAATGAGAGTCTAGTAAGGTGAAGTGTGTGTGTTCTTGAGAGCTCTCATAAAATAAAACAAGAACTTTTGATTTCATCTTGTTGATTTCTTCTCTTAAACCTCTTATTGTTTGATTATTTGGGACCAACAGCTTCTAAACCCACTTTTTGAATACCTTACCTCACATGTGAATGCGTATAACACGATGGGTCGTTTAAGAAAATTTTGACAGCGCACATTTTCCCTTAGCTCCCAAGTATATATAGGAATATATACCTGAGAAGCAAAGAGAAAAAGACAACTAAATCTTTTATAAACAAACAATCATGTAATACGCACTCACATCCTAAAGAGATAAAGTATTCAAAAATTAGTCCCAAAAAGGGGACAACCCGAAACTAATTTCTAAATCAATTATGATATAACACATTCATTTGTGTGTCTGTGTGTGTACATATATATAGAGGGAAGATCATTTGTAAACCCAAAAAAGGGGGTTAACTGATTCATATGCCCATAACGCACCTCCACTTTGCACAATATACCCACACCGTTATGCCGTTATAACGGCGATATAACGGTAATATAACGACGATAAACGCACCAAAACGCCGTTATAACGGCGTTTTGGTATAACGGCCCTTATAACGGCCTTTTAGGGGTATGGTTGCAAAGTAGGGGTGGGGCTTTGGGTATACCGGTAAAGCTCCCAAAAAAGGGTATAAACAATGTGAACCAATTCACACCCTTGATCAAAAAAATGGACGGTTGAGAGGACGCAGTTATATTTTTTTAAAATCAAAAAATTGAAATACACCATAACCGACTCCATCTTAACCGTCCATTTTTTGATCAAAAGTGTGGATTTGTTCACACGGTTTATAACTTTTTTTTGGTGTATAACTGAACCTCCCTCTATGTATATGTGTGTGTGTGTGATCCAATAGTATAATCCGAGCGCAACATAAAAGTCAGCAGCTTAAGCATAGATGTAAAGTCATATATATAAAACTCAGCGGCTTAAGGAGCTTATAGAACAATCTAAACAAGTCCCAAACAAACCTAAATAAATAAAAAACAATAAGCTCTTATGATATAGATGCAAAGCCATATAAAACTCAGCGGCTTAATTAATGAGCTTATAGAACAATCTAAACAAGTTCCAAACAAACCCAAATTAATAAAAACAATAAGCTCTTATGATATAGATGCAAAGCCATATAAAACTTAGTGACTTAATTAATGAGCTTATAGAACAATCTAAACAAGTTCCAAAGAAGCCCAAATTAAATAAGCTCTTATGATATAGATGCAAAGCCATTTAAAACTCAATGGCTTAATGAGCTTATAGAATAATCTAAACAAGTCCCACAAGTAACAGCAACAAAGCAATAATCTAAACTCAGCGGCTGCTTAATGAGCTATTATACTAACAAAGCAAACTTTGCCAAGAACAACAACAAAAAAGAAAACTGCAGATTAGATTTACCTAACATGTGAAGTGAAGATAGCAAAGGTTATGCTACTCTTTTAGAAACTAAAATTAGAAATTAAAATCACAAATCAAGGGTTTACCCAAATCAGATATGGTGGTGGTGGGGCTCACGTCGTCGGCGACAACAGCATGCGGTGGTGGTCTTCTCGTCGTCGACGACAGCAACAGGTGGTGGTGTTCACGCTGCCGACAACAGTAGCAAGGGATGGAGGCATTCATGCCGTCGGCAACAGTAGCAAGTGGTGGTCTACTCGTCATCGGCGACAGCAACAGAGGGTGGTGGTGTTTACGTCGTCGGTGGTGGAATTAGCAGAGGTGTTCACACCGCCGTCGTCTTTGGATTGAAACCCTAACTAATGAGTTGTGCGACTCTTTTGTTCTTTTATTTTCTGTTAAGAGCAATAGCAACGATAGGATTTGGGCAATAGTAGCGACATACGCTATTAGCACAACACGTGGGAGGGAAACTTGAGTGCCTTTTTTTGGGGTCAATAGCGGCGACACCTTTAATTGCGACAAAGGCATTAGCAGTGACCCGTGGGAGGGAAATTTGAGCGGGTTTTTGTTTTGGGCAATAGCATCGACACCATTAGCAACGACATAGGCAATAGCAACGACATTGCGCGCGTTTTTTCGATTGTTGCTGCTATTGTACATGAAAAAACTTTTTCTTAAAAAGTTATATATGTTTTTGAACCTTTCTCTCTCTCTCTCTCTCTCTCTCTCTCTCTATATATATATATAGGGTTAGCTTCAAATGTATACTCAATTTTGATTGTGAATGTGAGGACGAATCTCAGCCACACATCTTCGGTTACGGTGGATGCGGTCATGGAGGATTGACACAATTCATGGAAGGGTGGAGATTATTAAAGGAGGGGAACTGGTCAAAACCGTTTTTATTGACCGAATGAGTGATTGAGATCCGTTCTCGTGTTCACAACCAAAATTTAATTTACATTTGAACTTTCCTCTATATAATATATCTTATTTATATATAATCACCATCTTTTTTAGGTTTTTTTGTTTGATTTTTATAAGATTTTCTTTAATTTTCTTATTTTAAAGTTTTAATTTCACCACTTATTTTTCCTTTTAATTTTAATTTCATTTATTACATTTTTTGTTAAATTTTTTTCAAATTTTTCTTCAATTTCCTTATTTTTAACTGATGTCTTATTTCTGACCCTCAATCCGAACACAACACGATTGCCACCCCTTCTTATGTTCTCTTATGTATAGTTGCATATTTTAAAACCTTACGAAATTGTACTTTAAATAATTCATCAAATTATAACATTCTACCTTCATATCTCATACAACCTAGCAATCCGTCGCGGGGCCGTGTTCAGCACGTCCCCATATGTACATAATTTAACCATGCATGCATGCCTCACTCTTTTATTTGGAAAACAACTTTTATACTTCTATCTTTTTTCCCTTTTTAATATGGTAACCACGACATACATGAAATGATATTAGTTCATAAAAAACAGTATCTTATTTTAAATGTTGATAAACTATTTTTTAACATGTCTATAAAGAATGGTCGTTATTGATTTTCTATAATCGTTAATCAGTAGAAAGTTTGTTATGAGTTATGAATCAGAAATGTCGTATATAATATATATACATTCGTAAAATGTTGTATTTCGTAGTAAAAATTTGAACATATCAAGTTAAATAAAACAAATTGATCCATATCAGTTTTACTCAGCCCAACGTCCAACTTTGAGCTTTTTAACTGCAACGACTTAAATATACACTATTGGATTGCTGGCAGGAGACGTGCCCTCCGCCTCCCTCTCCGGCGATGTCCGGCGACCTACGGTTGCTACCTCCGGCGGCGTCCGGCGACCTCCGCCTCCCTCTTCGGCGATGTCCGGCGACGTCCGACGACCTGCGGCTGCTACCCCGGCGACGTCCGACGTCTGGCGACCTCCGCCTCCCTCTCCGGCGATGTCCGGCGACCTGCGGCTGCTACTTCCGGCGACATCCGACGTCCGGCGACAACTTATAAACTTTATCAATAAAACAATATTATAAGGTTTTAAATTCTTTGTTACTATGCATTTAAATTGATTATTTATTAATAAAACAGTAAACAGTTCATCATGGGTAAACTGGTCATTTTAACATGTTCTGGCTTGTCCTGTCCTATGCTATTCTATCTTACCAAACGCTGGACACTTGTCCTGTCCTGTTCTGTCCTGTCCTGTCCTGTCTTATCCTGTCCTGTCCTGTCTGCGTACCAAACGCACCCTAATAGATCCTCGTTAACGAATTTAGATTTTACTTATTCCAATTACCAAATTCGTTTGAGTCTGATATTGTTATTTATTGTCACTACCTCCCCATGTCAGGATTGAGTAATTTGCGCATTTGTTGCCTTCCTTGAAATAATCTTGTATTATTTAGATTGAATAAAAACCGATGGGACATGTATCACGATCTCAAATGTTCTCGCATTCATAATTAGTGTCAACTTTTCATTTCAACCTATTCCTATATATATATATAATTTACATATATTCTAAGATTTTTATTTGTTTATTTATGAAAACACAGAAAAATCAACTAATTAATCTAACAATCAAACAAATAAAAATAAATTGCTTTCACATACACAAATTTGGGTCTTAATAATATGGCTTAGCAGTGGAGTCATTTACCATAATTGTAGCATCACCACCACCACCACCACTTGTTTTTAACCGTTTTAAACCACGATCTTCTTCCGAGACCAACGACGGCGGAGACACAACCGCCTCCATGGTCCTCCGCCGTGGAGTCACCCTCACCGGCTCCGCCACGTTGGTTCCAATCAAATGCGGAAAATTCAGCAGAGCTCGACACCCACGCATCTTATACGCTGCTTGATCATAAGCCAAAGCCGCATCCTCGGGCGTCCCGTACGTTCCCAGCCACATCCGAGCACCACGCTTCCCAGGATCCCTTATCTCGGCCGCGAACTTTCCCCAAGGCCGCCGCCTGACCCCCCTAAACTTCCTCCATCCCGACGGCGGGTGAGTCCCATCTACCACCGCCAACTCTCTCTTTTTGATCACCTTCTCTGTAGCACCCTCTAACGTCGCCTCGGGTGTGCATTTGCTACTCGTGGCCGGAAAAATCTCGGAATCTTGTAGTGAATCGAGAAAGGAGAGATCAGAAGCATCATCTGACATAACTAAACTGGTTTTAGATGGAAATATTTGTTGGGTATCTTGTAAATGATTGGATGGATATGGGGTTTGAAGTAAGTTCATTTGTGAATTGTGAAAGGAAATATTAAAAGGATGTATAAAGAGATAGGTTTTCTGTATGTTTATATATGATGGAAGAATATTTGACAAATTATATTATTATTTTCAAATCACGTTATGTTTGGAAGTTTGAAAAATGCAGAATTTCTTTTTATAAAAAATAATATGATTCATGTCGACCCACAAAATCATAACGTTAAAAAAATCGAATATCATATTTTATTATGAAGTTAAAAGTTTTTAAATTCTTTAATAAGTTCACCATGTGTATTTGTTTATTTGCTTAATGTAACCTGCTTTTGGAGTGGATGTGAAGTTTAGGTATTATTGTACGTTTTTTTAAATTTTTTATTATTATTTATCTATCAAACGTGTGCTGAGAATTAAATGTTTATTATTGTTAATATGTTTTGCTTTTACTGCCTATAAAATTGATTACTTATATTAATGATTTTTATTTTATGTTTCAATGGCATTATTATTTTAGTTTCAAAAAATATAAGAGTACTTAATGAAACGATATGTTAGCACCTTAAAAAACGCACGGGAAGAGTTGTTGTTAACTTGATTTTATGCATCTCAAGACTTAAGCTTAATTTTTATTGAATTGGTGCAACAAATGTTCTTCATATTTTTGTGATTGGATTTGTAGTTGACATAGGGTTGTTGGGAACCGGAGGCACAAACAAACGCAGCGGATAAAAATCCGATTCCCAATCGAGGATCCAATCCTAAACCTTACAAATACAATAAAGGGTGTTTGGTGTGTTTACCTTATCGCGAAAAACCCTGAATCGCTAATCGGGGATACACCGCTACTGGCACCGGTTGAG
This sequence comes from Centaurea solstitialis, assembly GCA_030169165.1. Classification (NCBI taxonomy): domain Eukaryota; kingdom Viridiplantae; phylum Streptophyta; class Magnoliopsida; order Asterales; family Asteraceae; genus Centaurea; species Centaurea solstitialis. Next base: position 39,805,929 of record CM058042.1, on the reverse strand, counting down.
AGAGTTGCTAGACCACCGTGGATTATCCCGAAAAACGACCCCGATCACCTCCTGGATACTGGCGCCGGTTTTGGGTAGAGAGAGAGAGAGAAGGCTTTCTTAGGAAATAAGTTTCTAAGATATGAATTGAATTAATCAAACCCCTAAGCCTTTATTTATATGGATAAACCTGGCAGTGTTTGATTCCAATATAACTCTTTTATAATTATCTCTATAATTAATCAAATAGATTAATTATATAATTCAGATAATTATCTATTAATTAATCCTAACTGATTAATTAATTACAAATAAATAATTTAACTAATTATTTATTTATTTCTTTTTCTCTCTAAATAATTAATAAACAATTAATTATTTCTCACATAATCCAAACGTTCTCATTTTGGTGTGCAGCGGTGTGACCTACTAGTGTCTTATAACATTGGACACGGTAACCCTGTTACTGTCTCGCACATAATCCTAACAGACTCCCACTTGTGTTAGACACGTAACTGAACTGTCACCATTAGCCTAAGGAGGTCCCTAGCCAGACACTTAGGTTAACCAGGTTATAAGATCTCTTATATCCAGAGATACAATTCACGCTTGAATTTGTACACAGGTTCATTCCTTTTACACGCGATATTTCTAAAGTGAATTGAGACATGGAGTGGAGGATTCATTTCTCAAATTCAAGTATTTCTTGACTCTGATTTAGATTGCCTGCAGTAACGGATATTACTAAATAACAACTGTTATTCTATCCGAGCGTGGCCACGCGTTTCTGCAAATCTCAATCGTCAAGGGGCCCGGAAATATCTCTCTTTTTGAAAGAGGTGCAAATCCCTTCTTGACTATCTGCATTTGGATCCACGGCTTCCGCTGCATCTAGTCACGTTCCGTATGGCCGCCCTGTTACGGTGCAGCGTTAGAACGCGCTAAGAGTACAGTAGTCCTCGTGATCCCAAACCAAATATCTCAGGTCTAAGGACAACCTATCGTCAAGTCGATGCGTATGACTGGAGCTCCATGAAGCAGACTTGAAACTGTTCACTTCCAATACTCAAACGCTCTGATGAGTATCTATAAATACTTGGTCACATCGCTTGTGCTTTTATTCTCTACTTTGAAGAAATCATCAAGTATTTATAATAGCGTTAAACTCCCTATTGAAATTCCTATTTCAATAAGTGGCTACGGAAATTTAGATTTCATACAAAACTTTGTAAAATCATGGATACGTTAAATATGCTAAAACAGTTTAACTTTTAAAACAACCATGAATTAAAACCTCCATTATTTCTATCACGCTGTGAAATAAGACTTTACATGATCTAGTGTCTCAAAATTAAACTACTGTAATAATGATAAACTAAAACTAGCTACTGGTGTCCAGGTACTGCTTCCCAATGGAACTTGCATGAGCCCCATGCTTCACCCTTGCTAGCGGCTTTGTCAGCGGATCTGCGACATTGTCTTCCGTCGGAATCTTGCATATCCTTACACCTCCTCTTCCAATGATCTCTCGGATGAGGTGATACTTTCTGAGCACGTGTCTGGACTTGTGATGCTCTCTGGGTTCCTTTGCTTGCGCCACGACTCCCGAGTTATCACAGAGTATATCGATCGGTCTAGAGACAATGGTAATGACTCTTAGATCCGATAGAAAATTCCTCACCTAGACAGCTTCCTTTGCCGCATCAGATGCTGCAATGTACTCTGCTTCTGTAGTTGAATCTGCAATCGTATCCTGCTTCGAGCTCTTCCATGAGATCGCGCCTCCGTTTAGGGTAAAGACGTACCCTGATTGTGATCTGAAATCATCTCTGTCGGTCTGGAAACTAGCGTCAGAATAGCCGTTGACACTAATTTCATCCTCAGAGCCTCCAAAGACCAAGAACATATCTTTCGTTCTTCTCAGGTACTTGAGAATGTTCTTGACAGCCACCCAATGAGGTTCTCCTGGATTCTGTTTATATCTGCTCGTAACACTTACTGAGTAAGCAACATCGGGCCTAGTACATAACATGGCATACATAATCGATCCAATTGCTGATGCATATGGTACCGATTTCATCTTGTCCTGATCTTGACTAGAAACAGGACACTGTGTTTTGCTTAACACTATGCCATGTTGCATCGGGATAAATCCTTTCTTGGATTCATCCATCCTGAATTTCTTCAGGATTTTGTCAATATACGTACTTTGGCTAAGTCCGATAAGCCGCCTAGATCTATTTTTGTAGATCTTTATGCCAAGTATATAAGCGGCTTCTCCAAGGTCTTTCATCTGGACACATTTGCTTAACCAACTCTTTACACTCTGTAAAGTTGGTACATCGTTTCCTTTGAGTAGAATGTTGTCTACGTACAAGACCAAGAAGGTTACTATGCTCCCACTGAACTTAGTGTAAACACACGGCACGAACTCACTTTTCGCGAAACCAAATTCTTTGATTCGCTCATCAAACTGTAAGTTCCAGCTTCGAGATGCTTGCTTTAATCCATAAATGGATTTTAGCAGTTTACACACCTTATTAGGATTCTTAGGATCTTCAAACCCCTCTGGTTGTTCCATATAGACGTCTTCTGTTAACTTTCCGTTTAGAAAGGCTGTCTTGATGTCCATTTGCCAGATCTCGTAATTAAAATACGCTGAAATGGCTATCAGAATCCTAATTGATTTCAACATGGCTACTGGCGAAAAGGTTTCATCATAGTCGATACCATGAGTTTGCGTGAATCCTTTTGCGACCAGTCTGGCCTTGAAAGTGTGTACATTCCCATCCATGTCTTCTTGAAAACCCATTTGCGTCCAACAGCTCTACAGTGCTGGGGCAAATCAGTCAACTCCCATACTTGGTTGTCGTACATGGATTGCATCTCGGCCTTCATGGCTTCCTGCCATTGTTCAGACTCACTGCCTGACACAGCTTCTCCATAGGATGTTGGTTCATTCAAGTCTCCGCTGTCCTGAGAGACTAGAAACCCAAGATACCTATCTGGTTCTTGTCTTACCCTACTGGATCTGCTAAGGTCCTGTGTTTGCACTTCCTCAATCGGTTGTGATTGAGGTTCAACATTTTCATGTTGAATTTCTGGCTCAACAATTGGTGTAGTGTTCTCTTCGTCTACTACCTGTAGATCTACATCCTTTCTGGTTTTCCCGGAACTGAGAAACTTTTCTTCCAGAAATTTTCCATTTCAAGCAACAAAAACTTTGTTCTCTTCAGGGTTGTAGAAGTAATATCCCACGGTGGTCTTGGGATATCCTACGAAGAAACACTTGTCGGATTTGGGCTTGAGTTTTTCTGAGGCAGGTCGTTTGACGTAAACCTCACAACCCCAAATTTTCAGGAAAGACATTTTGGGTTTCTTACCCTTCCACAACTCGTATGGTGTCTTATCCACCAACTTTGTTGGCGCTCTGTTCAGTATATGTGCTGCTGTTTCGAGCGCATGTCCCCAGAAAGACACTGGTAGCGTGGAGTGACACATCATCGATCGTACCATGTCAAGCAATGTACGATTCCTCCTTTCTGAAACACCATTCATCTGAGGTGTATACGGAGGTGTGAGTTGTGATACAATCCCACATTCCATCAGATGATTCCCAAACTCTTGGCTAAGATATTCGCCTCCTCGATCGGACCGTAAGAACTTGATCTTCCTGTCAAGTTGATTCTGTACTTCATTATGATATTCCTTGAATTTCTCAAAGCTTTCAGATTTATGTCTCATCAAGTAGACATAACCATATCTACTGAAATCGTCAGTAAATGTGATGAAGTGCCGGTATCCTCCTCTTGCCTCATGACTAAATGGTCCACACACATCTGTGTGAACTATTTCTAACAAGTCAGAAGCCCTTTCATTATCCTTGTTGAAAGGTTCTTTTGTCATTTTGCTAGATAAACATGATTCGCAGTTGTCAAAAGGTTTAAAATCGAAAGTTCCAAGAAAACCTCCTTTTAGGAGTTGTTCAACGCGTTTCTTGTTTATGTGGCCTAAACGACAATGCCAGAGGTAAGTCTGATCCTCAATATCTTTGGATCGTTTACTTATATGATAGATTTCACTATTATTGTCTTGCAGATTTACTGTATATAGACCATTCACAGGTGTAGCTTTAAAATAGAAAATATTATTTTTAAAGACAGAAAGCATTTTATAATCGTATTTATAATAAAATCCTTGGTCTACCAATAAATCAAAAGACAAAACATTCTTAATCATCTTTGAAACATAATAACAATTTTCTAGTTCCAAAACTAGACCCGAGGGTAAACTAAGACTATAAGATCCTACAGCTTCAGCTATCAGCGGAGTGCCTTCGCCAACTCGTAGGTTCGAACGGTCATTCCTCAAAGTCTCTCTTCTAGTGAATCCCTGTAAATGATTACAAATGTGGTTACCACTGCCTGTATCAATTACCCATGATTCATAAGAAGTGATTAAGCAATCTATCATAAAGATACCTGGAGCATCGGGTAAACCGATCTCAACCTGGTCGATATTCATCGAGTGCTCGCAAATATCCTGGCTACCACATTCTGGGCAACTCAGATCTCCCAGCTCATCAATCCAATCTGTGTCCATGAGTTCAGCAGCTGCTGCGGGTTTTGGCTCCAAACTGGCCAAAATATCCTCATGAAGCTTTGCCACGTCTCTCTTTGGTTCTCCAATGTATGCACTAACTATGGTACGTATCTCATCCGTGAGAGAGAACCACATGAGATGTACTAGTTCTTCTTGAACCATCTTGTATCCCATGCGTGACAAACTTTTAAAGAGTTTCCTCATTTCCAGAAGATGCTCTTTAACAGATTTACCTTTTTCCAGTTTCAGAGAATAGATCTCTTTCATGATCAGATACTTCCCACATTTCTTATAGAAACCTACCTGGTTTTCTATATTCTTCACGACCTCATGGCAGTACTTAGCTCGTAAATCAACCGTGAACTCGGGTGAGGTAGAGAAAGCTAGAATCGACATTACATCAGATTCGTCAGCCATGTATTTGAAGTATTCAGCAAAGTCCTTTTCAGGAGAATTGCTTTCGGGTCGTGAAATGGGTTTCTCTATCACGTACCGCTTACCCTGTGCATCCAAGACATTGTCAAGGTGCATTTTCCACACTGGAAAATTTTGTCCTGTAAGCTTCCATTTACTGTTGATGAGGCGGAGCAATTCCTCAGGTGTATAAAACGGGATTACAGATTTAGACATCTACATAAGAATAAATTCCGATTTAGTTTAAAATTATAAAGCTTCTAATAAATTATAACCCTTAAATTAATTTATTAGACTAGAATCCATATCTCACATGTGTCGGCAAGCATGTGATCATGTCAGGCCGACTCATGTGATTTATGGTAGGTAAAAACTTATACCAATCGCATTTTAATACGAAGACACGACTTGTAGATCGTCGGGACATCGGATATTTAATCTGTGCATATTTAGTCCCTCTAGTGCATTTTGGCCCGGTACCACCCGGTGAATAAATAATTACCAAAACAGATCGCACCACCCGGGCCTGGACATACTCTGGCCGGTACCACCCGGAGATAATTCACAGAGTTTTGTCCCCTCCAATTTCGGTTTGAACGCGGGCGATTGAAGTGTGATCACTAGCAATATCCTACGTACCTTACATCGGAGGTATCCCAAAAGTGGGTTGCACTTACTGATCTATGATTTTTAACAAGGGTTTCAAAATCTGTCAGTTTTCAAAAACTTGGATCCAAACACAAACTGTATTTGTATCCATCTTTGTCCTTTTAAAACATTCGGTTTATATTTAATTTAAAAACGTTATTTGACAATTACGCAATTAAATATAAACAACCACGCAGTTAAAAGACATGTCATAGTCGAGAACCCTTAAAACTATTGTCGTTTTGTGAGCCAACACAAAACGACGGTCTTAACCCTAAGTGACAACAACACACAAGGCATGAACTTCCTGGCGCTACCACTGGCTCCAAGATCCATCTTTGACTCCGTGCTCCGTCTTCGGGTCTTGATTCTTCGGTTATTTTATTTATTAAAAATTACAAAATAAAAGCGGGTTGTAAATGGCACGCAGGCCTCCCGTAACCAACAATAAATTAAATAAAACATACGGAAAAATAAAAACACAACCACGGGTCAAAGGGTTTGACTATGACATAAACGGATAATTCAATTTAATTTCTAATTTATCAAAAGGATTAAAATTAATAATTAAAATTATCCCTAGGGTTTCAAACCTATCTGGTTTTAATAACCCTTATCCGATACCACCTACCGCAAACAGCAACAGCTACTTGCCGCCGCTCTCGCACTGGTCGGTGTTCGGAAAAACAACAGCCACCATCAACAACTACTGCTCGCGGCGCGAAACTCGCTGTTCGCGGCGCGAGGCCACCACTCGCGGCGCGAGCTGGTTAATCAGTGGCTTTGACGACGACAGCAGCCCAAGAGCCACCGCCGCCGTCCCTTTGGTCGGAAAACGATTCCGGCAGTGGTCAACACCCCATTGCGGTGGTTGTCGACCACCACCACCACAAACACACCGGCGACAGCGGCAGCTTAGCGCACCACCGCCGCCGCCCTCTTTCTCGATTGACAACAACGCGATCGCCGCCACCACCACAAACGGTGGTGTGGCGGTCGAATTGGAGTACGACGGCAGCAGCAGCAGTCGCCACCACCACCGCCGCCTCCGGCGGTCTCAATCAACGAAAACACTATCGCCGCCACCACCACAATCGGTGGCGTGCGGTCGATTTGGAGAACGACGGCAGCAGTAGCAGTTGCCACCACCACCACCGCCTCCCGGCGTTATCAACGAACACCACCACCACCGTCGCCGTCTCCGGCTTCGGTGGTTAAATCAAAATACCACCACCACCACAATCGGTGGTGTGGTGGTTGGACCGCAACCCCGTCGCCCCCACACGGTTGTGTGGTGGTCGATTAGTTCAACAGCCGCCGCCACCACCAATCAGTGGTGCGGTGGGCTTCGGTGCTACGGCCGGCGGCCACCACCAACTGTGGTGCGACCGTCGGCGTTCTCTGGTGGTCCAAAGGCGGTGATCGGCCTGGTGGTCCGGCCGGCTAACTGCCGCCGTTCCACCGCCGATCGTTCCGAATTCGTTAGGTTTTCAAAAAACTTAATTTTTAAAAACAGTTAACCGAATAAAAATCAAAATTTTAACAAACCTAATTATCAAAACAGTTAAACTTGATCTGTAGGTTTTAGGAAGTGGCTCTGATACCACTGTTGGGAACCGGAGGCACAAACAAACGCAGCGGATAAAAATCCGATTCCCAATCGAGGATCCAATCCTAAACCTTACAGATACAATAAAGGGTGTTTGGTGTGTTTACCTTATCGCGAAAAACCCTGAATCGCTAATAGGGGATACACCGCTACTGGCACCGGTTGAGAGAGTTGCTAGACCACCGTGGATTATCCCGAAAAACGACCCCGATCACCTCCTGGATACTGGCGCCGGTTTTGGGTAGAGAGAGAGAGAGAAGGCTTTCTTAGGAAATAAGTTTCTAAGATATGAATTGAATTAATCAAACCCCTAAGCCTTTATTTATATGGATAAACCTGGCAGTGTTTGATTTCATATATAAACTCTTTTATAATTATCTCTATAATTAATCAAATAGATTAATTATATAATTCAGATAATTATCTATTAATTAATCCTAACTGATTAATTAATTACAAATAAATAATTTAACTAATTATTTATTTATTTCTTTTTCTCTCTAAATAATTAATAAACAATTAATTATTTCTCACACAATCCAAACGTTCTCATTTTGGTGTGCAGCGGTGTGACCTACTAGTATCTTATAACATTGGACACGGTAACCCTGTTACTGTCTCGCACATAATCCTAACAAGGGTTTGTATACATGTTTGGTGTATTTGGAATATTCGTCCCGAGTCTCGATATTCTTTGATGTTTATTGTTCTCAAGTTCAGGCATGACGGTGAAGTCGGGCAGAACTTGTTTATGTTTCGAGTCGTTGTATCCTGGGAAATCGACGCACCGGTAGGGGGCGAATCGGTTTTAAGGAAACTGTGTATAACACGGGCCTCGACTCATTACTTGGGTTTGTTCCCATCTCTCTTTATTTCTTGCGTTTTCTGTTTTGGTGAAACTATTTTCATACAATCTTAAAACCGATTATCTGTCTTTGTTTCACCAATCAAATAGTGATTTTTGTTATAATCATATTTCCATGTCTTTTCTTTCAAAAGAAAAAGGGGATATGTTGTTTGCATAAACCAAAAAAGCCAATGGCCGTTTTGCAATTATGAAGAAAAAAATGTATATATATATATATATATATATTGTTGAAAAGAATTATTTTTTCTATTATTTTTTGTTATCGTTTGAAACAACGAAATTATGTTGTTTTTGACAAAATTTTAGATTGTGAAATATGAATAGAAATATTCTGAATAGTTTGTTGTATGATGTGCTTCGAGAAAAATACATCTATGGTGCCTAAAACAATTGTTGGATTTGCAATATGTTTGCATATGTTAAAATTGTTAGTGCATAATATTTAAGCAACTCTTTGCTTATTTATGCACAAAATTAATAAGTGGAAGAAGTTCATTTATAAAATGCAATAACTTGTTTTAGATGTAAATGTTTGTTCATAACCTCCCTTGATGTTTATAAGAGTGAAACTTTTATAAATACAAGTGTACATTGTTTTTTTTAACGGCATTTTAACTCACACACACGTTCTGGGGGTATCCGGATCCATACGGGCACCGACTAATCCCCCGCGCCCATGAGCCGACCCGAAGGACAACCCATGGACTCGCCCCTGAACCAACCCGAGGACCGGTCAAGAGCTGGATACCGCAGAAGAGGTCTATAAGGCCTTGGTCTTTCTTGTACATTGTTTTCTTTTGTGGGAAACAAAATGGTGAAATGTTTTCTTTTATAGGAAACAAAATGGGTAACACCGGTCTTAAAACTAGAATATCCTCGCGAAGGGGATGATGCTTGGTTTTCGGAACCAAATGTCATGTTAGTGGTTTCAAATGAAATATTTGGTACTCATTAATGATGAGTGCTTAAATCTGATGGAATTTACAAATTTAGAACAATGATTTCTACAAGATAAAACAAAAGAATGTTGTTCTTAACCGTTTAGTATCCACAAGCAAATTGGTTAAACATGGATATTCTTGGCACTCCATATTGAGGGGCTTTAATTGTTAGGACAATTGGTGTCTTGGGCAAATGATGCATCCACGATGAGATGTAAAAGTCTTGATATGCAGATTTCAAAAAGTGAAAACTTTGTATACATAAACTCCATTTGTTATGTGATGGGATTTTGGTTTTGCAAGAAAATAAAATAGTTTATCTATTCATCGTTAAGAAATGAGTTTGCTATAACGTGCCATTTTGTCGTAACCAAAATTTGGATAAATTTTGATCTCATGTCAATATTTTCTTGATATTTAAGTGTGTTTAAATATATGTTTAAATCCCAAATAATATGATAGCCCATCAATAATATTTTGATGAATAGATAATTTTTGACTTTGCATCTTAAGTAAGTCAAATAAAATCATAAGCTTATAGAATTTTATTCTATGGACATATGAAAGGTAGATCATTGATTTTGTATGTGATAAAGAGATATCATCAATTATGAAAGGTAGATCATAAGCTTATGATTTTGTATGTGAATTAATCAACAATATATGTTGATTCACAAGTTAATTAGAAGTGAGATATACGTCATATTATTGGCTTGTAACTTCTAAAAGTACACCCATTAGATAGAAATGTTGAGTACCTTGAAATGTGGGGGTATCATATCAATTGAAAAAAAATGATGTGATAATTAATTCGTTGGAATTAATCCGTTTAATTGTTTGTCCGTTACGAATTAATTACATCAGTTACGAATTTCGGTTTTAATTCATTTAACTGTTTGTCGGTTACGAATTAATTACATCAGTTACGATCTTCGGTTTTAATTGGTTGTCAGTTATGAATTTTGGTTTTAATCCGTTTATCTGTTTGTCAATTACGAATTATTTACAATCTTCGGTTATAGTTATGAAGTAACCATGTCGGTTATAATTCGTTTAATTACGAATTAATCGTGTCGGTTTTAATTCATATAATTATTTGTCAATTATGAATTAACCATGTCGGATTTAATTCGTTTAATTACAAATTAACAATATCGGTTTTAATTCATGTAATTGTTTGTCAATTATGAATTAATTATTTTGGATTTAATTCGTTTAATTTTGTGTAAATTAACCATTTCGGTTTCAATTCATTTAATTGCTTGTCAATTATGAATTGATAATTACAGTTTTAATTTGTTTAATTATTTGTTAGTAACGAATTAATGATGATTGCCTATAGTATGTCATGATAACAATGGATAGACGAATCCAATAAGTTTGGATCGAAGTCGCCATATGAGTATTGATGAAAGATATAACTATTTGTGTTATCAAGTTTGTGACCAAAAAGAGACTCTAATATGAGAGTATCAAAAGTTTGGCCAAGTCATGATCGAGTATGATGATATACCGATCATTGAATATGGCTAAGGGAAATAGAACAACTAGGATCCTAAAATTTTGGATGCCTAGGTTGTCACTTATAAAGAGTTGTGTCTAAGCACATTGTGTTAGGATTATGTGCAACACAGTAACAGGGATTACCGTGTCCAATGTTATAAAAAACTAGTAGGTCACACCACTGCACACCCAATTTGAGATCGTTTGGATTATATGTATGTGAGAAATAATTAATTGTTTTTAATTATTATAGAGAGAAAAAGATAAATAAATAGTTAATTATTTATTAAATATAATTAATCAGTTTGATTAGTTAAAGAGATAATTATAAGGAATTATAATTTGTTACAATCACTGCCTTATTTATCTTTATAAATAAAGGCTTAAGCTGATAAACCAGATGACTTGATCACCAAGAAAAAAAATTACTCTCTCTCTCATTCTCTCCTTCCCGTCGCCTGCCTCACACACAAACGACCAGAGTCATTTTTCTAATTAGTCCGGTGGTCTAGCAACCTGTCTCACGTGGTGTCAGTAGCGGTGTATCCCCTGCTCGCGTTCCGGTGATTTTCGCGTAAAAGGTAAACCCACTAAAACACCCTCGATTGTATCTGTTTGGTTTGGATGGATCCGTGATTGGGAATCGTGTTTTTGTATTCCGCTGCGCGTTTTATCGCCTCTGATTCCCAACAGTGGTATCAGAGCCACTTCCTAAACCTGCAGATCAGGTTAGTTAATTGATTAGGTTTTTAAAAATTTGATTTTTATATGTTTGACTGTTTTAAAAATTAAATTTTTGGAAAAACCTAACGAATTTGAGACGATCGGCCGTGGAACGGCAGCAGTTAGCCGGCCGGACCACAAGGCCGATCGCCGGCCGTCGTCCACCGCAAAACCACCGATGACTCACCACAGTTGGGGGTGGCCGCCGGTCTACTCTCACGAAACATCCACCGGGCCGCACCACCGTATGTGGTTGCGGCAACGCCTACGGCCGAAGACAATCACCGTGCCACCGATTGTGGTGGTGGTGTTATTCATATCAGCCGCCAAAGCCGATTGAGGCGATGGTGGTGTTGATCGACGATCAGCCAAGCCAAGGCAGTGGCGGCTGATCGCTGTTGCTGTTGTGGCGGTCGGCGACGGTGGTGTGTGGTGTTTCATCGAGACCGCACGACGGCGGTGGCCGAAGCCACTATCGCAACCACCAGCGGCGGCGACGACTGCTGCTGTCGCGAAATCCGCCGACAGCGGGTGATGGTGGTTGTTGTTTGATCGCCGCACCGCGATTGCAAGCGGTGGCGGTGGCTGTTTGTTTTCGATCGCCGGACGGCGATGGTGGCGGTGTTCGTACCGTTGCTGTCGCCGGCGACTTCCAACCGCCGATCAACGACGGATTGGCGGATCGATGGTGGGAGTCGGCGGCGATTGAGACCGCAACCACCGGCGACAGTGGTGATGGCGGTGGCTGCCGTCGTTGGCACTCAACGGGAATAGCGGTGACGATGATGGTGACACGGTGGTTGGTGGTGGCCGTTTGCTACTATCAACGATCGAGTTGGTACGCGATAACTGCTATCAGTTTGATGTCGATAAACTACAATGGAAATTCGAACCACGATAGGTTTCGATTTTTGGAAAGGATTTAATCGTTTATTATAATCCTTAATAATATTTTTTTTAGATAATGTTAAATATTTATCTCGTTAAAATTTTTATAAAATCCAGTTTGGGTTTTAAGAAATTCAGTTTTATCAAAACAGTTTAGTTTAGTTTAATTGTTTAAGAATGTCATAGTCAAACCCTTTTTGACCCATGGTTGTGCTTTGGTTTTGTATGTTTATTTTATTTATTTATTTGTTTGGTTTTTGGTTACGGGAGGCCTGCGTGCCATTTACAACCCGTTATTATGTAATAAATTTTTAAATAAAATATCAAAGAATCAAGAACTGAAGACGGAGCACGGAGTCAACCATGGATCTTGGAGCCAGTGGGAGCGTCGAGAAGATCATTCCTTGTGTAATGTTGTCACTTAGGATTGAGACCGTCGTTTTGTGTTGGCTCACAAAACGACATTAGTTTAAGGGTTAAGATTGTGACATGTTGTTAATTGCTGACTGTTTATATTTAAATTGTGTGGTTGAAATTAAATATAAACTGTTAAATAAAATGAATGTTTTAAAATAAAATGGATACAAATACATTTGTGTTTGGATCCAAGTTTTTTGAAAACTGGATATTTTTAGAACCCTTGTTAAAATCATAGATCAGTAAGTGCAACCCACTTTAGGGACACCTCCGGTGTAAGGTACGTAGGGCGTTGTGAGTGAGCACACCTTGAGCGCCCGCGTTCAAACTGAAACTGGAGTGGATAAAAACTCTGCGAATTATCTCCGGGTGGTACCGGCCAGAGTATGTCCAGGTTTCGGGTGGTGCGTCTGTTTTGGTAATTATTTATTCACCGGGTGGTACCAGGTGAAAATGCACTAGAGGGACTAAATATGCACAGATTAAATATCTGATGTCCCAACGATCTAGAAGTCGTGTTTTCATATTAAAATGCGATTGGTATAGGCTTTACCTACCATAAATCGCATGAGTCGGCATGACGTGAACACACGCTTGCCGACACATGTGAAATATGGATTCTAGTCTAATAAGTTAATTTAAGGGTTATAATTTATTAGAAGTTTTTAATTGTAAACTAAATCGGAATTTTATTCTTGTATTTGTAGATGTTTAAATCTGTAGTTCCGTTTTATACCCCCGAGGAATCGCACCGCCTCATCAATAGCAAATGGAAGCTTACAGGTCAAAATTTTCCAGTTTGGAAAATGCACCTTGACAATGTCTTGAGTGTACAGGGTAAGTTGTACATTTTGGAAAAACCTGTTTCATGACCTAAGAGTAATTCTCCTGAAAAGGAATTTCCTCTGTACTTTAATATTTGGCGGATGAATCAGATGTCATGTCGATTCTGATTTTCTCTATATCACCCGAGCTTACGAGAGGTCTAAGAGATAAATCCTGCCACGAGGTCGTGAAAGATATAGAAAGCCAGCTAGGTTTCTATAAGCATAGAGGTAAGCTTCTGATAATGGAAGAGATACTTTCGTTGAAGCTGAAGAAAAACCAATCAGTTAAAGACCATCTCATTAATATAAGGAGGCTCTTTAAATATTTGACACGTCTGGGATACAAAATGGCTCAAGAAGAGTTAATGCATCTCATGTGGTATTCACTCCCGAAGGAGATATGTGATACAGCTAGTGCCTATATGAAAGAACCAAGGAAAGACGTGGCAATGTTGCACGAGGACATTTTGGCCAGTCTAGAGTCGAAACCAGCGCCTGCTGAACTCATGAAAAGTGATTGATTGATGAGTTGGGAGATCTGAGTTGCCCAGAATGCGGTAGCCAGGATATTTGCGAGCACTCGATGAATATCGACCAGATAGAGATCGGTTTACCCGATGCTCCATGTATCTTTATGATAGATTGCTTAATCACTTCTTATGAATCATGGGTAATTGATACAGGCAGTGGGAACCACATTTGTAATCATTTACAGGGATTCACTAGAAGAGAGACTTTGAGGAAGGACCGTTCGAACCTATGAGTTGACGAAGGCACACCGCTTATAGCTGAAGCAGTAGGATCTTATAGTCTTAGTTTACCCTCGGGTCTAGTTTTGGAACTGGAAAATTGTTATTATGTTCCAAAGATGATTAAGAATGTGACAACTGACAGTTTTGACCTTCAGGTTAGCTACTCGTTAAATCACTCAGTAGCGTTTCCGTAGGTTAAAATTTAGTCATTTAAGTTATTAGAAGAAATTAGGTTAGTTTGCGTGAAAAATTTAGGCAAAAACCTAAAAATCACGAAAACTGCCCGAAAAAGCCTGTACCGGCCCAAAGTCACCCGAAAATCCTATAATGCCAAATTTTAAGTCAACTTTTATAAAATATGATAATTTATTAAAAATAAAAGTAAACTGAATCAAACAATCCAATTCACCTTCGAAAAAGTCAGTTTCTACCGAAAAAACGCTTAAACCCGACACTGCGTTAGATTTATCAGTGTAAACCCTAGCTTTTTCTTAAAAAAAAAAAATTGATGAGAGGGTTGGGTGGGCCCTACCAAGGCCGGCCACCCCCGCCCCCTATTTACTCCCTCTCTCTCTTTTTCCCGTAAAATCAATCAACACTCTTTAAACCTCATCATTTCCATTTTCAAAATCTCACTCTCTCTCTATCATTCTCTCTCTCTAAAACTCTCTCAACATTTCCAGCCAAGTTCTTCATCTAAAATCTGATTTTTGAAGATTTGAATAAGATTTTAAAAAGCTCTTGTAGTTGTTTCATCAAGGTAAGTGTTGTAGGTGCATTGTAACTTCGATTTTAGCATTTTTGAAGCTCTTTTCTTGTATTTCTTGAGGATTAAACCCTCTTTTAGTGATGAATATCATTCTTGATGTTTGAGGATGAGAATGAACCTTAGAAATGTGTAAGAACATTCAAAGAAGGTGAAATTCCATGACTCCTCCTTATGAACACAAGATTTGAAGTAAAAATCACATGTTTGATGTTTTTGTTACTCTTTTTGGGGCTGAACTTATCTATTAGTTCATGCATGTGTTTTGATGATATCCAAATGTATTTCATCTACTCATTTGATATAAGTTAGGGGTTTTTAGTTTATCATCAAAGAAACCCCCAAATCTTGGTGATTTTATGTGCTTTTGGTGAATAAAGTTGAATATGGAATCTGGAATGTTGCTGACAGATTATTGCTTGTTGTTTGGACGACCCAAAAAGGGTGTTTTTGGATTCATTCTTCTCTGAAATTTTTATGGTTCAATATTTTATGTGTTAGGGTTCAAACCCCACTGGAATCATTCAAAAATTCCATGCATGCATGCATATATTTCCTTGATAACTTCAGCATGCATATCTCAACTTCATGCATGCATATCTCCTTGATAACTTAACTAAAATGCATGATTCTTGATTCTAAGTTCACGTTCAGTGAGTTAGCTTTCCAAAGAATCTGATATCACATGATTTGGTGGATTTTTGAGTGTTTAACCAATGAAAAGAAATTCGTGGTGCAATCTGTCCAAGGATGGCAGATTCACATGCATGGATTCAAGAGGTCATATCTCACTCAAAAATCATCAAAATCGTGTGAAACTTGTTTCATTAGTTAGAAATGAATTCTCTAGGGTACAAACATCACTGACTTGTATTTCCAAAAATGATTTATGCACACTGATTTTGCAAGAATTTCTAAAATATGTTAAACATCTTCTAAAATCATGAAATTTGGTGGGAATGTTGTTAATGTACATTTTGACTAGGCTTATCTATTGATAGCTTTCTCCTTTGAACTAGGCTAGTGGATAAAATTTTGATAGCTTATCTCCTTTTGGAACTAGGCTTAATGGTAGCATTTTTGAAACAAAACAAATCTGCCAGAATCTGATTTCTTCAAAAAGGTTGTTTTGCAAATTTCAAGAAATCCCATATGTTTGGACATTGAATAAAGTAACAAAAACCTATTTTGTATTAAGTTGAACTTGATAAAAATTAAGTAAAGGCATTATAATCGGATATCGGTATTGACTTGACTAAATTATGGACCGTTGAATTTAGACTTACGTTAATTACGTATGTGATAGGGCTTATTTAGACTTGGAGTCGGGATTTGATCACGCACTACCGGTTGTCTTTAAAACGCAAAAGCTACTCAAGGTGAGTATTCACAGCCCCTCTTTTTACCGTTTTTACGTGTTTTGGGGTGAAAAGCATGCTTAACAAATGATTGTGAATAATTGTGAATAATGTTGCGAAATAAAATGTGTTGTGAGCTAAATTTGATATGTTATGAGGCATGATTTAGTGAGTCTGAAAATTTTAAGTCCCCGGTAACTACTATTAACTCATAACAATGGGCCTATAATACATGTGGATAGCGCTATTTGGTTGACATACCCACTTTAAACTGACGAGGAATAGGTGCACTGTATTGAATAAAATTTTTACACATGTGGGATTTAGTCCCACCGCTGAGGTAGAATAGGGGCATAGCATGTCATAAATTTCAGGATTAGTAGTGACTCAAAAAATAAATATCATGCGATTAACGTTAACCCGGGAAATTTACTCACATTTTGATACTAAGCTTGAAATGGAGTGAGCAAAAACGTTCACTAATGTTAAGGCTAGTATCGGTAGTGAACAAAAAGGGTCACTATAACTTGTTAATGCAAAGTTGAGTGAACAAAAAGGTTCACTAAAATTTGTTTATGAAAAATTGAGTGAGCAAAAAGGTTCACTGAAAATTTGTTGCATCTAAACTGTTTTGTGCATATGAAAACCTGTGAACTCACCAACTCTCGTAGTTGACGCTTGATTTTATCATGCTTTTCAGGAAATCCGAAGGTGAATGATAAAGTTTAATTTGGTCAATTGTAATCACCAATCAAGACATTGTTCTTTTTGTTAAATTTGTAAACCTTAACTTATGGTTGGTTGTAATACCTTGTAAACTTTATTTATTTTGATATGAATGATTGGTGCTATTTATCTCCTATCGCTATGAAATCTAGACTGTCACATCTCGCGTTTCCGCTTTAGCGGGGTGTTACAAAGAATGCTATGTCTTTTGATTTATTAGTAGACCAAGGTTTTTATTATAAATATGATTATAAAATGCTTTCAGTCTTTAAAAAAAATATTTTCTATTTTAAAGCTACACATGTGAATGGTCTATATACAGTAAATCTGCAAGATGATAATAAAGAAATCTATCATATAAGTAAAAGATCCAAAGACATTGAGGATCAAACTTACCTCTGGCATTGTCGTCTAGGCCACATAAACAAGAAACGCGTTGAACTACTCCTAAAAGGAGGTTTTCTTGGAACTTTTGATTTTAAACCTTTCGACAACTGCGAATCCTGTTTATCTGGCAAGATGACAAAGGAACCTTTCAACAAAGATAATGAAAGGGCCACTGACTTGATAGAAATAGTACACACAGATGTGTGTGGACCATTTAGTCATGAGGCAAGAGGAGGATACCGGTATTTCATTACATTTATTGACGATTTCAGTAGATATGGTTATGTCTACTTGATGAGACATAAATCTGAAAGCTTTGAGAAATTCAGAGAATATCAGAATGAAGTACAAAATCAACTTGACAGAAAGATCATGTTTTTACGGTCAGATCGAGGAGGCGAATATCTTAGTCAAGAGTTTGGCAATCATCTGATGAAATGTGGGATTGTATCACAACTCACACCTCCGTATACACCTCAGATGAATGGTGTGTCAGAAAGGAGGAATCCTATATTGCTAGACATGGTACGATCGATGATGTGTCGCTCTACACTACCAGTATCATTCTGGGACATGTGCTCGAAACAACAGCACATATACTAAACAGAGTGCCAACCAAGTCGGTAGAAAAGACGCCATACGGGTTATGGAAGTGTAAGAAACCCAAAATGTCTTTTCTGAAAATTTGGGGTTGTGAGGTTTATGTCAAACGACCTACCTCAGAAAAACTCAAACCCAAATCCGACAAGTGTTTCTTCGTGGGATATCCCAAGACCACCGTGGGATATTACTTCTACAACCCTGAAGAGAACAAAGTTTTTGTGGCTCGAAATGGAAAATTTCTGGAAGAAAAGTTTCTCAATTCCGTGAACACCAGAGAGGATGTAGATCTACAGGTAGTAGACGAGGATAACACTGCACCGGCTGTTGAGCCAGAAATACAACATGAAAATGTTGAACCTCAATCAGAGCCGATTGAGGAAGTGCAAACACAGGACCTTCGTAGATCCACTAGGGTAAGACAAGAACCAGATAGGTATCTAGGATTTCTAGTCTCTCAGGTTGGTGGAGACTTGAATGAACCGACATCCTATGGAGAAGCTGTGTCAGGCAGTGAGTCTGAACAATGGCAGGAAGCCATGAAGGCCGAGATGCAGTCCATGTACTTGATCTTTTGTCAAGTATGGGAGTTGACTGATTTACCCCAACACTATAGAGCTGTTGGACGTAAATGGGTTTTCAAGAAGAAAACTAGCATGGACGGGAATGTGCACACTTTTAAGGCTAGACTGGTCGCAAAAGGATTCACATAAACTCATGGTATTGACTATGATGAAACTTTTTCGCCAGTAGCCATGTTAAAATCAATTAGGATTCTGATGGCCATTTCAACGTATTTTAATTACGAGATCTGGCAAATGGACGTCAAGACAGCCTTTCTGAACGGAAAGTTAACAAAAGACGTCTATATGGAACAACAGGAAGGATTTGAAGATCCTAAGAATCCTAATAAAGTGTGTAAACTGCTAAAATCCAGTTATGGATTAAAGCAAGCATCTCGAAGCTGGAACTTACATTTTGATGACCGAATCAAAGAGTTTGGTTTCACAAAAAGTGAGTTCGAGCCATGTGTTTACACTAAGTTCAGTGGGAGCATTGTAACCTTCTTGGTCTTATATGTAGACGATATTCTACTAATAGGAAACGATGTACCAACCTACAGAGTGTAAAGAGTTGGTTAAGCAAATGTTTCCAAATGAAAGACCTTGGAGAAACCGCTTATATACTTGGTATAAAGATCTATAGAAATAGATCTAAGCGGCTTATCGGACTTAGTCAAAGTACATACATTGACAAAATCCTGAGGAAATTTAGGATGGATGAATCCAAGAAAGGATTTATCCCGATGCAACATGGCATAGTGTTAAGTAAAATACAGTGTCCTGTTTCTAGTCAAGATCAGGACAAAATGAAATCGATTCCATATGCTTCGGCAATTGAATCAATCATGTATGCCATGTTATGTACTAGGCCCGATGTTGCTTACTCAGTAAGTGTTACGAGCAGATATCAAAAGAATCAGCACCTCATTGGTTGGCTGTCAAGAACATTCTCAAGTACCTGAGAAGAGCGAAAGACATGTGATAACACCAAAATATACATATTTTGGTTGAGCTTAATTGTATGACTTTACCCCATTTCTCACCCGTTTCTGATCATTTCACTCACCAATTGAGCTTATTATTGCTTTTGTAGGATTTGGAGGCCGTGGAACGGAAAAGTACGAAAAAGGGAAAAAACGTGAAAAATGCACAATCTCAATCCATGGGCTTCTTAGCGATCCGAAATCTCAGATCTGGCGCCGCCAAGTTCGATAATGCTGAAATCCAGGCTTTGACCTAAGTGCTTCGCGCCGCGAAGCAGCCGTCTGGCAACGCAAAACAGGCCCTCGACATTCCTCTTAAATACCAGCCTCCTCCTTCAGTTCAGAATATGCATAGACGATAGAAACGACAGAATAAAGAGTGAAGTCTGAGTGGTGCCGATACGCTGCGGGGTTCGATCTTCGATCATCCGTCGTTGTACTGTCGGTATCATGTCTGTGTCTACTATCATGTTTTCTGTTTTTACCATGTCTAGTGAGTAGTCTTATATAGTGGTACTTATTGTGGTCGATGAACCACTGTGGATGATGATTTTATAATTGATGTTTATTGGATTGTTTTTGGTTAATTGAATGTGTGTTATGGTTCCGTTCTGATTTATATTGTTTGGTTATTTGAACTCGTTGGTTGGGTGTATCTGTTTTGACCAGAATAGATAGACTCCGATAGGATAATCAACCTACCTTGACCTACCCTTCGTCCCGGAGAGTTGTGTTAAGTGGTTACTCAGACCGAGAAGGACCAGGTAGTAGAAAACCATGCCATGGAAATAGGATCGGATGACCGGTACTAGATTGTCTGACAAACGACCTAAGTATTGGGACTAGGAGGATCAAGACCTAGTTGACAGCCATAGTCATTACATGTTAGGGTGTCCTAGACTTAAATTCCTACAATAACCAAAACAACCAAACCTTTGGCCTATTTTAATCATCCACTTGGGGATTCACTAAACCATGATAAGTACTACTGTTTTCTCTCATATAGTTCTTATCAATCTTTTTAATTGCTTTCATAATTCTTAGTTAATTTAGTTGTCTTATTAGTTATTAAAACCTTTTTCATAAAACCCCCCAAAGCTTTAGGTTAATTAAGCTAATCTAGATTAATAATCTACGATAACTTGACCGTTCCCAGTGGTTGATACGATACCTGGACTTTCCTACACTATATTACTCACGATCAGGTACGCTTGCCTGTATATGTGGTAAGACAGTGGCTAGGCTTTTAGAGGTTAAAACTTGTTTCGCTTTTTATATACAATAATTACCGCATCAAGTTTTTGGCGCCGTTGCCGGGGAACGGTAGTTGTTAGATTTTAGTCTTTACTAGTTTTGTTAATCGATCCCTGTGAGGGATTCTTTCCCTTGCAAGTTTTTCTCTTTCTAGTTTAATTAGTTATTTATGTTTTTATTTTATCTTATCTCTTTGTTTCCCGCAAGTTGCCCGTAACCGTTTGTTGTGGTTTCAGTCACGGCAGACTTGTTAGAGCCATTTGAGGAGTCGGAGAGAGAATTCAGAAAAAGAAACAAAAAGAAGTCAAAAGCCAACAAAGTTCGCCCGAGAGCTTTGATTTTTGAGATGGGGGACGAAGCACCGATGTGGACCGCTCGGAGAGCCGCTCCAACCGTACCCACCAATTCGATCACGAAGCCGGACCTAAACAAGGAGATCCCGGGGAAGCTCCTTCACATGATCAAGGACCTTACCTTCGATGGGAAAAAACGATAGCAATCCTATCGTGCATATGGAGAACTTCGTGGATATATGTGATCTGTTAGGATGGAGGAAGGCCAAGATGATGCAATTCGTCTTCGAGTTTTTCCTCTTACACTTACCGGAGAAGCTAGAGCTTGGTTGCGATCATTAGAACCAAGTTCGATCACCACTTGGGAAGGACTTCGTTCAAAGTTCCTTTCCCGATTTTTTCCACCATCTAAGATCGACAAGTTAAGAGCCGAGATCCGATCTTTTCCACCATATCGACAAGGATACGTATTTACCCTAAACGGAGGCGCGATCTCTTGGAAGAGCTCGAAGCAGGATACGATTGCAGATTCAACTACAGAAGCAGAGTACATTGCAGCATCTGATGCGGCAAAGGAAGTTGTCTGGCTGAGGAATTTTCTATCGGATCTAAGAGTCGTTGCCAGTGTCTCTAGACCGATCGATATATTCTGTGACAAATCGGGAGCCGTGGCGCAAGCGAAGGAACCCAAAGAGCATCACAAGTCAAGACACGTGCTCAGAAAGTATCACCTCATCCGAGAGATCATTGGAAGAGGAGATGTAAGAATATGCAAGATTCCGACGAAAGACAATGTCGCAGATCCGCTGACAAAGCCGCTAGCAAGGGTGAAGCATGAGGCTCATGCAAGTTCCATTGGGATGCAGTACCTGGACACCAGTAGCTAGTTTTAGTTTATTATTATTACAGTAGTTTAATTTTGAGACATTAGATCATGTAAAGTTTTATTTCACAGTGTGATTGAAATATTGGAGGTTTTAAATTCATGATTGTTTCAAAAGTTAAACTGTTTTTGCATATTTAATGTATCCATGATTTATGCAAAGTCTTACGATAAAATCTAAATTTCCCTACCCACTTATTGAAATGGGAATTTCAATAGGGAGTTTAACGCTATTATAAATGTTTGATGATTTATTTCAAAGTAAAGAGTAAAAGCACAAGTGATGTGACCAAGCATTTATAGATACTCATCAGAGTGTTTGAGTATTGGAAGTGACCAGTTTCAAGTCTGCTTCATGGAGCCCCAGTCATAAGCATTTACTTGATGATAGGTTGTCCTTAGACCTGAGATATTTGGTTTGGGAACATGATGACTACTGTACTCTTAGCGCGTTCTAACGCTGCACCGTAACAGGGCGGCCATACGGGACGTGACTAGATGCAGCGGAAGCCGTGGATCCAAATGCAGATAGTCAAGAAGGGATTTGCACCTCTTTCAAAAGAGAGATATTTCCGGGCCCCTTCACGATTAAGATTAGCAGAAAACGCGTAGCCACGCTCGGATAGAATAATAGTTGTTATTAAGTAATATCCGTTACTGCAGGCAATCAAAATCAGAGTCAAGAAATACTTGAATTCGAGAAATGAATCCTCCACTCCATGTGTCAAATTCATTTTAGAAATATGGGACAATTACAAAAAAGTGTATCCAACTTGGCACGAAAAGCTATTGTATGTATTGTACTTCGATTTTTACCTTTTGACGTATCAAACTTGTAAAAAAACTCTATCGTATGTATTCGGTTACCTGCTTAGCAGGTAACCGGTAAGAAACTCCGGCGACCATCTCCGGCCACTATCTCTGGCCACAATTTCCGGCCACCACCACCATCCCCGGCCACACCACCATCTCCGGCCACACCACCTTCTCCGGCGAGACCACCATCTCCACCATATTCGGCCACCACCACCATCTCCGGCCACACCACCATCTCCGGCCACACCACCATCTCCGGCGACACCACCATCTCCGGCAACACCACCATCTCCGGCCAAACCTGCAAATCCACCATCTCCGGCCACACCACCATCTCCACCATCTTTGGCCACCACCACCATCTTTGCCACACCACCCAACCTCCATCACCACCATCTCCAGCCACACCTGCACCACAACCATCTCCGACCACACCACCATCTCCAGCCACACCACCATCTCCACCATCTCGGCCACCATCACCATCTTCACCACACCACCCAGCCTCCATCACCACCATCTCCAGCCACACCTGCACCACAACCATCTCCGACCACACCACCATTTTCACCAAGACCCACTTCCATATCGAGAGGAGAGGGTGTAGAGAGAGAGATACGTCTGAAAATGGTCGTCGGAGTACGGGAGGCGTCGGAAAAAGGATCGCCAGAAGGATGGGAGGCGCCGGAAAACGGTCACCGAAAAAGGGTCACCGATGCCACATCATCATCTAACCTGCTATAACAGGTTGGATACACACAATAGATTGTTTTTAAAAGTTTGATACGTCAAAAGGTAAAATCGAAGTACAATACATACAATAGCTTTTCGTGCCAAGTTGGATACACTTTTTTGTAATTGTTCCTAGAAATATCGCGTGCAAAAGGAATAAACCTGTGTACAAATTCAAGCGTGAATTGTATCTCTGGATATAAGATATCTTATAACCTGGTTAACCTAAGTGTCTGGCTAGGGACCTCCTTAGGCTAATGGTAACAGTAGAGTTACATGTCTGGCACAAGTGGGAGTCTGTTAGGATTATGTGCAAGACAGTAACAGGGATTACCGTGTCCAATGTTATAAGACACTAGTAGGTCACACCGCTGCACACCCAATTTGAGATCGTTTGGATTATATGTGTGTGAGAAATAATTACTTGTTTTTAATTATTAATAGAGAGAAAAGAATAAATAATTAGTTAATTATTTATTAAATACAATTAATCAGTTTGATTAATTTAAGAGATAATTACAAGAAATTATAATTGGTTACAATCACTGCCTTATTTATTTTTATAAATAAAGGCTTAAGCTGATAAACCAGAAGACTTGATCACCAAGAAAAAAATTACTATCTCTCTCTCTTTCTTTCCTTCCCATCGCCGGCCTCACACACACGAAAGACCGGAGTCGTTTTTCTGATTAGTCCCGGTGGTCTAGCAGCCTGTCTCACGTGGCGTCAGTAGCGGTGTATCCCCTGCTCGCGTTCCGGTGATATTTCGCGTGAAAGGTAAACCCACTAAAACACCCTCGATTGTATCTGTTTGGTTTGGCTGGATCCGTGATTGGGAATCGTGTTTTTGTATTCCGTTGCGCGTTTTATCGCCTCCGATTCCCAACACATTGATGGTAACAAGAACACTCATGTGTGGTGCATTGACAAGAACATCTGGCCAATGTTTTTGAAAATTCATCAACACATGTATGTGTCCTTGATATAGTTTAAATCGTATTTATTAGTGCATAGCCAACAACTCTATTCATCATAAAGAAAAAGACAATACTTAATGAAAATGTTTAAATATATAAGTTGTATTAATTTATGCAAAACAGATTGAGTAGATACTCGTATCATTTGAATCAAGATTTGTGCAAATAATTCATGTATGATTTTGAAGACTCCAAACAACTAGTTGGTTAGTGGTCACACTTAGAGAGACTTACAAATCTAGAAATCCTAAGCTATGATATCTTAACAGTGAAAAGGGAGAAGTCACTAGATGACATAATATGTAATTATACAGTGATGAGATATCAATGCTCAAAGATGAGTACTTGGGTTTTGGATTTTGTAACTAAAAATTGAAAAGCACATTAACTAGAGTTAATATGTAACTGAAATTCAGTTTCTGTAACTGAAATGTATTGAAAAACATAGTTAATATGCATCAGACGTTATGTAGCTGAAAATTCAAATTCAATAACTGAAATATGTTGAAAAGAATATTAAAACATAATAATACTAGAAAGCATATTAAGAATATGCTTATTGGAACTGCAACTACTAGAAATCTGCAAATTCACCAAATGGATGTGAAAACTGGTCTTCTAAATGAAGATCTAGAAGAAGAAATTTATATGGAGAGGCCTAAGGTATTCGTTGACCAAGGTAAGGAGAACAAGTTGTGTAAACTTGTTAAGTCCTTATATGGCCTAAAATAAGCTCCAAAGCAATGACATCGAAAGTTTGATCAAGCCATAGTGCAAAGTGGTTTTAAAATAAGTGAGTGTGATAAGTGTGAAAGACAACACTCATGGTTCTGTTATCTTGTATTTATATGATAATGATATGTTTATCATCGTAAGTGATGACAAAATGATAAGGTCCACAAACGATATGTTGAAATCTAAGTTTGACATGAAAGACATGGGTAGTGGATGATTCTTGGGGTCAAGATCACAAAAACCCATAATGGTCTAGTATTAAGTCAAACACATTATGTGGACAAGATTCTTGAGAAATTTAATAATGTATACACTAGTATAGCTAGTATTTTGATTCACACTAGTTAACACTTATCCAAAATTAGAGGAGATAATGTTGCACAAGTAGAATACTCAAGAATAATCGGTAGTCTGATGTATCTTATGAGTTGTACCAGACCTAACTTAGCATATGCAGTAAGCAAGCTAAGTAGATATACTAGTAATCCGAGTGTTGAACACTGCAAGAATATTACTAGATTGTTAAGGTACATAAGATACATAAGAGAGCATGGAATGCACTATGGAAGATATTTAGTTGTAATCGAAGGATACAGTGATGCAAATTGGATATCTGAAATAAAAGATCCAGGTCCACAAGTGGATATGTGTTTACACTTAGAGGTGCAGCTATATCTTGGAAATCGTCCAAGCAAACTGTTATAGCTAGATCCACGATGGAATATGAGTTTATCGCCCTAGGTAAAAGTGGTGGAAGCAGAGTTGTTGCGTCAGTTTGTGGAGGATATTCCCAAATGGCCTAAGCCGGTAACGACCATTGGAATACATTGTAATAGCCAATCAGCAATTGGTAGAGCTCAAAGTACAATGTATAATGGGAAGTCAAGGCACATTAGACGCATACATAATACGATAAGACTAATACTCTCAACTAACGTTATCTATGTTGACAAAGTTAAATTAGATGATAACATTGCGGATCCGCTAACCAAAGAGATAAATAGAGAGTTGGTGAGTACGTCGTAAAGGGAATGAGACTAAAGCCTCTGAAAAAAGTTTGTGCGAAGGAAACCCAACCTAGTTGACTGGAGATCCCAAGATCTAGATTCGATGGGAAAACCTAATTGTACGAGCTAAGTCAAATCACTGTGGGGTAACTCCCGTCCATTCCTTTGAAAAACAGTGGGTGGTATGAGGGTAAGCATATGGCTTTAAATGATCATAGTGAGATCACCTATGTAAGAAGAAGTGGGGTCGCTTCTAAGAGAATGATGAGGGCACAATTCCTAACAGTTCTTACAGAACCAGTCATGTGTTCAAGACCATAACGAACACACCAACGAGGACTTTACCATGTCAGAAAGAATTTTATGTGAAGTGTGTTAAAGTTTACACAAATGGCAAAACAGTTCAAGGACATCGTGTCTACTGATTTGCTAGTAGACTAGACATGCTTCATAAAGGAAGGTTCAAAGTTAACGCCTACCTATCCTATGCAAGATTCCGACATTGAATTTGAGTATCATGATATATGAGATGTCTATAATAATTTCCATTCATGTGGGCGATTGTTGGAAAATTAATATAAATATTAATTTGAATTTGAATGGATATTAAGGTGGAGGTTATAACAAATGCAATAATGCTCCATTATGGTTGATCTTAAAGATGGGGGTTATTACCAAAGAAATAGTGTTTCATAATGGTTGGCATTTAAACCTTATATGAGTTTCATATGTGTTATGCATATATATAGTGCTCATAGCTTGAGTTCTATGAAAGACATATGTAAAAGTAACCACATGGAAAGCCAAACACAAGTGAAAAACCGAGACATAGATTCTCAAGTTCAGGCATGATGGTGAAGTCCGGCAGAACTCGTTTCTGTTTCGAGTCGTTGTATCCTGGGAAATTGACGCACCGGTAGAGCTGTAAACGAACCAAACGTTCGGTGAACCGTTCGGCGGGAAGTTCGTTTATTTAGTAAACGAACGAACATGAACAAGTTTTTTTGTTTGTTTAGTTAAAGAACAAACTGAACAAATGCACCGTTCGTTCATTTACGTTCGTTTATGTCGTTTGTTTACGTTCGTTTGTAATAAAACAATAAATACTTATTTATCTAAGCTATATATTTTTAGAACTCAATTTAGTTTTTAAATTTAAATTTGAATTTGATTATTTTTTTGGTTCTATATTAAGTTTTACAAAAAATGCACCTCATAATAGTTAAGGAAATGACAAGTAAGCTTGTTCGTTTATGTTCGTTTAGTCTTGTTCGTTTACGCTTGTTTGTTTAACTTTTATGTTCGTTCGTTTATGTTTGTTTAACTTTTACGTTCGTTCATTTATGTTCATTTAACTTTTACGTTCGTTGTTTATGTTCGATTAGCATCTTAAACGAACGAACATGAACGAACACGAACACACCAAATACCTAAACGAACGAACACGAACACAAAAAAATTTGTTCGTTTACCGTTCGTGTTCGTTCGTTTGTTTGGTTAATTTAAACGAAGGAACACGAACAAGCCTCCGTTCGTGTTCGTTTGGTTCGTTTACAGCACTACGCACCGGTAGGGGGCGAATCGGTTTTAAGGAAACTGTGTATAACATAGGCCTCGACTCTTTACTTGGGTTTGTTCCCATCTCTTTTTATTTCTTGCTTTTTCTGTTTTGGTGAAACTATTTTCCTACATCTTGATCTTGGTGATAGTAGTCGGGGTGGTGGTTTTGAGCTACTTCATCGATTGTTGAAGTTTTTGCGTTCGTTATCAGTGAGTCTATTAATTGTAGGTTCTTAGGAAGATAACCAAGTGGGCATTTGTGAGGTCAAACTGGAGAAAGGGTAAATGGACAAAATATCCCTTCTTTTAAGGTGCACATGGCTAAATTAATGGACCCTAGAGTAACAGTGGAATTTTGAGGAACAATTTTAGACTTTGAAACAAAATAAGAATCATTAGTGTAATTGATGAATTTTAGAGATCGAAATCAAAACAAACAAAGCACATGACCGACAATGTAATCCTATTTTTTTATTTAGTTTATAAAAAAAGAGAATAAATGATTAACATTGTAGAGGAAATTATAATTTGTAATTTTGGTTCCTTTGTTGTTGTGAAACTTATGTTGTGGTACATGAAATTTGTTCATTACATAAAAATAAAATCTTTATGGTATGCTCTCTTGTATTGAATTAGATCTCTCAATAAAAAAGAAATCTCCAACTGTTTGTGAAGTAGGAGCATTTTTACATCAATGGTGGAAAGAGTGGCCAACTAATATCGACTCGGTGGGGAATCTACGAACTACCATCCAGAATGTTTCGGTGCAAAATCAAGCTAGAAAGGTTGTAGATGTGATAGTAATGGTTTATTTTAGGTTTTGTTGGCTGCAAAGGAATGAAAAGCATCATAAGCAAAGGATTCTGAGCAGAAAGGAGATAGCCGATCAAATCCAATTTCAGCCTTACCACTGGCTTAAGGTTAGATCGAAATTTGGTAGGTTGTTTAGTTGGGATGCTTGGACCAATTCGCTACTAATTTTGGCTTGTAACTAGTATTAAATAAAACCTTTTTGCCGTTCAAAAGTAAAAAGGTTGTTTATTCCTCCTGTTGACTATTATCCTTATCCCGTCAACTACACATGTAGGGATATTAGGCTTGTTACCTTTGGAGCGTTTCTATCATATTTTCTAATTTAGAGATTAAACAAATAATTATATTATTAAAATATTCAATACAACATATTTAATTATATTATTAAATAGTAATGTCCTATGCTCTGACTAATCCCTGGCAAGATCAGAGCTAAAGCATGCCCCTTTGAAAATGTCCACAGGTTGCGCACAGACAGATTCGAACCCGGGTTAGACGCTATGAACTCCTCAAACCTTATCCACTCCACCACAACACTGATAGACCATATATAGTATTATAACCATTCATGAATATTTACTTTTAAGTAATTTAATTGGTAGAATGAATAAAAAATATTTCTTTATCATAACTAAACATTTTTTAATAAATTAAATATTTAAATTTGGAGATTTTCATCATCTTTACTACGAAGCAACATTACATCTTATGTAAAATGTTAAGTCTTCGTAATGAAAGTACTTTTTGAGCAAATACAAGCTCCAAAACACCGCACTGCTTCTAGTCAATGAAACTCCTTATTCTTAACCAAAAGTTGGTAAATAAATTTCAATGAAAATTCAAGATATCCTATAGAGTACGATCATATCGTATTTATTGAGTTGGACCACGAGACTAAGGAAAACATAAATCAACTTCTAAAATAAATGAGAATGAGGTGCTAAAAAAACTTCCTTTTCCAATAAGGCATCCATCATTAAAACTACCAATAAATAAATGATCAATCTTGACTCGCTTTCCTTACTCGTAATAATAATCATTCTTCTTTTCTTTGAAAAAGGGGACGGTACCCCAAAAAACATTTATTCAAACAAAAAAGAAAACAGACAACTTACGAGTAGCATACCCCAAGGATTACAACAAGATGTCTACCAAGCACATGCTTTGGCAAAAACCAAAAAGAAGACTTCCTAATAAAACACCAACAAAAATACCAAAAGGAAAAAGCCCCAAAATACAAAAAATACCAATGAGCTGAAAAATTCTTTTAACTAGAAACCCATCAGTCGGATGCAAAACCATAGGCCCAATATTTTTGCCTTTGATTGCAAAGGAATTTCTGGCATAGCCTTTGGTGGTACCTAGATGAACCGGCGACTGAATGAGAATAGAAGCAACGACGATGGTGGTGACAAATCTGAGGTTAGTTTTTCATCCCTTCTCCCTTGTCATTTTCTTGGAAGGCATAGCGGCATCGAAACTACCGAGAACAAAACATACACATGCATGTACGCCTCCCTAGTGGTATCGGGCATCCACTGGCAGCCCACTAATCTGCCGTTGTCTCGGCTACGTTGAACTTAGAGCCCAACCACAATCTTTGACTAGGATGGGGGCGGTCACTCTATGAGTGGACCATCTCAAGAAATGGGTACTTCTCATGTACTCAATTGACTTCCCTTGGTATCGAACTCGGATAAACTGGGATCCTATCCACAACCCCTCCCAGGATGTTACCGCCCTAAGGAAGACCAACTAAGCTAGACATGATTTGTTCTCTTAACCTCATTAACCATGGACTCCACAATATTGAAGGGAATTGTAGCAGGTGATGAACTGGTTGGTGATGCTAGTGTGAACATCCTTCTCATCTCTCTATTTCTTAAGCCAATTAACATCCCCTACCACCACCTCTTGGTGGACTGATGCTGCTTTTGATTTATGGTTTTGTTTTTATTTTAAATTCAAGTTTTTTTGTTTTTATTTAGATTTAGAGTTGTAAATTTAGTTTAGGTTTGTGGATTTTAATAGTCAAGTCAAGGATTTATGATCTAGTTTAGGGTTTTCAAAACGATCTAAAGAATGATTTGGTGATAAAGATACTATTCATCTCATTTGATAAATATTTTTCTTCTACAATAAGCTTATGTTGGTGATTTTAGTGTCATTAGGTTTTAGTTTTTGTGTTTTGGAATGTATGGATTATCAATGGAGTCAAATGTGGTTTTGATCATCTCAGGAGGTGTGGAGTGCATATTTGTATTAAAATGAAGTTTGATCTCGGTTTGGTATGAGGAACAACTTGTTGCGTGCATTTGGGAGGCTCGCGACGCAAGAATGTTGGCTTTTGGTGAACTCTCGACAGAGGATGTCTCGTTATGTGAGTTATGGTGTTCACGACGTAAGAAGTGACCAAAAGTGGTGTTCATCAAGAGAGTGTCTCGTGGATGCTAGAATCAAAAACAAAATCATAATTTGATTCGGTGGGTTTCTCGTACCGCGAGACTCTGGGCTCGTGCAAGCGAGCTGTTAGCTCCTAGTTCTAATCATGTGAAAGTAAGTGATAAAAGAAGAAGAGTCATTCAACAAAAGTTCAAAATCTGCAGAAGATATCTATCGCAGAGAAATCAAGATCGTTCAATTTATAATTGACAGAACCTTTCTGAAGTTTAACAGAGCCAGAGTTCAACAAGTCATTATTACCAAAACCTCTGTGAAGCTTGCCAGAGGTTCTGAGCTCTACAACCCCTGTGAAGACCAACTTCTGCAAAACGGTTATTCCTCTCATGTGCTGATCATGTGACTACCTCAACGACCTTCTTTCAACGTCCAGGATTGGAGCACGTGTCAAGATCTTAGAGGGTTAGTTAGGTTAGCCTTAGTGTAGTATAAATAGCCGTTTGTTCATCTTTTTCAGTGTGCTTGTAATTGCGCTTTTCACGTATCATGTTTGAGAGAAATATTGTTCCATTGGATTTTCATTGTAAGTTCATTTTGCTTGTAATCAAAGTTATTTTCAATTGGTTTGAAAATCATTAAGCACCAATTAATTGTTCTTTATTCTCTTCATCATTATCATATCCTGTTATAATCTGTTTTGAAGATCACTGTTATAGTTCTAAGTGAATCCTTCCGCTGCACTTCCTTTTTGAACTATAATAGTTAAGTTTAATCAATTTCAATCTAATCTGGGACCAACAATTGATATCAGAGCAAAATTGAATTGAAAATTCAACTGATCCCTGTTTTCCTGATTGAATTGATTTGATCTTCTTTTTCGTTTTCATCTTCTTCATCGTTCATGAAAACACTGTTTCCCACTCTAATGGCTAATTCCTCAAAACATCAACTTCAAGAGCATCGGCTCTCAATCTAAACCCCCAACCCTAGTGCATGAAGAATGTTGATCCAGCTAATCTATGACCTGATGAAATACCAATGATCCTATCTCTTGTAACTAAAAATACTTAGCAATGTATAATGCTTTGGAAACTATAGCGAGTCTCTTCAAAGCATTCACTCACATAAAGCATCAGCGATTGCTTGTCTCCCTGACTCCGTTCAATGACAGCGAGAGCTGATAACAGCTAAGTATTCTTTGAAGACAAATAGTCATGTCACTAAGAAACCATCAGCACCATCTATTGATGCAAGCTAATGATAGAGTCAGCGATGCTCATGATCTGATGTTGAAATCAGTTACAGCGAGCTGACTAACCTAACATGACGTTCTTCTGATAACAAGTCACAGCGACTCCCCGATCCTTCCAAAGGACCAGCGACTCTAATGCTGATCAGTGACTTGTACTCCAAGAATTCCTTATTTGTCTTCTTGTCCTATATGCACAAAAAGGATTTGATTGACTTTCTGAAAATAGTACAAAAGGGATGTCTCTTTACTGTTCCCTCCGTACTTATCACCCATAAGGCAACTATTCACTATAAGCCATGACCCTATTACGCATGGGCATTACTCTATAGTAGAATAGTACAACAGAACCAATCTTTACACAACACGTGTAAAGTTGGGTATGTCATGCTAAAAAGTGCATGGAGTATAAATATGAACAAAGGGTTGTTCTTCAAACCACCTTGGTCCATCTTCTATACCCCAAATCCTTTCCTCCTTCGTTATTTCTTCTAAGTTCTTTCTTACTACTTCTATACTTGCTTTGTGCATAAGCAAAGGCTAGGTGTCTAAATACTAAGATTGTTTTAGATCTTGACATAGTCTTGATCTTCTTAAACAAACAATCTAGTTTAATCTATACAAAGATTTCATAGATGTCATAGATTAAATTATATAGAAGAAACTGTGTTGATTGTATTCAACCCCCCCCCCCCCCTTCTACAATACAAATTACTATAAACTTACCTATTGGCCATCCCATAGGGACCAACAAGTGGTATCAGCGCGGTTGAAAATCTCTTTTAACCGTTCACAAAATAAAAATATTTTCTAAATCCACAAATGGACTTTGAGTCTGGTTCCTTGGCGAAGTCACCCAGATTCAACATTGATAACTTCCCTCTATGGAAGTCCAGAATGGAACTCTTCCTTTCTGGTGCTGATCCTCAAATCCCCTATTTTCTAGAACATGGACCATATGTTCCCACTTCTATAATTCCTTCCGTTGCTCATACTACTTCCTCTCCTGCTGTTCCTGAGAGAAGCTTTGTCAAACTTGTGTCCAACTGGACTGATGAAGATAAGCGTTTGGTGAAGTCACTCCCTGATGAAGTTTTCCATTCCATTAGCAAGCTGAAAACAGCTAAAGAAATATGGGAAACTCTCTGTGTTTAGTATGAGGGCGCTGATGCTCTCATTGAATCGAAGAAGATCCACCTCATACGCCAGTATGAGAAGTTCATCGCTATTAAAGGTGAAACTCTCTCTCAAACTCATCAGAGGTTCAACTGACTCTTGATTGATCTGAAAACCTATGATGCTGCTTATTTTAACTCACAGGTTGTTACCAAGTTCATGGAAGCTCTTTCTGAATATTGGGAAACTTAGACCATGTGTCTAAAAATGTCCAAAGACATGAAGACTATGACTCTCAGCGAGTTATATGGTATAACGCTCAATCACGAGCAGACCAAGACTTTAAAGTCAAATCTCATAAGAGATACCAAGGACTTGATAAGCAACTCCCTTGCCTTGATCACTGACATTGGTTAACCCTCTCAAGCGCCTGTCTCAATAGTGACTATCACTGAGATAGAGGACTCTGACTCTGACCCTGTCTCTGATAATGAGACAAAGTTCAATGAATCTCTTGCCCTTCTCTCCAACCACTTCAAGAATTTGGCCCTAAAGGTAATTTCCGGAAGTCCAAGCCTCTTTCTATTGCTAACAAGCCTGAAACACCATCTTGTGATAAGGAAACCTCTACCTGTTTTAGGTGTCAGGGTAAAGGTCACTTTGCCACTGACTGCAGGTACAAGAAGAACCAGTTCGCTGATACCTCTTCACCAGCTTCCAAGGATGGTATGTACCAGAAGCTGAAGGCAAAATATCGCAAGCTGAAGTTCCAGCGAAAAGGCAAAGGCCTGATCGCTGAAGGAAAAGGCTGGGATGAATCTTCTGAAGAATCTTCTGACGAAGAAGACACCAGCGAGGTCACATGTCTGATGGCCATAATAGAAGAACCCGAGTTTGCCCTCATGGCACAGCTCGAAGACATCTCTGAAGAAGAAGTCCCTGAGACAACTTCATCAGCCTCAGCTCTTCAAACAGTTCAGGTATCTACTTCTTCTCCTTCAGATACCATGACAGCGATGGATGCTCTAACCATTGATATGTACAATGCCTTAAATGGCAAAAACTCTGCTGAAAAGGTCAATCTTGACCTTAGGACTGAGCTCAAAGAGTGTCATGAGAAACTCAAAGAGCTCGCTCTTTTTGAGGCCAACTATAAAGACCAAGTACATGCAAACCAAGTTGTTTGCATCGAAAGAGAACATGCCATCGCTGAAAGAGAAAAAGCTCTCGCTGAGCTAAACTCTGAAAAGGTCACTATCAAAAGCTGGGTTGATGCCTCTGAAAAGGTTGATGAAATCATTTCCTCTCAGGGAAACCCTAAAAATAGAACTTGTCTAGGTTTTGTTAAAGGTAAACAACAAGCAATTGCCAAGCCTGATAAATCAAAATTAAAATTTAGGATGTTTGTGTCCACTTCCTCTGATCCTGACTCTCAGAGTTCTCCTACTTCATCTAAAGATGTGGCTAGTACCTCTGACCAGCCTTCTAAGAACCTCAAAGGTAAAAACCTTCCTAACCATCCATCCAAATTTGTCAAACCACACCAAAAGTCTCCTAAAGTCTTAGGTGGTGGTCCTTCTAGATCAGGGACTAAGAAATCTGTTTAAAGCCATGTTCCCAGAATCAAGATCGATTTGAAGACCAAACCAAAGGAGAAGACTCAAATTCCTCCTCCGACTAAAGACATTGGTATTCTTAGACCTGGACCTGCTCATCTTAAGTTAAAAACTCCTAAGGGTCCCACTAAGAATAAGACCTATAGAAACTGCTATCATTATGGCCGAAACGACCATATTGCTAGTAAGTGTCCTCATGCTACTAAAGCTGAAAAATTAGCTAAGGTAAAGAAAGGTCTTAAGGCTAATAAAACAACCAAAGGAAAGAAATCTTTAGTCATTGAATCTGTTAGGAATTATGTGCAGAGTTGACAAACCAAGTGATTACGCATCCAATGTTACAAGACACTTGAGGGTCACACCTGTGAGGACCTATAAGTCGAACAAGTTAGATGAAACCCGAAATGGAGAGTTAGGATTTATAATAGTGTATTATAAATCAGTTGGGTAATTACAGTCAGAATTACAAAGTTGGA
>CM058042.1:39658797-39770348 GCA_030169165.1 Centaurea solstitialis | reverse complement strand
AAGCTTTCAATACTCCAGAAGCATGCTCTATAACATTTCTGAGTTGTGCATGGGCATGACTGAATTTTTCTTCTTTAGTCAAGGCACGTCAACGACGAAAATCGGCTAACCAATATCTCGTATTGCGATATGGAGTCATAAATCTACGAGTGTTGGCATAAGCAACATCACAAAGATGATATTTGTCTATAGTTAACATGTGAGAAAGAATTATTGTTAAGTGAAATATATTATTATAAATAATAATAGTTGATTTTAGCTAGAAACATTCAAATACCTTGCAAAGGAAATGGAAAGCTGGATTTTGGGTTAAATGCAACTTCTCTTAAAACTCTAGCATCATGTGCTATGCCCTCCCATCCAGCCCAAACATAAGTGAATACCATATTAAAATCACATGTCTCTAATAACGTTTTGATAACATTCACCTCTTCCTCTACCTCTATATCGAGCTTGTTGGTCAACGGGTATAACTGCATGAATGAGAGTCACATCTAACGCACCTATTGCACCCTTTATTAAAAAAAATATAAACTATAAGAAACTATTTAACCATGTTTTGATTTGCAAAGTATATGAACAAAAACATACCGGAAATATTCTTCTAAGATTTCTTTGACATTCAGATAAATGGGAGGTCTCCTCGTTAGGCATTGGTTGTACAACATCTCTAGCAAATTCCATCATTGCTCGCAGTACTTGACGAAAATATCTATGGATGATCTCCGTTGAGTGTTGAAATCCTCGCTTAATCATTCTATAGCGTTCATTATGACTTATTATTGTTAAAAAATTGCATCTTCTCCTCGACACTTGCATCTACTATTTTGCAACCAATTCTTTTGTTTAAAATGGTTGCATAGTAGTATATAGGCATCACGAGAAAGACGCATCAATTCAAGACATTGCATATTCGAACCATTTAATAATTCTAAAGTATACACATGTTCGGTCAACGATGAAGTGTTATCACTTATCCTTCTAATTCGTGATGTAGATTTTCGTTTCAAATACAAATAAAAAAGCAACAAAAGCAACAATTCTTCCTCGACATCCATAGAATACCTTGCAAATGAAACAAATTATAAAACATGAATAAAGAAACAACATAATTATAAAAAAACATCATCCATAAATTGCATGTTCAAAAGTTACATCATCCAAAAGTTGCATGTTCAAAAGTTACATCATCCAAAAGTATTAAAAAATACATCATCCAAAAAAGCACATCATGCAAAATCACATAATTCAAAAGTTACATGTTCAAACCCTAGCATCATATCAAAACACAATGGTCCAACTACACCATGTTATACTTACGTCCTATCATTCTAACCCAACCCTCACAACTCTCCGGCTTCAAACACAACCACACTTTCCTATAATCGACACTTTCACTAAAGATGAAAGTGGCTACGTGGTACAACGGGTGCTCTGTTCCCCATCCAATTTCATCCAACTTCTCCAAACAAGCAGGCACATCATTTGAATATTTTTCCATAATTGCTTTCACAGCCTTCGAAATATCTTCTTCGGCTTGTGAGTTACTTGCTTGTTTACTTTTTCGCCTTTTGTTTTGTATTTTTGGACGGGAATCACACTCTAGACCTGAAGCTGGAGTCAGGGTTTGTTGGATATTAGGAACTACTTCAACGTCTCCACTCAAGTGATCAAAAAGTGGGTCAGAAATGTCGGGCACACTAGAGCGTGGCCCATGACTTTCAATTCCTGTTACTTGGACACCGTCAAATAGTTGAATACAAAGATCGGGAAAGAGTAGGCCTGTACTCCTCAAAGGTTCTACACATTTGCATCTCTGTTTTAACAATACTGTATAAATAAAATTATAACGATATCAAATGGAAAAAATATAGAATTATAAAACTATAAAAGATTCACCTCAATTTCAAATTTCCATTCTTCCTCGTAAAATTAAACGTGTTGGTTGTTGGGTCATACACGTTGCCCGTTTGTTTTTCAGTCGGATCCATGTATTGTATTTCGCTTTCAAATAATCATAATGGTTTTTCATTTGTTTTTGTTCTACGATGAAGTTATGCTTGTTTTTTAAGTGTCTCTGCAACATTCTTCCATGAACTTGGCTTAAGATTAGTGCCTTCTCGTCCTTGCATGACAATCTCATGTATACAAGCTTCAAGAAAAATTCGCACCACACTTTCTTTTTTCCAATTTATTCTACGTCTCTTTAGTTGTGAACCCTCACCAACATTGTCCATACCTTAATTTTTTATCCAAAAAAATAACAAATCAATTGACAGATTGAATCAACAATACCTATATAAGAAATCAAGATAATTTAGGACAAAAGATGGATGATTATATGCATAAAAATTTGGATATCAAATCACATATGGTAAAATCACATAAAAAATAATGAATGGTAAAATCTACATGAGTTTCACATAAGAAATCGATGCCATCTAAGAATACAGTAGGTAAAATTAACATGAAATTCACATAAAAATGGATACCCATGTAAATACATTAGATAATTTGACATGAAATTCAAGTAAAAAAGTTGATACTCACATCAGAAAACAATAAGGGCTAAGAAACAAAAATCAAGTTGAACATAATTGATACCAATTGAACAAAAGTAAAATCGTATATTGAACACTAATCACACATTGAACAGAAATTGAGTGAAAAAAAAACCAAATTCGAATATAAATCGCATATTGAACAAGAATCGTATATTGAACAAGAAATCGCATATTGAACAAGAGGAGAAATTGATGGTTACCTCTTTCAATTGGCAAAGGCAGCAGGTGAAGAAACCAATATTGAATGCTTGTTGTGCAAAATCGATGGTGATAATCGAGGTATTTGAGAGATTTGTGAAGCTTCTAGCCGTTTGATGCACTAATCGATGTGAGGAGATGCTCTAATCGATGTGGGGAGATGATGAATGAAGCATCGTTTGGGAGGGCAATCTTGGAAGAGATAGGCCTCTGAATCGTATGGGGGGTGGGCTTGTGATGGAGTGATTCAGAGTAATTTGTACCATTCAGATCTGTTAAATGTTGATGCCAAACAGCCCAAATGTCTGAGCGATTCAGACATGGGCTCTGTATGGCTTCATACAGACCTAAACAAACAACCCCTTAGTTATGTTCCCAAAATTTTGGTGTTGCATCCTTTTTCACATTCAAGTATCACATGTTGATCCCTTTTTGGACTTTCTCGTTTCTTTTGTTCTCAAATCAGGGTGTTACAACCTTTTTGACAATCAAGTATACCAACATGGCATATCAAGTTAATCTTCTTAGCAGACATCTTGTTTGATTTCTTGTCCCATGCATTTGGGTAAAGATCAATTCAAGTAATTCAGATTGTTTATCTTTTTATTGTTTTATTGTACGTTTCAAAATCAACTAAGTTATAAACACCAAGATCTAGATGATGAAAGCATAAAGTACAAGATCTTTGAAGATTTAGCAATAATCAAGATGAATACGTATGCACAAGTACAAATGGTCATCAATGATTCACTAGCATATATCAGAGTGTAGAAAAATCTTTTTGAGAAATGAATCTCAAGGTTGCTATTTATAGTACCTATTAATGGGGGCATTTAAAGGCAAATGGATGAGCCATAAATAATGGGCCTAATCCACAATTACAAAACTAAAAAGCAAGTTTAAGATAATTACAAATTGATACAACTAAGTTACTTTTCTAACATTTATCTACCAGAGCAATTAAGTCAATCAAATGAGAAAAGTAAGTGACGAAATACATAGCCAAATGCGTATGTTACTATGACGTATGTTTTCTAGGTCTTCTTTTAAGCTACATTCAAAGACATGAGTTTTCTATCCCTACGAGGCTACGACTACGTAGCCGAACTTGAACTTACATGTTATCATACGTAGATTATTGGTTAAGTTCAATGTTTCGAAAACCTGTTTTTTAGTTGAACCGGTGTGATGACCGGTTCATGGTTCGACCGGTTCAACCGATTCCAAACATTTTTATGTTTTTTCCTTTTTTTACATTCATATATTTATAAAACCAACAATTTGATATCTACAAGTTAAAAAACATTAAAAATATACATTACAATAAGTTTTACATTAATCAAAAAACATTAAAATAATAATAATAACAAGTTTTACACGTAATTTTTTTTAAACGGGTTAACTGGTTTTTTACCGGTTCGATCAACCGGTTCAACCACTAAACCGGCCGGTTCAATCCAGTTCTTAAAACGCCATAAAATCGATCACAATTGAACCAGTCCTTTCAACGGTTCCCGGTTCAACCGGTTCGACCGGACCGGTTCAACCGGTTTTTAAAACACTGGTTAAGTTCTTTATTCTTTGAAACAAGTAGTAAATTTCAAGTAACTTAGATTATTGTTCTAGATTGTTGCTTTTGAATTACACATTATTTACTCAAGCATACGACAACTTTTTGGGCCAGTTTATTTATGTAATTCTGTTTTTACATATCTAACGAGCAGTTAAAAAGATGACAAGGATTGAAAAAGCGTAAAAGACAAAATTGACAACACAAATATATTTTATTTATCAACCCATAAACCCTTTAATAAAAACTATAAAAAACAACAATGTGATAAATATAATTGGTTTTCTTTAAAGGAAACACCTTTAATAATGAATATTGAGCATGATTGATTTTTATATTTGTAAAAGTTACTCCCCATCTCTATTTTAAGCTTGAAAAGATCTACTTCGAGATCCCCATGGTATAAAGTATTTGACCATATATTAATGGGAGTCTCGATAAACAAAAAGAAAGGATTTAATACATCATATGCAACTTAGTTGTGATTCTTATTAAGAGCAAATTCTTATGATAATGTCACATTTCGCTGGAAAAGGAAAATTTTGCTCGATGAATAAAACTAAGAAATTACGATATATATAAAAGTATTTGTTTTCAGTGCTTTTATTAAGTGCATATATGTAATATATGGATGTTAGAGTATATAATAAATGTGTGGTGATTATAAATATAAACGTGGATTATGATAAATACTAAAGTATAATACCACTTCTATATTTTATATTTCATATTATTGTATTGATATTTTTGATCAAATGTGATCAATACTTAAAATGCTTTATTATCTATTTTAATATATATATATATATATATGTACAATTAATATAATCAATTAAACCAATTAATACTCTTAAATTATGTAAAATGTGTAGTACGAGATGACAATGACTTGATAGTTTAGTTATTTAATCTAACGTTTAAAAAAAAACTGTTTACCGGTTTAAGTGAGTTTGAAGTGCTTAATTCTAACTAATTTCAAATGAGTTTGAAGTGGTTAATTCTAACTAATCTCAAGTGAGTTTGATTTTGTTTTTTTAATTATGACCTCTGGAATGGAAGTTTTTGTTTGAGAATTTGTTGACAATATATGTAACAATTCAATTTTTAAAATTCACTTTAAAATCACAAATACAAAAAATCAACTAATAATCAATCTAAAAAATCAATTAATGCAATCTGTACAGAATAATCTCGAATACAATGATGAAAAAATATTTCTAACCGCAACAAATAAAATTCTAATTGGAGATTTAGATTCTTAGCGATATATGATCACCCAAATGATAATAACATAATATAAATATCCAATCAATAATACCAAACTGGTAATTGAATCCCCTCCTAACTATCCTTTTTCCAAGCTAGTAGTAATCTCAATATGAAATTTATCTGAAATGCATATTTTTAAAACAAAATGAGGGTTAAAGCCTACTGTTTAGTGAAAAATTATAGTCAGTAAACAATCCACTCAAATCATTCAACAATACAATCTTTAAATCAGATAATCACTCTATTGGCCCGCAAGCACTACATACCAATTAATCATAAGTCGGCACTCAGGCACAACATCTCTCTTAGGTAACTAACCACAACAACTCCCATAATTTAACCGGCACACACTCCAATAAGATCGCAATCAGTATCAGTTGTGGCTACCACACAAAACCAATTTGTGGGCACTATACATATAACCCCCTGTGCTCAGACCATTAACGCACCCGTTCTCTTGTGAAACTTTTCTATTCCCAATAATTTATAATCAACCCACATGCGATAATAATAAATAACATCTAATAAAAACCGTGTCAAAGTTAACGGTAACAATTCACACTTACCAATCTGGTATAACATCGCCTTAAGAGTCATTTTTATAATATATGTATTTCAGTTTGTTTATGATTAGCCTTTTCCCTTGTCTCTGCCCTTGAGACTTCCTGTATAAGCTTCTTCGTTTTCTTTAATAAAGATCGGGTGCTCTCGAGAGGGCGGGGGGGGGGGGGGGGGGGGGGAGGATGATGGCATTGCCGAAGCTCTCTTCTTAAGTTTTCTCTTTTTTGCTGTTCAAAGAAAATATTAAAAAGTTCCATCCTGAGTCTTAGCGATTAACAAAACTCAAACTAAACACCTTATATCGAAGCACCAAGCCATGCATAAAATCTCGTATTCAATCTTCGATTTCCTTCGCTTAAACAAACTAACTTTTATTTCCTATTTCTCAAAACACAATTTCTTTAAAAACCTTAATATGGTTTACCAAATGATACAACGTTTAAATATGGAAGCACACATGTGCATCCAAATGAGAAATAATGAGAGGCTAATACCTTTTGTACCTAAGTTACATATTTTGATAAAAGGTTGACACCGAAAACTTCAATTGATTTACAATCGTTTGTCAATTCTGTATTGTAGGAGACATACCTGTTTATGTAAAAAATTACACAAGTCTAATGTCGAAGAAATTGTGTGAGGCTAAACCGTCGAGAGAAAGAAATTACAGTCGATAATAAGTAAATGAACATTGTTTGGGTGAAAAATTACGATCGCACGACGACCGATCTAAATCGTAAGATATCTTTAAGGATGACAATCCGGTATTAAGATAAGGTCCTGGAATAAAGACGACTAAACCTTCAAACATAGATAACTAGTCGTCGAACATCTTTTATACGGAATATCGCACGATATCCATTATATCGTACGATATTACTAACGATCGAAATACATGCATATTTTACTCTTGTTACAGGTAAGATGATTATCATATCCAACAATTGTACACCTTTGAGAAAGTCTGAAATTGAGTACTATGCTATGTAAGTTGGAGTTCATCATTACAATGGTCGCATATCGTCAGTTATACTTCCGTTCAAAGCCAAGGCACGTTCCTCATTAAAGACACAGCCGTTACGACCAAGATTCTAGCTTCAGTTATGACCGTTGCATTAAATACATAATTATAGACGGCGGTTACATTCTTATCAACTATAAAAGAGCTCCGAAACCATCATTTGAGGA
Source organism: Centaurea solstitialis (assembly GCA_030169165.1). Lineage (NCBI taxonomy): Eukaryota > Viridiplantae > Streptophyta > Magnoliopsida > Asterales > Asteraceae > Centaurea > Centaurea solstitialis. The sequence goes on along the minus strand of CM058042.1, from coordinate 39,762,998 downwards.
TCATCTGATTACGAGAGAAGAGATACGAATTAACTCCTGATTTCCATAATTTTCATACAATTCTTTGTAATTTATATTCGATCTAGCGTTCTATTTCATTGTAATCGTACGATCTGCATTGTAACTTTCGAGGATATCACCCCTTATTGGTGATACATAGTACAACTCAGCCTTCTCGGGCTCTTCTCCACCTTCTTCCCTCTCCCCCCATCCAGGTCTTTAAGATCGTCAGCATCGAGAAGATCCTCGGAACCCATAAGCTCTTGGAACGCTTCCACCTCTTCTTTAGCGATCCCAACGGTGAGAGTACCAGCAATGACACGACGCATAAGGGCCGCACGAGCTACGACCCTCACTAAAGCCGCTTCGTCTTTAAGATCCTGGATCTCAGACGATAAAGCCTCCTTACGCGTCGTCTTCTCCTGGCGCAGTTCCTTCAACTCTTCTTCCAATTTGGACGCACGGTTGAGGACGGTCTTCATACGAGCCCGTTGCTCATTCCTCATATGCTCAGCAGCCTCGAGCTTCACTTCAAGGTCCTCAATCTTGACTTGTTTAGCATCCAAGTCAGATGCCATCCTGAAGACTTTCTCGTTCGCCTTTTCAGCTTCCTTCACCGCCGCACGTTCGCTGGCCATCTTTTGGCGCATGTCACTCCTAACAGTTTCCATTCGAGAATGAAGGCCAAGACTTGCTTGAAAAGCCTGGATCGTACGATTACAAAATTATTAGCATATATAGATAACGTACGATAAAGATTACATCATACGTTATTTAACCTACCTGGAAGGCGCGACCAACGACACCAGCATCGAGCTCCTCAATACGTTGCCGGTCGAAATGTTCTTTCTGCGAAGGGAGAAGGAACTGTTCGATCGTAGGAAAGATATCTTCTCTCCTAACGACATCATCTTCCAAGAACCTCGCTGGAATTGAGATGTTGAGAAACGTCATCCTAGCCTTCGACTTTGCAGGCTTAACAAGAGTCTTCTTGAGTTCCTTCGTCGAACCCTCCGGCGGAGCACATCTGAGGGGAGCAGCGTCGATCACATCATCCGCCTTTTGTTTGGCTTCATGCGATGGGTCAAGAGAGTCGTGCGATGACCTCGTACGTTTGGCTGGAGGTTCCCCACCAACAATACCCTTCTTCTTCAAAGCAGCACGCCTGGCAGCTTCCATTTGTTGTTTCTCTCCTCGATGACTTCTTTGATGACCCTGCAAAACATAAAGTAAATAAGAAAAAGAGGTATGAAAGAAATATCATACGATATTTATTACGTCGTACAACTTACCTTCCATATCTTCTTCAGAGATCACTTGGACTTCTAGTTCAGTCACGGTAACCTCGTCGTGACTGTCATTAAGAACTTCCCTAGATCTCTGCGTAGAGTATAGACGTTCACCAATGCTGTACGACAAAAACCGTTCGACCGAAGCTTTCGATTCTTCAGTAGCCTCGAACGAGAAATCAATCTCTGCCAAAAACAATCAAATGTAAGATAACATAATAAAGAAAACAAATAAAACATTTTCAAAGGAAACGCCTATACGTAATGGATTCCACTCTGTAACGATCCATCCACCCTCATCCAAGATTGAAGAAGAACGTACGAATACATATCGGGATTTCCACCCACGATCATGCACTTGAGTACCATGTACTAACATGGTATCCCCCCTACCCTTTGGAAACAAGCCATATCGATCATAATCCGTTGATTTCACGGAATACGCCGTAAGGAGATCATTGACAGAAAACGCAGGACGACCCTAGTCCTTCGTCACGCGTTCAATCACTTGGATCACCTTCCAGAATTGAGGCATCAATTGACCAGGAGAAAGATTGAATCGAGTCATGAAGGCTCGAGACTAGGGACTGTAAGGCCATTTGAAACCTATTTTAAATGGATATTCGAAAAGTGCAAAGAAACCTGCGGAGGCATCTGCAGGTCTAATCTCTCCCGCAACCTTAAGAATAGCACTCTCCGGTAGCCCTGCTAACTTCCTAAGGGTCGCGACATCTAAAAAATCCTTAATCGTACTCTTAACCTCCATCGACTCAAAAAATTCTAAACGATCTAAACTATTTCTAAGGCGATTAAAGCACAGTAAGTCGAAATTTCTAGGGTTCTTCTCGGCTTTGGATTTTAAACGCATGAAAGAACGAAGGAAGAGAAAGGTTACCTTATGAAGATTATTGCCAAGATAATCACCGAAATTAAAAGATTGATTTTGGATTCGATTGCACAAAGTAATTTGGGGATAAATTGTGTTTATCTTTTGATAAAAATCAATATTTATATGGAAACTAAATTTTCCTCCAAGCAATTCAGGTCCAATTACACGTCGACACGCGTCCACGTAATGCCGTTAAGACAACAACTGTCGCCTAACGTCACTATGATGACATTGCTAAACCGATTCATATTCAAATTGCTTATCTAACGAAGTTAGTTACTAACAATTGATTTTTGCAGATGAAAGATTCAGAAATATTTAGAATAAATTTTTCTAAATCTTGGGGGCACACTGTTTGGGTGAAAACTTACGATCGCACGACGATTGATCTAAATCGTAAGATATCTTTAAGGATGACAATCCTGTATTAAGATAAGGTCCTGGAATAAAGATGACTATACCTTCAAACATAGATAACTAGTCATTGACCATCTTTTATACGAAATATCGCACGATATCCATTATATCGTACGATATTACTAACGATCGAAATACATGCATAGTTTACTCTTGTTACAGGTAAGATGATTATCATATCCAACAATTGTACACCTTTGAGAAAGTCTGAAATTGAGTACTATGATATGTAAGTTGGAGTTCATCATTACAATGGTCGCATATCGTCAGTTATACTTCCGTTCAAAGCCAAGGCACGCTCCTCATTAAAGACACAGCCATTACGACCAAGATTCTAGCTTCAGTTATGACCGTTGCATTAAATACATAATTATAGACGGCGGTTACATTCTTATCAACTATAAAAGAGCTCCAAAACCATCATTTGAGGATCATCTGATTACGAGAGAAGAGATACGAATTAACTCCTGATTTCCATAAATTTCATACAATTCTTTGTAATTTATATTCGATCTAGCGTTCTGTTTCATTGTAATCGTACGATCTGCATTGTAACTTTCGAGGATATCACCCCTTATTGGTGATACATAGTACAACGTTGGCTATCTCCTTTTAGTCGACCGCAGGTTTTTTCCTCGACCTCGAGGTTTTTCCTGCGTCATCAATTACGTTGTCTTTTATATGTTTTTATCGCACGTCTTTATTAAACAAGATTCTATTCTCTCGACGGATTTGCCTCACAATATCTTACGATATTTATTTGTGTAATTTTTTACCGAAACAAACATAAATATTTTGATGACGCAGGAAAAACCTCACGACGGAGGAAAAAACCTGCGGTCGACCGGTATTAAGTCGACGTTCCACTATTGATCACCAACGAGGGGTGATATCCTTTGATGTTACAGTTTCGGTCATACGATTACAAGGAAATAAACAATAGAATCGAATGTAAATTACAACTGATTATCAAAATGATGAGTGCAGAGCTGGTAGTATTCGAGGATGCCAATGTACTTGTGAAACGAGAGCTTGGTCCTTCTTTTATAGCTGCTTGGTACTAACGGTCCAACGGACTGTTGATAATTAATGCTTAGATCGTAACTGTCGTGGAAATCTTGCTCATAATGGTCGATCTCTTGATGACGTCGTTAATGGAAGAGTTATGGTTGAAATACGACCGTTGTAATGATCAACTCCAACGAACATAGCATAATACTCAATTTCAGATTTCTTCAAAGGTGTACAATTTTTAGATATGATGATCTGTTTTTCTGCAATAAGAACAAACTCTTTGTACGTCTATTTGTTAGTAATGTCGTACGACATATATAGTAATATTGTTCGACTAATCGTTAGACTCACTCGACCTATTGTTATACTTGTTCAAAGGTATTGTCAACTTTTGTCTCAAGACCTTATCTTAATACGAGATTATCATTCTGAGAGATATCTTACGTTTATAATCGGTCGTCGTGCGATCGTGGATTTTTACCCAAACAGTTTGCCCCCAAGATTTAGAAAATATGCTATTTATTTACTAAATCTTCTTGTTTGCTGGACGGAGATAAGAATAACGTTATTTAACGGTCTTAATGACGTTGGAGCGGATGACGTCATAGAGCCGTTAGGCGACGCGTGCCCTCTAACTGTTAATTGTGGACGCGTGGCAGATTCTTTGCGATGATTCACTTCTGATTTGGCTACTATAAATATGACGACTTTGATTAAGAAAAGATTTTACAAAATCTCTCTCCATCTTGCAATCGTTCACAAGATCTATTCCCGATTATATTTCGACTTAAATTCGACAAAGATTTCGAGCATTCTTAGGTTATAAAAGGTAATTCCATCTTCCCCTGTACATGCGTTTGAAATCAATTGCAAAGAAAAGTAATAGAGGGTTAGACGCTCTTAGGTTTACACGTTTACGAAATAGTTTAGATCGACTAGACTGCGTAGTATCAATGGAAGTTAGGAGTTCGATTACTGAAAGTTTAGAGGTAGGGGAGATAAGAGAGCTTGTGGGGCTACCAGAGGATACCAAGTGACGGTGGCCGGAGAAATTCGACCGGCGGATGCTCTGTCGGGGTTCTTTGCCTTGTTCGAGTATCCGTTGAAAATCGGATTACGATGGCCTTATTCTCCACTCTCTCGAGCCTTCATGACTCGATTCAACCTGTCTCCAGGGCAACTGATGCCCCAATTCTGGTGCGTCATCCAGGTGATCCAACGGGTGACCCGGAATTGGGATCGTCCTGCGTTCTCCATCGACGACCTTCTTTCTTCTTACAGCGTGAGACGTTCTCCCTACAACCCTTATGGGTTGTTTCCCAGGGGAAGGAATGACTCTATGCTTGTCCATGGCACCCAGGTAAACGATCGAGAATGGAAATCTAGGTACGTTTTTGTCCAGACTTCCTCAGTCGTGGGTGACGAATCTTGGGTTGTTCCTGAATGGAACACAAATGGTAAATAGATGTTCGTTTGTTTTTCTTAATTTATCTCGTTAGTATATTTTAATAATCGTGTGTGTTTTTCTTTGCAGCTATCGTCTTTTCATTCGAGGAATCAACTGAAGCAATCGACCATTTCTTGAGTTACAGCGTGACAGATCGTACGTTGAAGACGTTGAAGGGAAGAGACGACATCGGCGTTGAGCCCAAGGTACAAGTGATTGAAGAGGAAAAGATGGAAGGTAATTATTTATGCTATTTGCTTAGAAATTTAATTTCTAATCGTACATATTCATTCTAACTCAAATTTTATTTCTTGTAGGTTCTGCGGGTAAAAAGAAGACGTCGCAGATGGAGGCGGCCGATAGAGCTGCTAAGAGGAAGGCTGTGGCCGCGGAGGGCTTAGTGGCTAAGCGAACGAGATCGTCGTTCGTTTCGTTGGACACCCCATCTAAGGAAGCCAAACAAAAGGCGGAAGGTGGGATAGAGGCGATCCCTCTAAGCTTTTCTCCTCCTGCAAAGGCGGAAGGTGTGTCTAGTCAATCTACACCGAAGGTTGACAAAGGCAAGGGCATTGAAGGGTCTGGTCTTACGACCATGACCATAAAGCTGCCTTCGGGCTTTATGATGGACGACGTCATTAGGACGGCGTCTATTTTCCCTGTTCTTGAGCAGTTCCACTCCCCTGCTCAAAAGCGCGTATGGAACAGGTGGAGATTGAAGACCTGGACGCATCTGTCACTAGCTTGTCCTACTTGGTAAGTTTTTCTCTTGATCGTACGAATTTTGTTTGATTGCACGTTTTTAACGCTTCTTTTTATTTTCTTGCAGGCGTTCCAGACTAGCCTTAGCCTCCATTCGAGGATGGCTAAAATCAAGGAGGAGATGTCGGCCAATCAAGCCGATGTCATGCTGGCTAAGAGGGAGGCAGAGAAGGCGAAAAAAGGCGGCCCAGTTGACTCAAGATGTCGACTCCAAGAATGTCCTTATTGGGGATTTGGAGTCGAAGCTTTATGTGATGGAACGCTTCCAGGCTGAACAACGCGACCACATGAAGATCTACATGGATCGTACGAGGGAGCTGGAAAGGCAGCTGGCCGAGAGGGTTGAGAGGCAAGAGGCTCTCTCATCAAAGATCCAAGAACTGGAGGAGGATGCTGCTCTCATTCATGTAGTTGCGCGTGCTGCGCTTATGTGTCGCGTGGCTTCTGGGACCATCACACACAAGATGGCAAACGACGAGGTGGCGGCTTTTCGGGATCTAATGGGATCTGAAGATCTTCTGGACGACGACGATCTCAAAGATTTGGACGAGGAGAAAGTCGAAGAGAAAGGGCCTGTGGCTACGGATGTCGAGGTGGAGGCGATGAAAGACAAGGCCTCTGGATCCGACACTGTGACTCAGGTCTTAACTGAAAAAGTCCCCGTCGTCGATCCCCTTCCTCCGATGCCCCTTTAGAATAGTTTTCTTTTTGTAATCGAATGTTTTCAATTTTTTGTACTTTGCCATTTAGGCAATTTAAATAGTAATGGATGACTTTTTATATCGTGCGTTATAGCTTGGTGTGACTTGCGTTTTAGCTTTTTATCTTATTGCATGCTTTATGTAAAAAATTACACCAGTCGATTATCGTACAAAATGTGTGAGGCTTAACCATCGAGAGAAAGAAATTGCAATCGATAATAAGTGCGACGAAAAGTAAACAGACACAAATAATTTGATGACGCAGGAAAAACCTCTCGAAGGAGGAAAAAACCTGCGGTCGACTGATGAACGGTCGACAGTGCACTATGATCACCAAGCAAGGGTGATATCCTTCAAGATTACAGTATGCATCGTGCGATTACAGTGAAAATAACTATGCGATCGAACGTAAATTACAAATATTGGGTAACTTTAGGCTAGAGATTATAGTTGTTGCTTCAAAAGTTGTCCGGGGTCCTCAAGTGTTTGCCTTCGTGGCTTTATATATTAATCTTGATAACGGTCGTGCATTTAATGTCTTCAATGGTCATAACGGACGTCGCATTGAATGATATTCAATCTTTGTCTTGATTGTCTTTAAATGACCTTGGACCAGGTCTTTAACCGAAGGCGAGATATCCGGTAACTGACGATCTCCTGTAATTAATAAGAAAACTTACGATAGAGGTTATCGTTAGTTGTGTGTCATACGTCTTATATAGAAATATCGTTCGACTGACCGTTAGACTTATTCGACCGATTATCATACTTGTTCAAGGGTATTATTAAGTTTATCTCATGACCTTATCTTAATACAAGATTATCATCCAGAAAGATATCTTACGTTTATAGTCGGTCGTCGTACGATTGTGGATTTTTTACCCAAACAGTTTGCCCCCAAGATTTAGAAAATATTCTAATTATTTACTAAATCTTTTTGTTTGTGAGACGAAGAGATAATTACTTTGCAAAACAAATCCGTTTGATATAACATCTGGTAACGTCTTTATTAACGTTATCAATCGACGTCATCGTGATGCCGTTAACTCGACAACTGTCTTCAGTTATGACGCATGTCCCTGGTGATGGTTCGTCTTCGATTTCCCCTTTAAATAAGGTTAATTTTATTTTAGGAAACTCAATTTCTTCAATTTTCTCTTTGATTTCATAATCAATCCCTAATCCGATTCGTTATTTTCGGCAAAGATCTTGAGCGATTAGAGCATATAAGGTACTCTTCTTTATCCCTCGTTCATGCGTCTGAAATCTTTAGCTAAGAAGAGTTCTAGAGGTTTAGACGTTCTTAGGTTTACATGATTACGAAATAGTTTAGATCGGCTAAAGTGTGTAGTATCAATGAAGGTTAGGAGTTCGATTAGCGAAAGCTTAGATGTTGGTGACTTGGGAGAACTCGCAGGGCTACCGGAGGATGCCCAGATTAGAGTGGCCGGAGAGATTCGGCCGGCGGATGCTCCGACGGGGTTCTTTGCCCTGTTCGAGTATCCGTTCAAAACCCCAATTTTCCAAAAGCATATTTTTTAGGTTAAATAACAAAAAATTTAGTAGATTTTCTAGCTTAATTATTCCTAGTGGTAAGAACGATACCTGGACTTATTGTTTGGGTAAAAATCCACGATCGTACGACGACCGACTATAATCGTAAGATATCTTTCAGGATGATAATCCTGTATTAAGATAAGGTCCTAAGATAAACTTAATAATACCCTTGAACAAGTATGATAATCGGTCGAATAAGTCTAACGATCAGTCGGAGGATATCTCTATACAAGACGTACGACGTATTACTAACGGCAAACTCTATCGTGAGTTTTCTTTTTAATTACAGGAAATCATTAGTTACCGGATATTTCGCCTTTGGTTAAAGACCTGGTTCAAGATCATTCAAAGACAATCAAGACAAAGATTCAATATCATTCAATGCGACGTCTGTTATGACCGTTGAAGACATTAAATGCACGACCGTTATCTAGATCAATATATAAAGCAATGAGGACAACACTTAAAGAGCCCGGACAACTTTCTGAGCAACAATCATAGTCCTTTTAGCATAAAGTTATACATCGTTTGTAATTTACGTTCGATCGCATAGTAATTTCCATTGTAATCGCACGACACATACTGTAATCTTGAAGGACATCACCCTGCTTGGTGATCATAGTGCACTGTCGACCGTTCATCAGTCGACCGCAGGTTTTTTCCTCCTTCGAGAGGTTTTTCCTGCGTCATCAAATCAATTGTGTTAATTTAGTTGTCGTCGAACTTATTATCGACTGTAATTTCTTTCTCTCGACGGTTAAGCCTCACACATTTTGTACGATAATCTACTTGTGTAATTTTTCACATAAACAGTTTGGCGCCCACTGTTGTCCAGGGTTTTCATGAGACGTTTCGATATCTCTCCTAGACAACTGATGCCTCAATTCTGGAGGGTTATCCAGGTCATCGAGTGAGTGACTCGGGATTTGGGTCATCCTCCATTCTCTGTCGATGATCTCCTCTCTACTTACAACGTGTCGAAGTTGCCTTATAACCGTTATGGGTTGTTCCCCAAGGTTAGGAATGATACGATGCTTGTTCATCTGATAACACCAAAATTATACATGTTTTGGTCGTACTTAATTGTCTGATTTTACCCCATTTCTCACCCATTTCTGATTTGATTACTCATGTTTTGGACTGATTCTCACTTTTGTAGGTTTTGGAGGCCGTGGAACGGAAAAGTACAGAAAAAGGCGAAAAAACGTGGAAATTGGAAAAACTCAATCCAGTGAGCATTTCGCGTCCGCGAGCATTCAAGTTTGGCGTCGCGAAGCTCGCGAAAGAGGGAAATCTAAGGTTTATTAAGTGTCTCGCGCCGCGAGACCGCAACCTCGCGATCGCGAAACGAGCTCCTACTCCCCTTTTTAAATACTGGCCTCCTCCTTCAGTTGAAAATCATGAATCATCATCTTGATCTGCAATCATCACAAATCAACCAGTAGTTACATCTTTTCGTATTCTCTTAGGTTGATTAGAGAGAGAGAGAGAGAGTTGTACCGATACGTTACGGAGTTTTGGTTCTCGATCATCTATCGTTGTACGGTCGGTATAATGTCTGTCTCTATGTTTGTGTTTGCTGTTTTCGTGATGTTTAGTGAGTAGTTTTCTTTAGTGGTACTTATTGTGGTAGATGAACCTTGTGGATGATGTTTTTGTGATTTAATGTTTATTGGTTTGTTTTTGGTTTATTGAATGTGTTTTACGGTTCCAGTTTGATTCGTATTGTATGGATATTTGAATTCGTTGGTTGGGTGTGTATGTTTGACCTAGATAGATAGACTCCGATAGGTTAATGAACCTTTCTTGACCTTCCCTTCGGAAACCCGGAGAGTTGTGTTAGGTGGTTAGCTCGGACCGAGAGCAGCCAGATAGTAGAATTTCGTGCAATAGTGATAGAATTGGGTGGCTGGTACTAGATTGTCTGACAATCAGTCTATGTATTAGGACTAGGAAGACCAACCTAGTTAACAACCGTAATCGTCACATATTAGGGTGTCTCAGACTTAAATTCCTACAATAACCAATACAACCAAACCTTTGGCCATTTTAAATCATCCACTTGGGGAGTCGTTATACCATGATAAGTACTACTGTTTTCTTTCATATAGTTTAAATCATCTTCTTTTTGCTTTCCTAGTTAATTAGTTATTTAATTAGTTATCTTTTAATTAATCAAACAATTTTCCTAAAAACCCCCAATAGCTTTAGATTAATTAAACTAGCTAAGATTATTAGTCTACATAACTTGACAGTTCCCAGTGGTAGATACGATACCTGGACTTTCCTACACTATATTACTCACGATCAGGTACGCTTGCCTGTGAATGTGGTAACAGTGGTTAGGCGTTACAGGTTAAAACTTGGGAGCGTGTCTTTGACATTGCTGAGACCCTCTATCGCGAGCTTATCATTGAGTTCGTGGCCACTTTCCGTTTCGACGCCGAAAAGGCACTTGAGGAGTTCTACCAATCGTGCATGACATTTCGACTTGGTGGAGTTTGGCGATCGCTTTCATTGACCGAGTTTGCCGTGGCTTTGGGAGTCTACACCCAAGCCGAGGTCGATGCTCCAGGTTTTGTGGAATACATGTGGGCTAGTGCGAAAAGACAAGACAATTTTGATCCTCGCTTGGCTTAGGCGATTCTTGGTGATGGTGATTATGGCAACAATCTCAAAGTTAAGGGTTTTCTCGCTTCTTCGGACCGACTTTTACATCGCATGCTCGTTCACGCAGTGAACGCTCGTTCCTCGAGTGAGGAAAAGGTCTCTACTTATGATCTTTGGCTTCTTGAGCAACTTTCCATGGATGACAAATATCCGAACGCCCCGTACATTATTGCCATGCAACTCGCTAAGGCGGGTGGTTATCGAGAGGGAAGTCGAATGGTTGGTGGCCAATACATTACGCTTCTTGCCAAGCACTTCAGCATTTTAACTGAGGGTGCTATTGCTTCGATGACGAGCCTCGGTGAGATGGGTTTGGTCGATATGGACCAACTCCGTGGAATGGGGGTAGCGATGGTGGATCATTTGATTAGTGGGGATCGGAACACGTGGATTCATAATCGCCAAGCTTATGGAACGAGGGGAGAGACGAGGAGCACGCAAGAGACCGGTGGCACGAGTAGGGTGAACGAGGGAGAACAACCGGTAGATTGGATGGCGTATTCGGGGTATCAAGATTTGAGTACCCGACTCTCGGAGATGTCATTGTCCTACGGCCGTCATCATCAACACATGGAGTACAACACCACGGAGGCTCTCCACCAAGCGAATTGGCAAAGTGGAGTAATGAACCAAATGGCCTCCCACTTCGGTATTCAACCGAACACTGCTTATGCTCCATCGCCGTTTTGGCCATTCTCCGAGGATGCACCGCCCGGTTTCCCTACTTTCGAGGATTGGTGCAAAACCTCGTGGCCCTTATTGATCTCTATCTCTTTTATCTCTATCATTCGATATGGTTGTCTAAACAATTTTTATTTCTGTTTTTGTTTGGTTTGTTTGGTTGAACTTCTTTTATTTCTGTTTGGATTGCTTAGGATTAAGACTTTTAATTGTTTGCTTAAGTTTGGTTTATTTTTCTTTTGTTCGTTTTTACTTTTTCTTTTTTCTTTTTGGTAATAGATACAGCCGTTTATGATCTTGAACCGAGCACGATTCTGGAATACTCTCTCAGATCAGCTCGTGTCATATTACGTGGGAAGTTTCTCTTTTTCCCAATTACTCCTTAATTGTTTTGATTGTTGCATTGAGGACACTGCAAATTTTAAGTGTGGGGAGGGGGTTATGTAGACTTATCTGTTTAAATGGGTTCACTTTTTGCTTTTTGATTTGTCGTTTTTCAAATTTTTGAAAGCTTTGAGACTTGACCCCAAATTTTTTTCGAGATCTGAGATTGTTTTTGGAACTTAGTTGCTTGCATAGGAGAACACTGAATGGGATTATTTGAGTAAAAGGATGCCTTGGAATACCAATTGCCATGAGTGCCTCACCCTATTCCTTTGAGAGATTGAGCCTTATTATTTATTTATTTCGTGAGGAATACCGACTTTGACCCAAGGTAGAACTTGTCACTTTGAATGCTTGTCGAGACCACATAAGAGAAATATTTATCACCATTGCACTGATAGAGACCTCCGTTGCTAACCCTTTTAGCCTTCGTTAGATAACCTCATCTTAAGGTTATTTAATTTGCCTAGCTGAATTTTTGAAAGTACTCACCTTTAGTACTTTGACCCTTGAAACCATTTTTTAATCCTTAGCCTTTTATTTCTTTACCCTTATCACCATATATCCTTTAGCCTATCTTTTTATCTATCTTTTGGCCGTGACTTAAATTTGAGAACTCGAGATGTTGTGATCCATATTTTTCATATCTGACAATTAAAGCGGGATTGATTTTGAGCGGAAAAGGAAAGAAAAGAAAAGAAAAGAATGACTCAAAAGAAAAGAAACATCAAAAGAAAGAAAATAGTCAAAGAAAAGAAAAAGAGTCAAATGTGCAAAGAAAAGAAAAAAATTCGAGCCACAAATAAGCAATATGCTTAGGCCGATGCTAAAAGAAATAAAGAAAAAGCTCATCCCGAGAAAAAGTGCATAATTCCAAAAGTTAGATTTTTCTTAAAAGTGTTGGATCATTACTAATTGAGTTTCTTAAGTTTTTGTTGCAATTCTTAGTCACTTACATATCCTTTATCCTACCCTTTACCCTGAGCCTAACATTACAACCGTAACGTCCTCTTGACGGTTGACAACTTCTCATTGGTGGAGATTAGATTTGGTGAAAAGCTTATGCATGCGGGAATTAGTCGAGTATTGGTGTGATCACTTATCATACATACACTTTTACCCCCCGAGAGATACACTAAATTATCATTCATACTTTGTGAGGGTAAAAGGTTGATCTTGGTATCCAGTTGCTTGATATATCTTGTTCTTATGTTCGACTGTGTGAGTATTCTTTGTTTTCTTGGATGATCTTGGGTGGAGATAATTTTGGCGTTATTTTTCTTATCTTTCAGTCTTTTGATTGAGGACAATCAAAGCTTAAGTGTGGGGATTTTGATAACACCAAAATTATATATGTTTTGGTCTAACTTAATTGTCTGATTTTACCCCATTTCTCACCCATTTCTGATCTGATTACTCATGTTTTGGACTGATTGTCACTTTTGTAGGTTTTGGAGGCCGTGGAACGGAAAAGTACGGAAAAAGGCGAAAAAACGTGGAAATTGGAAAAACTCAATCTAGTGAGCATTTCGCGTCCGTGAGTATTCAAGTTTGGCGTCGCGAAGCTCGCAAAAGAGGGAAATCTAGGGTTTATTAAGTGTCTCGCGCCGCGAGACCGCAACCTCGCGATCGCGAAACGAGCTCCGACTCCCCTTTTTAAATACTGGCCTCCTCCTTCAGTTGAAAATCATGAATCATCGTCTTGATCTGCAATCATCACAAATCAACCAGCAGTTACATCTTTTCATACTCTCTTAGGTTGATTAGAGAGAGAGAGTTGTGCCGATACGTTACGGAGTTTTGGTTCTCGATCATCTATCGTTGTACGGTCGGTATAATGTCTGTCTCTATGTTTGTGTTTGCTGTTTTCGTGATGTTTAGTGAGTAGTTTTCTTTAGTGGTACTTATTGTGGTAGATGAACCTTGTGGATGATGTTTTTGTGATTTAATGTTTATTGGTTTGTTTTTGGTTTATTGAATGTGTTTTACGGTTTCGGTTTGATTCGTATTGTATAGATATTTGAATTCGTTGGTTGGGTGTATCTGTTTGACCTAGATAGATAGACTTCGATAAGTTAATCAACCTTTCTTGACCTTTCCTTCGGAAACCCGGAGAGTTGTGTTAGGTGGTTAGCTCGGACCGAGATCAGCCAGATAGTAGAATTCCGTGCAATAGTGATAGAATTGGGTGGCTGGTACTAGATTGTTTGACAATCAGTCTATGTATTAGGACTAGGAAGACCAACCTAGTTGACAACCGTAATCGTCACATATTAGGGTGTCTCAGACTTAAATTCCTACAATAACCAATACAACCAAACATTTGGCCAGTTTAAATCATCCACTTGGGGAGTCGTTATACCATGATAAGTACTACTGTTTTCTTTCATATAGTTTAAATCATCTTCTTTTTGCTTTCCTAGTTAATTAGTTATTTAATTAGTTATCTTTTAATTAATCAAACCATTTTCCTAAAAACCCGAATAGCTTTAGATTAATTAAACTAGCTAAGATTATTAGTCTACATAACTTGACCGTTCCCAGTGGTATATACGATACCTGGACTTTCCTACACTATATTACTCACGATCAGGTACGCTTGCCTGTGAATGTGGTAACAGTGGTTAGGCTTTAGAGGTTAAAACTTGTGTCGCTTTTTATATACGATAATTACCGCATCATCGTCGTACTCAAGTAAACGATCGAGGCTGGAAGTCTCGATACGTTTTTGTACGGTCGTCATCGGTTGTAGGTGATGGGTCTTGGGTCGTTCCTGAGTGGAACTCGAATGATAACTTTAGTTTCAACCTGTTTTTTTTGTCATATTGTTTTATATGATTTACTAATCGTGCGTCCTTCTTTGCAGGCATTGAGTTTACATTCGAGGAGTTAACCGAGGCGATCGAGCGTTTCTTGACTTACAGTGTAACTGATCGTACGTTCAGGACGTCAAAGGGCGGCGACGAAAGTGATGTCGAACCCGAGGTTCAAATACTAGAAACGGAGGACATGGAAGGTAAAATCGTACGTTTAAATACCTTAGGTTGTACGTAGAATGTTTTTACTTATCGACTTGTGTTTCTTGTAGGATCTGCAGCTAAGCCGAAGAAGATGGCACAAATGGAGGCTGCCGCGAGGGCTGCCAAAAGAAAGGCTGCAGCTGCTGAAGGTTCGACGGCGAAAAGAACTCGGTCGTCGTTCGTCGGGGGAAGCTTTCCACTTAAGGATGCCAAATGAAAGGCTGAAGGTGGAGAGGAGGCGGTTCCTCTAAGTTTTGCCCCTCTGGAGGGGGTAATTGGTCAATCCTCTTCAGGGGTTGATAAGTGAAAGGGCGTCGAAGGGTATGGTCTTACGACCATGACCATAAAGATGCCCTCGGGCTTTATGATGGACGACGTCATTAGGACGGCGTCTATTTTCCCTGTCCTGGAACAATTCCACTCCCCTGCTCAAAAGGCGCGTATGGAGCAGGCGGAGATCGAAGATCTGGACGCTTCCGTCACCGGCTTGTCCTTCTTGGTAAGCTTTATATCATGATCGTACGACTTTTAATTTAATCGTACGTTTTCTAACGTTTTATCTTTATTTTTTACAGGCCTTTCAGACTAGTCTTAACCTCCATTCGAGGATGGCTAGGATTAAGGAGGAGATGTTGGCTAACCAGAGCGACACGAAGTTGGCGAAGAAGGAAGCTGAGAAGGCCAAAAAGAAGATGGCTCAACTGTGTAACACCCCAATTTTTCCCAAACAGATATAACAACAATAATAGTAACAATCCCAGTGATCTAATGCAACGGAAATATTACTAAATAACCAGCAAAAGAAACGTGTCTAAGTGCACGCGGAACAACCCTCCACGACTGAGATAATAATTTTAGGTATCTAGAGTGCGTAAAAGAAATAAGCCAAAGTCGACTCTATGTAGACGTCAGACCTTATCCTTGCCCTTCTCTTTCGCTCGAGCTACTCCTGTAACAGATAAGAAAGAAAGAATTTGGAAAGCGAGGGTTAGACCATAAGGTCTAGTGAATTCCCCAAACAATAAATAAAATAGTTCCGATCCACTGGCCGTAATTCAAATCAAAAACCACTGAATGTGTGCGGACAAAGAAAACACAGTCCAGGCCCAGTCTAGGTCGCCTGACAATAACTCCCAAGGGACGTAGTCCCGAGGTACCCCCAAGTGGCGGATTAGACCAAATGGTAAACTCCCAAGGAACGCGAGGTTCCAAGGTACCCAGTGTCCATAGTGCAACACATCAGCCGAATCATCAAATCATTACCATTTTAAGCATGCTTTAATTTAATATCATTTCATGTTATTTAACAAGCAATCAGAAATGTTCCACAATCCAAAACAGTTTGCAATTTAGAATGACAGTAAAACAGTCCATTCATTTTAGGTAAGGGAACTCAACTGGGCAATTTCTCACAGTCCTGCTATAGCCCTCGCCTAACGTGCCTGTACAAGTTTTAAGGCATTAATAACTGCGTTTACACACTCCTCTAACTAAGACATTCCTAGGCAGACTTAGCACGGGGGTTCCGCTATCCGGTTAGCGGACGGGGTCAAGCAGACGGGGTCAAGGGGTCAGGTCACTATAGAAAAATCTCTCCGAAAAACTAATCCCTACAGATGCAGGCCTCAAAAACCCGACTCGGGAAGGCATCATTCCCGACTTACAAATCCCGATTCGGGTTACCACCACTCCCGATTCGGGAAATGGTAATTCCCGATTCGGGAAAACATCAAGCTTCGAATTCCCGCATCGAAAGGAAGCGAGGTCAGCATAACGACTAGGCCAGCCTAATTCCCGATTTCGGAACTCAAGGTTTCCAATTCGGGAAAGGCATAGCTCAGCATAAGATTTCCTGATTCGGGGATCATAAATTCGCAATCCGGGGAACGTGATTTCCCGATTCGGGAATCATAAATCCCGATTCAGGAATCATAAATCCCGATTCGGGATTTATGATTTCCCAATTCGGGAAACACAAACAGATTCGAAACCTTGCCAAAAAGTGGCCAAAAATCAGTTCTAGCTTGATTCAGATACATCTAAACTTATCCCAAAGAAATCCTACGCCAACACTATCAATCTTACGCTTTTTGGACATCAAAACTTACCTCGATTGACGAAATCCCAACCTTGAAGTTGAAGAAATTGCTCAAAATTGCTTACCAATACACACACTAATCACACACTAAAATTTTTCCCCAAAAAGGTAAAATCCTAGGGTTTAGGGTTTAAATACCTTGGGTTTTGGGCCAAGCCCATACCTAAAATAGACTAATACAAACTCATTAATAATTTCCAAAAGTGACACATTTAGCCCCTATAATCCATTATCCTTACAAAAGACCAACTTAACGGAGATATTCCAACTTATAACATCAAATAACGTCTTGGTTATTACAAACTGGTCGACGAGGCGAATGCCAAGTCGGTCGAGATTGAGGATCTTGAGTCTAAGCTGGAGCTAAGCGAGCGTTTCCAGGCTGAGCAGCGTGAAAGGTTGAAGATCTCTCTTGATCGCACGCGGGACTTGGAGAGGGAGTTGCTCGAGGTCCGTCAAGAGAAGGCCAAAAAGGAGGAATCCCTTATGTCGAAGATCCAGGAGCTTAAGGAAGATGCCGCCTTAGTTCGAGTGGTCGCACGAGCTGCGCTCATGCGTCGTGTGGTTGCTGGGACCATCACCCCGAAGATGGCGAGTGACGAGGTGGCAGCTTTTCGAGAGCTAATGGGGTCTGTGGACCTCTTGGAAGATGATGATCTTAAGGACCTCGATGAGGAAAAGACGATGGAGGACAAGCCGACAGAGGTCGAAACCGTGGTTGTCGGGGAGGGGGATATTAAAGAAAGAGCTCCTAGATCCGAACCTGCGGCTCAGATCATTAATGAAGAAATCTCCATCGTCGATCAGCCTCCATCCAACACTCCTTTAGAGTAGTTTTAATTTTCTTCCGTAATCGTACAATCTTAGTCGTTGCACTTTGCCGTTTAGGCAAATATTTTGGAATAGTAATCGATGACTTTTATGCTTTATATCGAGTGTTATAGCTTTGCATTGTGCGTTTTTAGCTCTTTTGTCATTTTGCATGCTTGTGTTTATCGTGCGTTTTAGCTTTATAGAAACGTTTCTTTTTATACTCATGAGAGTATTCGTGCGACTGGCGAGTTGTCTTGCGCTCTTGCGAAATAATCGTGCGTTTAAAGCATTTAACTTGCGATTCATGCGATTTTAATTGTGCAATCTCTGCGATAAGCATGCAATGTTTTTAATTTATCGTGCGATACTTGCGATTTGTCGTGCGATACCTGCGAAGAGAAATGACTAAGGGGTGGCCGTTAGCTTGGCCAACGGAGCCAACGGAGCTCCGATGCTTAAGTCAGTAATAGATAATAGATAATAAATCGTATGTAAATAGGTTAGAAATAATACCTTTTGAGATGATGGGCATTCCAACTACGTAGGATTTCCATACCTTCCATCGTCGTAAGTCTGTATGCTCCATTTCCAACAACTTTGGAAATTATGTACGGTCCCTCCCATTTGATGGAAAGTTTTCCAGCGTTTTGCTCATGAGTGTTTTGAAACACATGTCGTAAGACATAATCTCCTACTTGGAAGATTTTGGCTTTTACCTTTTTATTGAAGTACCATTCGATAGTTCCTTTCTGTGCGGCCATCGTATGTAATGTGTTTTCTCGAAGTTCTTCTAGAGCATCTAGATCGTAGGGCAAGTTTATAGGATT
Source organism: Centaurea solstitialis (assembly GCA_030169165.1). Classification (NCBI taxonomy): domain Eukaryota; kingdom Viridiplantae; phylum Streptophyta; class Magnoliopsida; order Asterales; family Asteraceae; genus Centaurea; species Centaurea solstitialis. The sequence continues at coordinate 39,744,432 of CM058042.1, read as the reverse complement.
CTGATTGAACGTACGATTTCTGGCAATGGGTACTTCGGCTTCAATATGCAGGACGGCTTCACATCCATATACTAAAGAATATGGAGTTTTTCTTGTTGATGCTCTTGGTGTCGTTTGATTGCCCATAGGACAGAAGGTAGTTCCTCCACCCATTTACCTTTCGCTCCTTTTAGCCTCTTGCGGATCGAATTAATAATGACTTTGTTGCTGGACTCAGCTAATCCGTTGGATTGAGGGTATCTTGGAGTAGATGGAACCAATTTGATCCCACGTTTTTCACAGAACGTACGAGTTTTCTCACTTATAAACTGTGATCCATTGTCGCACATGATTTCGGACGGTACGCCGAATCTATATATGATATTATTTTGGATGAAAGATATGACTTCTTTATCTCTGACCTGCGAAAAAGCAGCAGCTTCTATCCACTTTGAGAAATAGTCAGTAAGCACAAGTAGATACACTTTTTGTCTAGGAGCAGGGGTAATTTACCCACGATATCCATTCCCCATCGCATGAATGGCCAATGAATTAAAACAGAATGCAAAGGTTCAGATGGTCGATAGGTCATACCTGAATGTTTTTGACAAGCATCGCATCATTGGACATACCTTATTGCATCTTCTCGTAGAGTTGGCCAATAATATCCCTGTCGTGAAGTTCTGTTAGCAAGGCTTCTGCCCTATGCGTGGTTTCCACATTCTCCTTCGTGCATTTCTTGGAGAATTTGATTCATTTGGGCTCGACTTGTGATGCATCGTAAGAGAAGTCCAGACGTGGATCTTCGATAAAGTTGATCTTCAAAAATTGTATACCGTGAAGCTTTAGATCTTGTCTTTCGAGCTTCTATCTTATCTTCGGGAAGTTGGTCGTGCTTGAGATAGTTCCAGATGTCGAGCGACCAATTGTAGACTTCCTCGTTCATCTGTACTTCTTCCTTTATTTCGATTGTTGGCGTCGTAAGATGGAGTATAGGGATACTTTCCATAGATGGATCTTTGAATGCAGATCCCAAATTAGCTAATGCGTCAGCTTGCATATTTAAATATCTTGGAATTTGCTCTATTGAGAAATGTTCAAATCGTACGACTCGCTCTTGGACGACCCTGAGGTAGCTCATCATTTTTGAATCTATTGCTTGAAAATCTCCATTTCCTTGATTTACTACAAGTAAGGAATCACTTCGTACATGCAGATGCTTTGCCCCCAGTTTATGAGCTATATCCAATCCAGCGATCAAGGCTTCGTACTCTCCTTCATTGTTTGTAGCCTTGAACTCGCATCGTATGGAGTACACCATATTTCCCCCTTGTGAGGATTTTAAGACAACACCTAGTCCTGATCCTCGTACGTTCAAGGATCTATCAACATAGAGTAACCAGGGTTGGTTATCTTGAATCGTCACATTATGAACCTCGTCGCACATTGTCGGTTCTAATCCAGGACTGAATTATGCTACAAAGTCTGCTAATGCTTGTGATTTTATCGCCGTCTTGTGTTTGAATTCGATGTTGAACCCACTGAGGTAAATGCTCCACTTAGCTAGACGTCCTAGTAGTAGTTTCTCCATTGATGTGTACCTGGTTTCCGCGTCGAGAAAAAATTTACTTACGTAGTAAATCGGTCGTTGCTGTTGGTCTTCTTCTCGTACGAGCACTGCACTTGTCGCATTATTGCTTACTGCTAAATATAACTGCAAGCTTTCGCCTTCGATTGGTTTAGTCAACAATGGCGGTGAGACCATATATTGATTTAAATCTTGCAGGGCTTTCTCATGGTCGTCTGTCCAGTAGAATCCTTGGTTTTTTCGTAGAACATTATAGAACAAGTGGCACTTATCCGATGATCGTGAGATGAATCGGTTAAAGCAGCCACATGTCCTGTTAGTTTCTAAACTTCTTTGACATTTCTTGGGGATTGTAATTTAGTGATGGCTTTCACTTGTTCTGGGCTTGCTTCGATTCCTCGTTGTGTCACCAGATAACCCAAGAACTTTCCTGCTCGTACTCCACAAGAGCATTTAGATGGGTTGAGCTTCATCTTGTATTGTCGCAAGATGTCGAACGATTGCTTTTCATGATCCACATGGTCGATCGATCGTTCTGATTTCACGAGCGTTCGAGGATTTCCAATCTTGTTTACTCTTTTGTGCTTAAAGTCATGCTTTTGTGCACTAAGAGGTTTCTTCTCATTTGAATGCTTTCGTCGAAAGAGAGCGTCATCTTCTATCCTCATGAAAGCTAATGTTCTAGCTCGCACGTCGTCGAAGTTCTCTGGTGGATATTTCGTGAGTTCCAGATATAATCCAGAGTAATCATCCAACCCACGCTTGTATGGCTCCATTGTAGTCTTCACATTGCAGTTCTTTACTTCGATCATAGTAGCATTGAATCTGTTAAAGTAGTCGCGGATTGTTTCTCCTGATTTCTGTACGACGTAGTACAGATCGCTGGTCTATTTCTCCATCTTACGACTGCTGGCGAACTGTCGGGTGAATTGGTTTACCAATTCTACGAAAGATCCAATACTTTTTGGCTTTAAGTTGATAAGCCATTGCAACGCTGCTCCTGTCAGAGTCGATCCAAAACTTTTGCACATGCACACTTCTTTATATAATGCTGGTATAGGAACTGTCCACATAAGTTGCTTGTATTGCGCGACATGTTCGACCGGGTCAGTGATTCCAGAATACTTTGTCGCAAAGGCCGGGATACTATATTTCTTGGGTACGTCGACAAGAGCGATTTCATCGACAAATGGTGAAGCTTGAAATCCGGTTTTAGGTTCGACTTCGACGGATACTGCTGCGCTAGGTAATTTTGCAAGCAACACAAACATCTTCTGATTTTGTTCCTCCAGGGACTTCAGTCGTACGTTTAATGGATCTTCGATGGTCGTTGGAGTTATTGGAATCAAACCGGAAGTAGTTCCTGTATTTTGCGGGATTGTAGTATGAATCGTGGAACTGGCGATGGTTGGTATATGTCCAGGGATATGAATTTGTTGCGAAGTGTTGTTAAAAGGACCGAATGTGAATGCGGGTGGGCCTTGAGGCATAGAGGGTCGTACGTAGTTCTGTTGATTGTTCGCGGTTGGTAAAGGTACTGAAGTAAGGAACTGAGGACGAAGTGGTGGTCTCAGGTGTTGAGGTGGATAAGGAGGATGAATAGGTATCGATGGAACATGTGAAGCTCGGAGTCGTTGGATTTCCTCATTAGCTTGCATAGTTTGATTGGTTAACTGCTGAATTTGTTGATTAGCCTGTTGCAATTGTTGTTGTAGAGATTCCAATAATGCGTTATCCATTATCCTGCAAGGATAGCTCAAGGAAACTCGAAGAAAAGATTAGTACTAAGGCGCACTTTTCACCGAATGAAATTTTTCTCAAAACGGGGCCCCACGGTGTGCGCCAAACTGTATATGTAAAAAATTACACCAGTCGATTATCGTACAAAATGTGTGAGGCTTAACCATCGAGAGAAAGAAATTGCAATCGACAATAAGTGCGACGAAAAGTAAACAGACACAAATAATTTGGTGACGTAGGAAAAACCTCTCGAAGGAGGAAAAAACCTGCGGTCGACTGATGAACGGTCGACAGTGCACTATGATCACCAAGCAGGGGTTATATCCTTCAAGATTACAGTATGCGTTGTGCGATTACGGTGAAAACAACTATGCGATCGAACGTAAATTACAAATATTGGATAACTTTAGGCTAGAGAATATAGTTGTTGCTTCAAAAGTTGTCCGGGGTCCTCAAGTTTTTGTCTTCATGGCTTTATATATTGATCTTGATAACGGTCGTGCATTTAATGTCTTCAACGGTCATAACGGACGTCGCATTGAATGATATTGAATCTTTGTCTTGATTGTCTTTTAATGATCTTGGACCATGTCTTTAACCAAAGGCGAGATATCTGGTAACCGACGATCTCCTGTAATTAATAAGAAAACTCACGATAGAGGTTACCGTTAGTTGTGTGTCGTACGTCTTATATAGAAATATCGTTCGACTGACCGTTAGACTTATTCGACCGATTATCTTACTTGTTCAAGGGTATTATTAAGATCAATATCTTAATACAGGATTATCATCCTGAAAGATATCTTACGTTTATAGTCGGTCGTCGTACGATTATGGATTTTTACCCAAACAGTTTGCCCCCAAGATTTAGAAAATATTCTAAATATTTACTAAATCTTTTTGTTTGTGAGACGAAGAGATAATTACTTTGCAAAACAAATCCGTTTAATATAACATCTGGTAGTGGCTTTATTAACGTTATCAATCGACATCATCGTGATGCCGTTAACTCGACAGCTGTCTTTAGTTATGATGCGTGTCCCTGGTGATGGTTCATCTTCGATTTCCCCTTTAAATGAGGTTAATTTTATTTTAGGAAACTCAATTTCTTCAAATTTCTCTTTGATTTCGTAATCAATCCCTAATCCGATTCGTTATTTTCGGCGAAGATCTTGAGCGATTAGAGCATATAAGGTACTCTTCTTTTTTCCCTCGTTCATGCTTCTGAAATCTTTAGCTAAGAAGAGTTCTAGAGGTTTAGACGTTCTTAGGTTTACACGATTACGAAATAGTTTAGATCGGCTAGAGTGTGTAGTTTCAATGGAGGTTAGGGGTTCGATTAGCGAAAGCTTAGATGTTGGTGAGTTGAGAGAACTCGCAGGGCTACCAGAGGATGCCCAGATTAGAGTGGCCGGAGAGATTCGGCCGGTGGATGCTCCAACGGGGTTCTTTGCCTTGTTCGAGTATCCGTTCAAAACCCAAATTTTCCAAAAGCATATTTTTTTAGGTTGATTAACAAAAACTTTAGTAGCTCTTCTAGCTTAATTATTCCTTGTGGTAAGAACGATACCTGGACTTATTGTTTGGGTAAAAATCCACGATCGTACGACGACCGACTATAATCGTAAGATATCTTTCAGGATGATAATCCTGTATTAAGATAAGGTCCTGAGATAAACTTAATAATACCCTTGAACAAGTATGATAATCGGTCGAATAAGTCTAACGATCAGTCGAACGATATCTCTATACAAGACGTACGACGTATTACTAACGGCAACCTCTATCGTGAGTTTTTCTTATTAATTACAGGAAATCGTCAGTTACCGGATATTTCGCCTCTGGTTAAAGACCTGGTTCAAGATCATTCAAAGACAATCAAGACAAAGATTCAATATCATTCAATGTGACGTCCGTTATGACCGTTGAAGACATTAAATGCAGGACCGTTATCTAGATCAATATATAAAGCAATGAGGACAACACTTGAAGATCCCGGACAACTTTCTAAGCAACAATCATAGTCCTTTTAGCATAAAGTTATACATCGTTTGTAATTTACGTTCGATCGCATAGTAATTTCCATTGTAATCGCACGACACATACTGTAGTCTTGAAGGACATCACCTCTACTTGGTGATCAAAGTGCACTGTCGACCGTTCATCAGTCGACCGCAGGTTTTTTCCTCCTTCGAGAGGTTTTTCCTGCGTCATCAAATCAAATGTGTTAATTTACTTTTCATCGCACTTATTATCGACTGCAATTTCTTTTTCTCGACGGTTAAGCCTCACACATTTTGTACGATAATCTACGGGTGTAATTTTTCACATAAACACTTATCTGTGCTATACTTGTGTATTAAAGGCTATTAATTAGTCCATTTCTTCAAGAAACGATCCGAAGTTATAAAAAAATGGTTTATAGTCGGTGTTGTCTGTTCATCATTAGGGAATGGTTTCTCTTGCAGTTTATACTTATACAGATTTTGATAGTCTTGCAATTCCGGATAGTAGGTGCTTGAGTACGAGCTGAAAGAATGTTGGCTCATTTAAGGAAATCCTCTGTAAGTGAAGGCTGACTTCTTGTTGTAGTTGAATTTTAGGCATGCATCAATCTGTAGGTTCCAAATCAGCCAAATTACCAAGATGTAGAAGAATAACTCTATTCAATACAAGATCAAAGAGAAGAGACAATATGAATGCATAAAATGACAATTTCCATATTGGGAGGCTACAAAGAGAATGAATGCCTAAAATGAACCTTATCCAAAAAAGAGAATGATGAATGCTATGATTGCTAAATTTTCCCAAAATGTCTCTCCTAAGAGCACCCTTTAAATAGGGTGAGCCAAAAGGCTTTACAAAACAAATGGATGGGCTCTAAACAAGTGAGCCCAATCCACACAAATACAAGAAATAAACAAGAGTGTAAGAAATTACACAATTAACCACCAAAGTTTGATAAAAATAATAACAAACTGACACAACTATTGAGATCTGACACAACGACATGAGCATTATATGTGTGCAGCCCTAACATACCCACCACTTGTGCCTTTCCACCAATCACCTGCTTCTCGACATCAATTAAGTCTTGAAACTCTCGATTCAAGGGACGAGAGACGTGCCTTGGTTGGATCACATTCCATGGCCGTTATCGTGACCAATAATCATATAGATAATACGGCAGGATAGATGTAAAAACACTTAAAAAGGAATCAACGTTAGGTACAAGATTAGTTTCTAGAAATAAAATATAAGAACAAAAAATTAGAAAATAAAGAGAAAAAACTAACGATATTCTTTGCATAAATAGAAATCAAATGATATTAAATATCAACAACTCTCAACACAATCCCAATCAAAAGGTTACAAACTCATTTCCTAAATTAAAGAAATTAACTAAGAAAACAAAGATTAAACCTAAAATCTATTACCTAATTAACCGAAACAAAATGTGGTTGAAGCTCCAAAATTACATTATTGTTTATGTAAAAAATTACACCAGTTGATTGTCGTATGAAAAATGTGTGAGGCTTAACCGTCGAGAGAAAGAAATTACAGTCGATGAGAAATGCGATAAAAAGTAAAATAACACAAAGAATTTGATGACGCAGGAAAAACCTCACGACGGAGGAAAAAACCTGCGGTCGACCTAAAGTTAAATCGACAGTGCACTATGATCACCAAGCAGGGGTGATGTCCTTCAAGATTACAGTGTACGTCGAGCGATTACAAAGAGAATAAACGTGCGATCATACGTAAATTACAAGTATTATGATGAATTCAAAGCTAGAGAGAATATAATAGTTGCTTCAAGAGTTCTCCCCTTCGATTGTGGTCCAAATCTTGATTATATAGCTTCTTTCATAACGGTTGTGCATTTAATGTCTCCAACGGTCATAACGGTCGTCGCATTGAATAGGATTAACTCTTCGTCTTGATGACCTTGGACTGGGTCTTTAACTGAAGGCGAGATATCCGGTAACTGACGATCTCCTGTAATAAATAAGAAAACTCACGATAGAGGTTACCGTTAGTAATGCATCGTACGTTGGAACATATATGTCGTTCGACTGATTTGTAATACTTGTTCGATTAATTATTGAAGAATGTCCGTTATAATGATGAACTCCAACGAGCATAGCATAGTACTCAATTTCTGGCTTTCTTAAAAGTGGACAATGATAATCAGCTTGCCTGCATCAAAGATATAAGTATCGCACGATACATGTAATAATATCATTCGATTAATCGTTGGTTTTATTCGACCGATTGTTATATTGATTCGAGGGTACTATTTATTTCAGGACCTTATCTTAATACAAAATTACTGTCCTATCATTTGTCTTACGATTGTAATCGGTTATCGTGCGATCGCAGATTTTTACCCAAACAGTTTGCCCCCAAGATTTAGAAAATATGTTATGTATTTACTAAATCTTTTAGTTACTAGACGAATGATTTAACGAACGTTGGATAACGGCTTTAATAGTCGTTGGCGCGGATGACGTCATAGAGCCGTTGCGTGACAGATGTCCCTCTAACGGCTAATTGAGGACGCGTGGCTCAGTTTCCTTCGATGACTCATCCTGTATTTGATTACTATAAATATAGTGATTTAGATTAGGAATAAATTTTACAAAATCTTTATCTAATTTTCAACTGATTCGCGAGATCAATCCATAATCGTAATCCGACTCTAAATTCGGCAAAGATTTCGTGCGACTAGGTATATAAGGTACCCTTCTTCTCCCTAGTTCATGCGTCTGAAATCAATAGCATCTGAAATCAATAGCAAAGAAGAGTAATAGTGGGTTAGACGTTCTTAGGTTTTTGCGTCTTCGTAATAGTTTAAGTCGGTTAGAATTTGTTATGTCGAGTGAGGTTAGCAGTTCAATCACGAAGAGTTTAGAGGTAGGGGAGTTGAGAGATCTTGCTGGGTTGCCGGAGGGTGCCCAAATCAGGGTGGCCGGAGAAATTCGGCCAGTGGATACTCCGGCGGGGTTCTTTGCCCTGTTTGAGTATCCGTTCAGAATCGGATTTCGATGGCCGTATTCTCCTCTCTCTCGAGCCTTCATGACTCGATTCAACTTACCTCCAGGGCAACTGATGCCCCAGTTCTGGCGTGTCATCCAAGTGATCGAACGGGTGACCAGGGATTGGGGTCATCGTGCGTTCTCGGTTGATGAATTTCTCTCTGCTTATAACGTGACGAGATTACCCTACAACCGCTATAGGTTGTTTCCTAAGGGTAGGAATGATACCATGCTTGTCCATCGCACCCAAGTGAATGATCGAGGGTGGAAATCTCGATACGTCTTCGTTCAGACGTCCTCGGTTGATGCGATAATTATTGTATATAAAAAGCGAAACAAGTTTTAACCTCTAATGCCTAGCCACTGTCTTACCACATATACAGGCAAGCGTACCTGATTGTGAGTAATATAGTGTAGGACGTCCAGGTATCGTATCTACCACTAGGAACGGTCAAGTTATCGTAGACTGTTAATCTTAACTAGTTTAATTAACCTAAAGCTTTGGGGGGTTTTTATGAAAAAAGGTTTAATAACTAAAAAGACAATTAATCTAATTAAGAACTAAGAAAGCAATTAAAAGATTGATTAAAACTATATGAAAGAAAACAGTAGTACTTATCATGGTATAGTGAATCCCCAAGTGGATGATTTAAATAGGCCAAAGGTTTGGTTGTTTCGGTTATTGAAGGAATTTAAGTCTAAGACACCCTAACATGTGACTATTATGGCTATCAACTAGGTCTTGGTCCTCCTAGTCCCAATACATAGGTCGTTTGTCAGACAATCTAGTACCAGCCACCCAATCCTATCTCTATTGCATGGTTTTCTACTACCTGGTCGCTCTCGGTCCGAGTAACCACCTAACACAACTCTCCGGAACGAAGGGTAGGTCAAGAAAGGTTGATTATCCTATCGGAGTCTATCTATCTTGGTTAAACAAATACACCCAACCAACGAGTTCAAATAACCAAACAATACGAATCATATCGGAACCATAACACACATTCAATTAACCAAAAACAAACCAATAAACATGAAATCATAAAATCATCATCCACAATGGTTCATCGACCACAATAAGTACCACTACTAAAAACTACTCACTAGACATAATAAAAACAGAAAATACGAGAGTAGACACAGACATTATACCGACAGTACAACGACGGATGATCGAGAATCGAACCCCGCAGCGTATCGGCACCACTCTAATTTCACTCTCTATTTCTCTGCCAATCTATACGTCTCTATGAAAACTGAAGGAGGAGGCTGGTATTTAAAAGGAGAGGTCAGAGCCTATTTCGCGATCGCCAGACGGCACTTTCACGGCGCGAAGTACTTAGGGCAAACCCTGGATTTCGAACTTGGCGAACTTGGCGGCGCTAAACTTGAAAACTCGCGATCGCCAAAAGGCTACTGGATTGAGTTTGTGCATTTTTCACGCTTTCTCGCCTTTTCCGTACTTTTCCGTTCTACGGCCTCCAAAACCTACAAAAGCAATAATAAGTCCAAATGGTGAGTAAAATGATTAGAAACGGGTGAGAAATGGGGTAAAGTCAGACAATTAAGCTCAACCAAAACATGTATAATTTTGGTGTTATCATCGGTCATTGGTGATGGGACTTGGATCGTTCCTGAATGGAACTCAAATGGTAATTAGATATTAGTCTTTCTTTCTTGTATCTTTTGTATAATTTTGATTATTAATCGTACGATTTTTTGCAGCTGTCAACTTCACGTTCGAGACCACCGAGGAATCAACCACGTTGATCTCACATTTTCTGAGTTATAGTGTGACGGATCGTACGTATCGAACGTCGAGGGGCGGTGAGGATAGTGACATCGAGCCGGAGGTACAAGTTCTTGAATCGGAAGACATGGAAGGTAAAAATCATATGTCTTATAAAAATTTAGTTAAAACATCGCACGTCTTGATTTTAACCCAGATTCTCTTTTCCATAGGTTCTGCGTCCAAACCCAAGAAGGTGGCACAGATGGAGGCTGCTGCAAGGGCTACTAAGAGGAAAGCTGCAGCGACCGAGGGTTTGGTGGCTAAACGAACGAGATCATCGTTCGTTTCAGTGGATACCCCACCTAAGGAAGCCAAACAAAAGGTGGAAGGTGGAATAAAGGCGGTCCCTCTCAGTTTTGCTCCTCCTGCAAAGGTGGAGGGCACGTCTAGTCAACCTTCTCCGAAGGTTGACAAAGACAAGGGTGTCGAAGGGTCTGGTCTTACGACCATGACCATTAAGATGCCCTCAAGCTTTATGATGGACGACGTCATTAGGACGGTGTCTATCTTTCTTGTCTTGGAGCAATTTCACTCACCAGCTCAAAAGGCGTGTATGAAGCAGGTAGAGATCGAAGACCTAGACGCATCTGTTGCTAGCTTGTCCTACTTGGTAGGTTTTCTGATTTTGTTTAGATCGTACGATTTCTATATTTCAATCGTACGTTATTTATTTTTTCGTTTTCTTCTTTCTTGTAGGCCCTCCAGACTAGCCTTAGCCTCCATTCGAGGATGGCTAAGACTAAAGAAGAGATGTCGGCCAACCAGGCCGACACAAAGCAGGCTAGGAAGGAGGCGGAGAAGGCTAAGAAGAAGGTGGCCCAGCTGACTCAGGACGTCGATTCCAAGAACGTCCTTATCGTGGACTTGGAGTCAAAGGTCGACGTGATGGAGCGCTTCGACGCCGAACAACGCGAACGCATGAAGATCTACATGGATCGTTCGAAGGAGTTGGAGGCGGAACTGGCGGAGGTTCATTGAGAGAAGGTCGAGAGGGAAGAGTCACTTTCGTCGAGGATCCAAGAGTTGGAAGATGATGCTACTTTGGTTCGAGTGGTCGCACGAGCCACAATCTTGCGTCCTGTGGTTGCTGGGACTATTACTCAGAAGATGGCATATGATGAAGTGGCAGCCTTCCGTGATCTGATGGGATATGAGGACCTTCTAGATGACGACGACCTTAAGGATCTGGTCGAGGATAAAGTCGAAGAGAAAGAGCCTGGAGTTGCAGATGTCGAGGAGGAGGCGATAAAAGACAAGGCCTCTGGATCCGACACTATAACGCAGGTTACAACTGAAGAAGTCTCCATCATCGATCTGCCTCCCTTCGATGCTCCTTTAGAATAGATCTACTTTTGTAATTGAACGTCATTAATTTTTGTAATTTTGCCTTCTTAGGCAATTTGGATATTAATGAATTAATATTTTTTGCTTTATATCATGCGTTTATAGCTAAGCTTTTTATGACTTAAGTTTCAGCATTATGTCTTGCGTTTTAGCATTGCATGCTTTTTGTTTTGTCGTGCGACTTTGGCCTTAGGAAAATTAGAAACGTTTCTTTTGTACTCATAAGAGTATTCGTGCGACTGGCGAATTGTCTTGCGCTCTTGCGATGTAGACGTGCGTTACAGCATTTAACTTGCTATTCATGCGATTTTTGTCGTGCGATTCCTGCGATAAGCATGCAATTTAATCGTGCGATACTTGCAATGATCGTGCGATACCTGCGAAGAAAAATGACTAAGGGGTGGCCGTTGGCTTGGCCAACGGCGCTCCGATGCTTAAGTCAGTAATGGATAGTGAAGAATAAATCGTATGTAAATAAGTTTAGAAAGAGTACTTTTTGAGGTGATGGGCATTCCAACTACGTGGGATTTCCATACCTTCCATTGTCGTATGTCTGTATGCTCCATTTCCAATGATTTTGGAAATTCTATAAGGTCCTTCCCATTTGATGGAAAGTTTTCCAGCGTTTTGCTCTTGAGTGTTTTGAAACACATGTCGTAAGACATAATCTCCAACTTGGAAGATTTTGGCCTTTACCTTTTTGTTGAAGTGTCGTTCAATGGTTCCCTTCTGTGCAGCCATCGTACGTAATGCTTTTTCTCGTAGTTCTTCTAGAGCATCATGATCGTAGGATAGATTTACAGCGTTTTGTTCAATCGAACGATTTCTGGCGACGGGTATTTGGGCTTCGATTGGCAACACAGCTTCACATTCGTATACTAAAGAGTACGGAGTCTGTCCAGTTGATGTTTTTGGTGTCGTTCGATTTGCCCATAGGACGGAAGGTAGTTCTTCCACCCATCTGCCTTTTGCTCCTTTCAATCTTTTACGGATCGAATTGACTACAACTTTATTGCTCGATTCAGCCAGTCCATTGGACTGAGGATACCTCGGAGTGGAGGTGACTAATTTGATCCCACGTTTTTCACAGAACGTACGAGTCTTGTCACTTATGAACTGTGAGCCGTTGTCGCACATGATCTCGGATGGTACTCCAAATCTATAAATAATGTTGTTTTGGATGAAAGATATAACTTCCTTATCTCTGACTTGTGAAAAAGCACCAGCTTCTATCCACTTCGAGAAATAATTAGTAAGCACAAGTAGATATACTTTTTGTCCAGGAGCAGGGGGTAATTTTCCCACGATGTCCATTCCCCATCGCATGAATAGCCAAGGAATTAAAACAGAATGCAAAGGTTCAGACGGTCGATGAGTCATACCTGAATGTTTTTGACATGTGTCACATCGTTGGACGTACCTTATTGCATCTTCTCGTAAAGTTGGCCAATAGTATCCCTATCGTGAGATCCTGTTAGCAAGGCTTCTGCCTCCTGCGTGATTTCCACATTCTCGATCATGCATTTCCTGGAGAATTTGATTCATTTGTGCTCGGCCTACGACACATCGTAAGATAAGTCCAGATGTGGATTTTCGATAGAGCTGATCCTCAAAGATTGTATATCTCAAAGCTTTGGATCTTGTTTTTCGGGCTTCCATCTTATCTTCAGGGAGATTATCGTGCTTGAGATAATTCCATACATCGAGCGACCAATTGTAAATTTCTTCGTTCATCTGTACTTCTTCTTTCATTTCGATTGCTGGCGTTGTAAGGTGAAGTATAGGGATATTTTCCAAGAATGGATCGTTGAATGCAGATCCCAGGTTGGCTAATGCGTCGGCTTGAGTGTTTTGATCTCTTGGAATCTGCTCTATTGAAAAATGATCGAATCGTACGATTCGTTCTTTAACGATCTTGAGATAATTCATCATCTTTGAGTCTTTTGCTTGAAAATCTCCATTTATTTGATTTACCACCAATAACGAGTCGCTTCGTACGTCCAGGTTCTTTGCCCCCAGTCTATGAGCTATATCCAATCCGGCAACCAAGGCTTCATATTTTGCTTCGTTGTTTGTGGCCTTGAACTCGCATCGTATGGAGTATACCATATTTCCCTCTTGTGAGGATTTTAAGACAACACCTAGCCCTGCTCCTCGTATGTTCGAGGATCCATCGACATAGAGTAACCAAGGTTGGGTGTCTTGAATCGTCACAATTTCATCGCACGTCGTTGGCTCCAGTCCAGGACTGAATTCTGCTACAAAATCGGCCAATGCTTGTGACTTTATCGCCGTCTTAGGTTTGAATTCGATGTCAAACCCGCTGAGATAGATACTCCACTTGGCTAGACGTCCTGTAAGTTCTGGCTTTCGCAGGACAGTCTTAAGTGGATAATTAGTCACGACGATAATATGGTGCGATTCGAAATAATGTCTTAGTTTTTTTGCGGCAGTCATCAGACCTAGTAGCAATTTTTCCATCGACGTGTACCTGGTTTCTGCGTCGAAAAAATATTTTCTTACATAGTAAATTGGTCATTGCTGTTGATCTTCTTCTTGTACGAGTACCGCACTTGTCGCATTATTGCTCACCGCTAGGTATAGCTGCAAACTTTCTCCTTCGACTGGCTTAGTCAATAATGGTGGGGAGACCATATATTGTTTCAAGTCTTGTAGAGGTTTCTCATGGTCATTCTTCCATTGGAATCCTTGGTTCTTTCGAAGAACATTGTAGAATAAGTGGCATTTATCCGATGATCGTGAGATGAATCGGTTTAAAGCAGCTACTCGTCCTGTTTATTTCTGAACTTCTTTGACGTTTCTCGGAGATTGTATTTCAGTAATTGCTTTCACTTGTTCTGGACTTGCTTTGATTCCTCGCTGCGTCACCAGATACCCCAAGAACTTTCCTACTCGTACTCCGAAAGAACATTTCGTTGGATTGAGCTTCATCTTGTATTGTCGTAGGATGTTGAATGATTACTTTAGATGTGCTACATGATCAATCGAACGTTCTGACTTCACGAGCATGTTGTCGATATAAACTTCCGTCGTTCGTCCTAGATGTTCCTTGAACATCATATTAACTAGCCTTTGATACGTCGAGCCTGCATTCTTAAGACCAAATGGCATGACTTTATAACAGTATATGCCTTTGTCTGTCATGAATGCGGTTTTTTCTTGATCGTCCATATGCATCAGGATTTGATTGTATCCTGAATATGCGTCCATGAATGTTAACAATTCATGTCCTGCTGTTGCGTCAACCATGGCATCGATATTAGGTAACGGAAAAGGATCTTTTGGACAGGCTTTATTCAAGTCTGTAAAATCGATACAAACTCGCCATTTCCCATTTTTCTTTTGTACGACGACCACGTTTGCCAACCAATCTGGATACTTGACTTCCCTTATCTTGCCAGTCTTAAGCAGATTGTCGACTTCATCGTTGATTACTTTATTGCATTCAGGTGCGAACTTGCGACGCTTCTGCTTTATTGGCTTGAAGGTAGGATCCACGTTTAATTTGTGTGATACGACGCTAGGATCTATCCCGACCATATCTTCGTGCGACCAAGCAAAACAGTCCGAATGTTCCTGCAAAAAAGATATAATCGTATTTTTTATGTCAGGGGGGAGCGAAGCTCCTACGAAGACTTTTCGATCAGGATGTTCAGGATCGAGCACGACTTCTTCTAGTCGAAGATCATCGTTCGATTTCTTCCCATCCTGGCTCTGTAATTGCTAGATGTCATGCGGTTGTGTCTTCATCGTGATCTTGTAGCATATTCGTGTGATTTTCTTTTCACTAGCAATTTCTTGAATTCCCCAAGGAGAAGGAAATTTGATCTTTTGGTGATACGTCGAAGGAACTACTTTCATCTCGTGGATCCAAGGTCTTCCAAGAATAACATTATAGGCCGATTGGAAATCTATAACATTGAACTTTGTTTGTTTATTGATTCCTTTGGCGAAGACAGGTAGGATGATTTCTCTGAGAGTGTTCATCGGGTCTCCATTGAATCCAATCAGGGTAGTGCTTCATCGTACGATTTCTGATCGTTCAATTCCCATGACTTTAAGAGTATCTGCAAAAATAACGTTAGCTGAGCTGCCTCCATCGATCAATATTCTCTTAGTCGAACAGTTTCCGATTGTCAATTGTATGACTAGAGCGTCATGATGCTTATGATGGACCCCATGAGTATCGTCTTGGTCGAACGTAATTGTCATTGTATCGAGCTCTTTTTCGGCCTTCGACTTGACTTCATCGAGGATAGGACGCTCGTCTGGACCATCTCGTGCATGTCTTTTGGCAGCAGAATACGTAAGAGCGCATACTTCTGATCCTCCGGTGATGCAGTTTACAACTTTAGTATGAACTGGAGATGCTGGTCGTCCTTGTTCTTCTGGGATGACACCTTTAAGATGTCCCTTCGACTTCAAATATGAAATCTCCTTCCTGAGGCTGATGCATTCATCCGTCGTATGACCATGATCTTCGTGGAAATCACACCATCTATTTTGATCTTTATCTTTACTTGGTTTGTCGGATTTCTTTGGCCAACGTTCGTTTGCATCAATCTTTCGTAGTGAGTCCACCAAATCTTTCGATGTACCTGCAAAATCGTAAGTAGATAATTCTGGATAACCGTATTTTAACGTTACCTTTGCTTGGTCTAGTTTTTGACTCGTGTCGAGGGTTTCCAATCTTGTTTACTCTTTTGTGCTTGAAATCATGTTTATGAGCACTAAGAGGTTTCTTCTCGATGGAATGCTTTCGTCGAAAGAGAGCATCGTCCTCTATTCTCATGAAAGCTAACGTTCTAGCTCGTACATCGTCGAAGTTTTCGGGTGGGTATTTCGTCAGTTCTAGATATAATCCAGAGGAATCTTCTAACCCACGTTTTGAAAGAACTGTAGAACGAGATTTTTATGGGAATCTTGACAAAAACCTATTGAATAACAAGAAATACTGAGAGATTATTAACAACAGAAACGAAAATGACGAAGAACAAAAAACGAAGAACAATAAAATTTCAAACGACTCTCATGAATTACCTTGAAAGGGTGTTTTACGGCTGAACCGTAATTACAAAAGTGAAGATTCTTACCCTAATTACATCAATCACTCCTATATATATGTCTAAATATGGATCCTAAGCCCAAGCCCTTAACATTTTGAATTCCCAAGCCCATTACACTATAATTCAATACATACACAAGTTGCTTACATTTATAAAACTTTTTACAGAATCAGTCCTTGACTGAGCTAACAATCTCCCCCTAAGTTTTATAAATGAAGCATGTCTTGAATCTTCTTTCCAACTTCAGATGATATTAGCAGAGCTTAAAGGTTAACTCCTCTGAGAATCACTCTGCAGAGGCTCTGTGGCTTTCGTCAGAGGCTCTGTAGGGTTTTGACTTGTATTAACCTTCAAAGCTTTACTATCAGAGACATGTGTCGACAGAGTTCATGTATTCGAATGCATAGGTTCATCCTCTTTAGGACTTTTCAACAAGAGCAAGCAGTGAGCAAATAGATTCGTGAGCTATGCTTGTAGCAAGTTGAGCAGAATGGCAGAAGAATCATCGTATTACTTTGAATGCATCAGAGTCTCTGTGATGTTTTATAGAGTCTCTGAGATGATCGACAGAAGCTCTGTGACTTTTGACATGTGCGACTGTGAATCTTCATCTAAGTTCATAAGAGTACAGAGGCTCTGAAATATGTTGCAGAGGCTCTGTGACGAATTGTTACAGAAGCTCTGAAATATGTTGCAGAGGCTCTGTGGTACTTCTACTTTATCCGGATTTTCATCTTCTGAGATTCATTTGAATGACGAACTCCCCCTCGACTTGTGCTCTGTGATTTCTTCACTTGTCAAGAAGCATTGCTCTTTCGACTTTTGCCTCAACTGATTGCATCCCAAGCAACTCAGCGTGAATGACAGAGGTTCTACTTCCTTTAGAGTTTAGACTTAGCAGATAAACAAGTGATGGATCTTCGATTCTTCATATTGGACAAAGAGAAGTAGCAGAAGATTCTTTTCCCAGCTCTGTAAGTAAGTTCCATCCAGTGAAGCCTTCAAACTCTCTATATCTCAACAGAGGGCAGAGAAATAGGAGTGTAGTTCATGCTGGCTTAATTAGGAAACTTTTGTGGACTTTTAAGAGCTCTGCTGGGAAGGTTGACATGGTGTTGTCTTTTAAATGTGGCTGGGCTCAGAGGGGTGGGCATGGAGGTTAGTGTAGGAGTGGTTTTTGTCTTCTGTGAAGTTCAGGGAAATTCAGTGTTTGAAACTGAACTAAGTCCTCTGTGGATTTGTTGGATATGGTCTTTCAGAAAAATCTTAGATTTGAGAAACATCTGAAGACCTAAATTGGGATCAGAGGAAATACCAGAATGGAGGTTCTGTGAATTAAAAATGGATAGAGCGAATAAGATCGAACAGAGTCTCTGTGAGGGAGGATAGAGATTTAACTTTTACAAGATCTTTTCAACAAGTTATAGACAGTGAGCAGAGAATTCGGGAGCTATGTCTCTAACAAGTTGATTAGATCAAAAAGTTATCTCAACGTTAAAAAGAAAAACGGACAGAGACTCTGCGGTGGTGTCAGAGGCTTATGAGAACAACTGGCAGAGGTTCTGACAAGTCCATCACATGGCCTCTCTTTTGATAGAGACTGTAAGAGCGAGCAACCAAGATGTTCTGTAACCACTGCCAGAGGTTCTGTGGTTTATTTGCCTCTGAGGTTGGTTCTAGTCTGAATTTGACACATTCGAGTAGGTGGTGACACTCATTTGTGGTAAACCACCTATTGACTCTAGGAAACCAACCTTAGTATCCCTGTTGAGGGATAGAACACCTTGTGTGATATCCTTTTTGAAAATCACACAGAATCAGAACCTGGAACAACTCTGATCTAAACAATTTTATCAACATCTGAAACTCAAGAACACGTAGAAACACGTTTTTTGAAACGAAATCCCAAAATTCAAAAACAACAGTCTTCGAAGAAACAAATTTCGAAGACGAAACCGTTTGAAGAACGAACTCAGAAACTAAACGATACAGGAAGAAACAAAGAATTTCCAGATTATTTCCCACAAAAACTCGATCTAAAAGGATCGAAAACGGATACTGTTGAACCGTTCCTGCTCTGATACCAATTGAAAGAACTGTAGAACGAGATTTTTATGGGAATCTTGACAAAAACCGATTGAATAACAAGAAATACTGAGAGATTATTAACAACAGAAACGAAAATGACGAAGAACAAAAAACGAAGAACAATAAAATTTCAAACGACTCTCATGTATTACCTTGAAAGGGTGTTTTACGGCTGAACCGTAATTACAAAACTGAAGATTCTTACCCTAATTACATCAATCACTCCTATATATATGTCTAAATATGGATCCTAAGCCCAAGTCCTTAACATTTTGAATTCCCACGCCCATTACACTATAATTCAATACATACACAAGTTGCTTACATTTATAAAACTTTTTAAAGAATCAGTCCTTGACTGAGCTAACACGTTTATATGCCTCGATTGCAGTCTTCACATCACAATTCTTTACTTCGATCATAGCTGCGTTGAATCTGTTGAAGTAGTCGCGAATTGTTTCCCCAGACTTCTGTACGACGTAATACAGATCGCTGGTTTGTTTCTCCATCTTACGACTGCTAGCGAACTGTCGAGTGAATTGGTTCACCAATTCAGCAAATGATCCAATACTTTTTGGCTTTAGGTTGATAAGCCATTGTAACGCTGCTCCCATCAAAGTAGATCCGAAGCTTTTCCACATGCAAACTTCTTGGTATTGCGTCCGTATAAGAACTGTCCACATGAGTTGATTATATTGTGCGACATGTTCGACTGGATCGGTGACTCCGGAATATTTTGTTGCAAAGGCTGGAATGGTGTATTTTTTGGGTACGTCGACAAGAGATATTTCGTCGACAAATGGTGAAGCTTGAAATCCGGTTTTAGGTTCGACTTCGACAGGTACTGCTGCTCCGGGTAATTTTGTACGTAGTGCGAATAGCTTTTGATTCTGTTCCTCCAAAGATTTCAATCGTACGTTCAGAGGATCTTCAGTGGTTACTGGAATTGTTGGAATAAAACCGGAAGAAACTCCAGTGTTGGGTGGTATTGTTGTATGAATTGTGGAACTAGCAGCTGTGGGTATATGACCAGAAATAGGGATTTGTTGAGAAATGTTGTTAAAGGGACCGAATGTGAATCTGGGTGGACTTTGAGGCATGGATGGTCATACGAAGTTCTGCTGGTTGTGCGGTAAAGGTACTGAGGTGTTGAACTGAGGACGAAACGGTGGTCTCAGGTGTTGAGGTGGATAAGGAGAAGGAATAGGCATCGATGAAACTTGCGAAGCTCGAAGACGTTGGATTTCTTCGTTAGCTTGTTGCAATTGTTGTTGTAGAGATGCTATGAATGCGTTATCCAATATCCTGCAGAAATAGCTCAAAGAGAACTCAAAGAAAAGATTAGTACGGAGGCGGACTTTTCACCGAATGAAATTTTCCTCAAAACGGAGCCCCAAGGTGGCGCCAAACTATTTATGTAAAAAATTACACCAACTGATTGTCGTATGAAAAATGTGTGAGGCTTAACCGTCGAGAGAAAGAAATAACAGTCGATGAGAAATGCGATAAAAATTAAAATAACACAAAGAATTTGATGATGCAGGAAAAACCTCACGACGGAGGAAAAAACCTGTGGTCGACCTAAAGTTAAGTCGACAGTGCACTATGATCACCAAGCAGGGGTGATGTCCTTCAAGATTACAGTGTGCGTCGAGCGATTACAAAGAGAATAAACGTGCGATCAAACGTAAATTACAAGTATTATGATGAATTCTAAGCTAGAGAGAATATAATAGTTGCTTCCAGAGTTCTCCCCTTCGAATGTGGTCCAAATCTTGATTATTTAGCTTCTTTCATAACGGTTGTGCATTTAATGTCTCCAACGGTCATAACGGTCGTCGCATTAAATAGGATTAACTCTTCGTCTTGATGACCTTGGACTGGGTCTTCAACTGAAGACGAGATATCCGGTAACTGACGATCTCCTGTAATAAATAAGAAAACCCACGATAGAGGTTACCGTTAGTAATGCATCGTACGTTGGAACATATATGTCGTTCGACTGATTTGTAATACTTGTTCGATTAATTATTGAAGAACGTCTGTTATAATGATGAACTCCAACGAGCATAGCATAGTACTCAATTTCTGACTTTCTTAAAGGTGGACAATGATAATCAGCTTGCCTGCATCAAAGATATAAGTATCGCACGATATATGTAATAATATCATTCGATTAATCGTTGGTTTTATTCGACTGATTGTTATATTGATTCGAGGGTACTATTTATTTCGGGACCTTATCTTAATACAGAATTACTGTCCTATCATTTGTCTTACGGTTGTAATCGGTTATCGTGCGATCGCAGATTTTTACCCAAACAGTTTGCCCCCAAGATTTAGAAAATATGTTATGTATTTACTAAATCTTTTAGTTACTGGACGAATGATTTAACGAACGTTGGATAACGGCTTTAATAGTCGTTGGCGCGGATGATGTCATATAGCCGTTGCGCGACCGACGTTCCTCTAACGGCTAATTGAGGACGCGTGGCTCAGTTTCCTTCGATGACTCATCCTGTATTTGATTACTATAAATATAGTGATTTAGATTAGGAATAAATTTTACAAAATCTTTATCTAATTTTCAACTAATTCGCGAGATCAATCCATAATCGTAATCCGACTCTAAATTCGGCAAAGATTTCGTGCGACTAGGTATATAAGGTACCCTTCTTCTCCCTAGTTCATGCGTCTGAAGTCTATAGCAAAGAAGAGTAATAGAGGGTTAGACGTTCTTAGGTTTTTGCGTCTTCGTAATAGTTTAAGTCGGTTAGAATTTGTCATGTCGAGTGAGGTTAGCAGTTCAATCACGGAGAGTTTAGAGGTAGGGGAGTTGAGAGATCTTGCTGGGTTGCCGGAGGGTGCCCAAATCAGGGTGGCCGAAGAAATTCGGCCGGCGGATACTCCGGCGGGGTTCTTTGCCCTATTTGAGTATCCGTTCAGAATCGGATTTTGATGGCCGTATTCTCCTCTCTCTCGGGCCTTCATGACTCGATTCAGTTTATCTCCAGGGCAACTGATGCCCCAGTTCTGGCGTGTCATCCAAGTGATCGAATGGGTGACCAGGGATTGGGGTCATCGTGCGTTCTCGGTTGATGACCTTCTCTCTGCTTATAACGTGACGAGATTACCCCACAACCGCTATGGGTTGTTTCCTAAGGGTAGGAATGATACCATGCTTGTCCATCGCACCCAAGTGAATGATCAGGGTGGAAATCTCGATACGTCTTCGTCCAGACGTCCTCGGTCATTGGTGATGGGTCTTGGATCGTTCTTGAATGGAACTCAAATGGTAATTAGATATTAGTCTTTCTTTCTTGTATCTTTTGTATAATTTTGATTATTAATCGTACGATTTTTTGATGCTGTCAACTTCACGTTCGAGACCACCGAGGAATCAACCACGTTG
Source organism: Centaurea solstitialis (assembly GCA_030169165.1). Classification (NCBI taxonomy): domain Eukaryota; kingdom Viridiplantae; phylum Streptophyta; class Magnoliopsida; order Asterales; family Asteraceae; genus Centaurea; species Centaurea solstitialis. The sequence goes on along the minus strand of CM058042.1, from coordinate 39,722,363 downwards.
ATCTCACATTTGCTGAGTTACAGTGTGACGGATCGTACGTATCGAACGTCGAGGGCGGCGAGGATAGTGACATCGAGCCGGAGGTACAAGTTCTTGAATCGGAAGACATGGAAGGTAAAAATCGTATGTCTTATAAAATTTTAGTTAAAACATCGCACGTCTTGATTTTAACCCAGATTCTCTTTTCTATAGGTTCTGCGTCCAAACCCAAGAAGGTGGCACAGATGGAGGCTGCTGCAAGGGCTGCTAAGAGGAAAGCTGCAGCGACCGAGGGTTTGGTGGCTAAACGAACGAGATCATCGTTCGTTTCAGTGGATACCCCACCTAAGGAAGCCAAACAAAAGGTGGAAGGTGGAATAGAAGCGGTCCCTCTCAGTTTTGCTCCTCCTGCAAAGGTGGAGGGCACGTCTAGTCAACCTTCTCCAAAGGTTGACAAAGGCAAGGGTGTCGAAGGGTCTGGTCTTACGACCATGACCATTAGGATGCCCTCAAGCTTTATGATGGACGACGTCATTAGGACGACGTCTATCTTTCCTGTCTTGGAGCAATTTCACTCACCAACTCAAAAGGCGCGTATGGAGCAGGTAGAGATCGAAGACCTAGACGTGTCTGTTGCTGGCTTGTCCTACTTGGTAGGTTTTCTGATTTTGTTTAGATTGTACGATTTTTATATTTCAATCGTACGTTATTTAATTTTTCGTTTTCTTCTTTCTTGTAGGCCCTCCAGACTAGCCTTAGCCTCCATTCGAGGATGGCTAAGATTAAAGAAGAGATGTCGGCCAACCAGGCCGACACAAAGCAGGCTAGGAAGGAGGCGGAGAAGGCCAAGAAGAAGGTGGCCCAGCTGACTCAGGACGTCGATTTCAAGAACGTCCTTATCGGGGACTTGGAGTCGAAGGTCGACGTGATGGAGCGCTTCCAGGGCGAACAACGCGAACGCATGAAGATCTACATGGATCGTTCGAAGGAGTTAGAGGCAGAACTGGCGGAGGTTCGTCGAGAGAAGGTCGAGAGGGAAGAGTCTCTTTCGTCGAGGATCCAAGAGTTGGAAGATGATGTTGCTTTGGTTCGAGTGGTCGCACGAGCTGCAATCTTGCTTCGTGTGGTTACTAGGACTATTACTCAGAAGATGGCATCTGATGAAGTGGCAGCCATCCGTGATCTATTGGGATATGAGGACCATCTAGATGACGACGACCTTAAGGATCTGGACGAGGAAAAAGTCGAAGAGAAAGAGCCTGAAGCTGCAGATGCCGAGGAGGAGGCGATAAAAGACAAGGCCTCTGGATCCGACACTGTACCGCAGGTTACAACTGAAGAAGTCTCCATCGTCGATCCGCCTCCCTTCGATGCTCCTTTAGAATAGATCTACTTTTGTAATTGAACGTCATTAATTTTTGTAATTTTGCCTTCTTAGGCAATTTGGATATTAATGAATGAATTTTTTGCTTTATATCATGCGTTTATAGCTAAGCTTTTAATTACTTAAGTTTCAGCATTATGTCTTGCGTTTTAGCATTGCATGCTTTTTGTTTTGTCGTGCGACTTAGGCCTTAGGAAAATTAGAAACGTTTCTTTTGTACTCATAAGAGTATTCGTGCGACTGGCGAATTGTCTTGCGCTCTAGCGATGTCGTCGTGCGTTACAGCATTTAACTTGCGATTCATGCGACTTTTGTCGTGCGATTCCTGCGTTATGCATGCAATTTAATCGTACGATACTTGCATTGATCGTGCGATACTTGCGATTTATCGTGCGATACCTGCGAAGAAAGATGACTACGGGGTGGCCGTTGGCTTGGCCAACGGCGCTCCGATTGTGACAACCCTCCACTTCCCACCTCAGGTCAGTAAAACTTTAACTGAATAACCGGAGCAAGACAGTATTTTAATACTGTCATTTTGTCAAAAACAATATTATATGACAACAATTATTGTGAAAAGGCTAGATAAGTGCCTTCGACGTTTATTGAGTCGCCACTATAGTCGGTACGCAAAACCGACTGACTGTTATCAGCAGGTCCCGATTCCGACCACTAGACTGTCGAATTAATTTTTAGTTGACCCCAAAAATATAAAAATATTAATTTCTAATAAGTTCCTTAATAAAAATACGAAAAACTGCTTTCGTTACGCAAAAATCGCAAAAACGCGCGTTTTCGGTAACGGTTTCCATTTTTAGCAGCTTTTTATACCCAATACTACAAAGTTCAACTAAATTAAAATATTTGATTTAAGAAACCAGCCATATTTATTTAGAAAGAGTTTTTGGAAGCCCCTTGTTTGAATTAAAAACAAGAGACAAGATTCTCTAACAAGCCAATATGTGCATTACTTACTTACACACACCACACATCACCACCCATCACACCACCACCCCTCCTACCCACTCCCTTAAAACCGTCCTCCCTCCCACCACCCTCCATCCTCACCTTTTCTTGGTATAAATACCCCTCATCACTCACACTTCCATTCCATTCCATACTTGCACTTCTCTCACCAGAATTCTCCATCTTCTCTCTAGCTTTTCTCACTAGGAAATTCTCTCTAACTTCTTTCATACACCACTCAAATTCTTGAAGATATTCATCAATCTTTAAGAACACACTCAAGGTAAAATGATGATTTTCATCTCTTCTTCTTCTTATCATCATCACTCAATGGTGAGAGATGAGAGTACTTGCACTTTATGCAAAGGAAATCATCTAGGATCACCCAAAAATTGAGATGCATGGATGATCCTTACAATCCTTGTTCATGATCTACATTATCATTCATGTTATTGTTGTAATAATTTACATTTCAAGCTTAATTCATTGTTCTTGTACTTCTCTTCTTTTCTCCACCATCTTTTCTTGGTGAGATCACTAGTCAAAAACCCTTTCTTTGCTAAGCAATAAGTGAGTTGATGACTAGTGATTCCTAACTTCTTATGATCATCTATCACCTTACATAAGGTATGGATGATTTCATATAGCCAAATACCCTTTTCTTTGCTTGGATCATCAAAATTCAAGCAATAAGTGAGTTGATGGCTTATGATTATAACCTAGATGTTTAATATGGTATATATGTAAATGCATGTGTAAATGTGTTTTATGAAGTTGATATTCCTTCAAACACATCTGGACTTGAGCTTTGGTAAAGAGAAATCATCATAAGAGTTATTAAACAAAAGAAGTATTATGTTATACAACAACTAGTCTAAAATTTTGTCCAACAGATTCTGGACAGATTCGGACCCGACTTTGAGAGGCCATAACTCCTTCATAAAATGTTCAAATGACATGATACTTTTTTTTAAAATCAAGTTCATTGAGTTATCTTTCAAACCCCACTGGCCGTTTGCAAAAATTCCAAGTTTTGGACCCTCAAACAGTCCGTACAAAAAGGTTGCACAACAGCTGTAGTTGCTGTCACTACTTTAATAAACCTTCTGTTTGAGGATCTTAATCTTTTCCAAAAATTATGAAATTTGGTCAGTAAATAGTAAACTCATATGGCTAAAACATATTAAAATTTCGTGATTTTTGGAGTTGTGGATCATACCCAAATGCATGCCCCAAACAGCCTCCGAATCTGTCAAGAATTGTTAAAAACTGAAAAGTGTTATTTTATGTAAACTAGTATTTTTCTAAAAACACTCTTGTGAAGAATAAATTGTTGGACATAAAAAGACTATATAAGGAATAAGTTGAGGTAGAATTAATATAAAACACACATGCATGACCATATACCAACTATCACATTTCGGTTATAATCGTAAGAGCACGTATTTATCGTCAATCGTTATAAAAACTAACATTTCGTTCGCGCGTATAATTTTTACCTTAACTAAAGGAACTTAATTTGGGTCAAGGAACTTATTACAATACTTATTATCACTAGGTCGGAATTCGGTGGAACCTCGCTAATTTCGGACTATCGAACTTGTAACTCGGTGAGTTATTCACGGCCCCTTTTTACGTTTTTACATTTTTGGGGTGAAAAGCATGACAAACTACCGGTTGATTAAACTTTGAAAACAATTTTGTGAAACGATTTTGTGAAACAATATTTTTGAAATGATTATTTTGAAACGATTTATTTTTGAAACGATCTATCTTTGAAATGATTATTTGAAACGATTTTCGAAACGATTTTCGAAACGATTTTTGAAACGATTTTGGAACGATTTTCGTGGCTATGGTATGCATACTTGACATGGATTGAATGGGTGAACTATCTACTTTGTTTGTAACGATCTACACATGTGGGCTTAAGGCTCACCGCTGAGGTAGTTTCGTGGGTTTGTTTGTATATTGTCATGATTGTGATCATGTACGACTTATGAGACTGGAACGTCACTTTATGGCTCGTTAATCTATCGTAAGTAAGTATTGCATGATAAGTACCATATGCCGGGATCCTGCGGGGTACGCACATGATCCAACTATTAAGCTTTATTGCTTGAACTTATTATCTCCGGTATTATTTTTGGAACGCGAACTATATATGTGTGTTGTTAAACCCGTGAACTCACCAACTATGACGATAGTTGACTTTTTAACTCTCATGCTTTTCAGGCGATCCAAAGTAAGAAGAACGAAATGCACGTGTGTTACACCTTCATGCATATCAAGACTAAATTTCCTTTCTGTTGTAGTTTAATTTTCCTTGTAATAATTCTAAGACTTTAACGTGATGTAATAGTGTAGACTTAACTATTTTGATATGCTATGGTGTTTATTGTCTATACTTTGAGTTGTGCTACTTTGCGCTGTTACACTCCGTGTTTCCGCTTTAGCGGGGTGTGACACCGATGCTTAAGTCAGTAATGGACAATGAAGAATAAATCGTTTGTAAATAAGTTTAGAAATAGTACCTTTTGAGGTGATGGGCATTCCAACTACGTGGGATTTCCATACCTTCCATTGTCGTAAGTCTGTATGCTCCATTTCCAATGATTTTGGAATTTATGTAAGGTCCTTCCCATTTGATGGAGAGTTTTCCAGCGTTTTGCTCTTGAGTGTTTTGAAACACATGTCGTAAGACATAATCTTCAACTTGGAAGATTTTGGCCTTTACCTTTTTGTTGAAGTGTCGTTCAATGATTCCCTTCTGTGCAGCCATCGTACGTAATGGTTTTTCTCATAGTTCTTCTAGAGCATCAAGATCGTAGGATAGATTTACAGCGTTTTGTTCAATCGTACGATTTCTGGCGACGGGTATTTGGGCTTCGATTGGCAACACAGCTTCACATCCGTATACTAAAGAGTACGTAGTCTGTCCTGTTGATTTTCTTGGTGTCGTTCGATTTGCCCATAGGACGGAAGGTAGTTCTTCCACCCATCTGCCTTTTGCTCCTTTCAATCTTTTACGGATCGAATTGACTACAACTTTATTGCTCGATTCAGCCAGTCCGTTGGACTGAGGATACCTCGGAGTGGAGGTGACTAATTTGATCCCACGTTTTTCACAGAACGTACGAGTCTTGTCACTTATGAACTGTGAGCCGTTGTCGCACATGATCTCGGATGGTACTCCAAATCTATAAATAATGTTGTTTTGGATGAAGGATATAACTTCCTTATCTCTGAACTGTGAAAAAGCACCAACTTCTATCCATTTCGAGAAATAATCAATAAGCACAAGTAGATATACTTTTTGTCCAGGAGCAGGGAGTAATTTTCCCACGATGTCCATTCCCGATCGCATGAATGGCCAAGGAATTAAAACATAATGCAAAGGTTCAGACGGTCGATGAGTCATACCTGAATGTTTTTGACAAGCGTCACATCGTTGGACGTACCTTATTGCATCTTCTCGTAAAGTTGGCCAATAGTATCCCTGTCGTGAGATCCTGTTAGCAAGGCTTCTGCCTCCTGCGTGATTTCCACATTCTCCATCATGCATTTCTTGGAGAATTTGATTCATTTGTGCTCGACTTACGACACATCGTAAGAGATGTCCAGATGTGGATTTTCGATAGAGGTGATCCTCAAAGATTGTATATCTTGAAGCTTGGGATCTTGTTTTTCGGGCTTCCATCTTATCTTCAGGGAGATTATCGTGCTTGAGATAATTCCATACATCGAGCGACCAGTTGTAAATTTCTTCGTTCATCTGTACTTCTTCTTTCATTTCGATTGTTGGCGTCGTAAGGTGAAGTATAGGGACATTTTCCAAGAATGGATCGTTGAATGCAGATCCCAGGTTGGCTAATGCGTCGGCTTGAGTGTTTTGATCTCTTGGAATCTGCTCTATTGAAAAATGATCGAATCGTACGATTCGTTCTTTAACGATCTTGAGATAATTCATCATCTTTGAGTCTGTTGGTTGAAAATCTCCATTTATTTGATTTACCACCAATAACGAGTCGCTTCGTACGTCCAGGTGCTTTGCCCCCAGTTTATGAGCTATATCCAATCCGGCAATCAAGGCTTCATATACTTTTGCTTTAACGAATGGAGCTCGACGGCCTTTAATAAGATTGGTTGGCGGTCGCTGCTTCTTGACGTGGTATTCAATTTGTCATGAGATCTTAAAGTTCGATGTTTACTAGATACCATCAATACATAGATATGCAAAATAAAGGTCAATATCAAAGTCCACAAAGAAATATTGGCGTCATGTTAATTATTGTTTTGGATGGATTAATTACTGTAAAAAGTTTGATATTATATAACTTTTAGGGGCCAGCATAACCAGGTATTCGCCTTTTTTTCGTGGAACCATAACCAGGGAAACCGACAGATCTTGAAATGAAGGAACTGAAAACCGCTTACATAGGTTTTTTCATATTTTGGAATCGGTTCCAATACCGGATAACCGGTGTAACTTTCATTTTTTTAATCCTTATATTTTTATACATTAAAAATGTAGTATGTCCTTTGTGTTAAGTGTTTTGGTAAAAAATTACACAATTAAATATCGTAAGATGTTGTGAGGCAAGTCCGTCGAGAGAAAGAAATCTAGTTCGATAAATCGTGCGATAAAATAAATAAAGAGACAACGCAATTGCTGACGCAGGAAAAACCTCGAGATCGAGGAAAAAACCTGCGGCCGACTAAAAGGAGTTAGTCGACGCTGCACTAAGTATCACCAATAAGGGGTGATATCCTCGAGAGTTACAGCAGAGATCGTACGATTACAATGAAACAGAATGTAAATTACAAAGAATAATATGGAAATTGTAAAGAGTGTTCGCAAATTCCAATAGCTTCCAAAGTAATCAGATGTCTCGAATGTATGTCTTGGTCCTCTTTTATAGTTGCCGAAGAATGTAACCGATATCCATAATTATGTCTTTAATGCAATGGTTATAACGGTGGCTAGAATCTCGCTTGTAACAGTCGAGGCTTTATGAAGAGTGTATCTTGGTCTTAACGGTTGCTTGATCTTCGATATCTGTTATTACAAATGAATAAACAGAAGATATGTTTTATCGTTAGTAAGATATCGCACGTTTTTCATGTAACATCGCACGACATATAAAGGATATTTGTTCGATCATCCGATAGAATCATTCGAGGATATATGTGGCTTGTTTCAGGACCTTATCTTAATACAGGATTATCATCCTGAAAGATATCTTATAATTTAAGTCGATCATCGTGCATCGTGCGATCGTAAATTTTTACCCAAATAGTTTGCCCCCGAGATTTAGAAAAATTTATTCTAAATATTTCTGAATCTCTTATCTGCAAAAATCGATCGTTAATTTGGCTAAATAATCAATGAACGAATTTCATTTAAATTGAATCCAATAGGAACGGTTTTAATGACGTCGTCACGATGACGTGGATGTGACAAATGTCGTTGTAACGGCATTGTGTGGACGCGTGTCGATGCGCGATTGAACCTGCTTTACTTGGAGAGAAATTCAGTTTCCATATAAACTGATTTTTGAGATTTACACAATTTTTACCAATCTTCAATTCTGAATTATCTTTTCTCAAGATTTTTCCTCTAATTTCGGCCAAGATTTAGGCGACGATCCTTTATAAGGTAACTTCTTTTCCTCACTCTTTCATGCGTTTGAAAACCAAATCCGAGAAGGATCCTAGAAACTTTGATTTGCTTCGTTTTAATCGTCTTAGGAATAGTTTGAATCGGTTAGAGTTTTTTGAATCAATGGAAGTTAAGAGTACCATTAAGGATTCTGTAGAGGTCTTAACCCTTAGAAAGTTAGCTGGATTGCCTGACAGTGCGTTTCTGAAGGTTGCGGGTGAGATTAGGCCTGCCGATGCCCCTGCAGGTTTCTTTGCACTTTTCGAATACCCATTTAAGATAGTTTTTAAGTGGCCTTTTAGTCCTTTGTCACGAGCTTTTATGACTCGATTTAACCTCTCCCCTGGTCAATTGATGCCCCAATTTTGGAGGGTAATCCAAGTAATCGAACGAGTGACGAAAGATTGGGGTCGTCCTGCGTTTACTGTCAACGACCTTCTTACGGCGTATTCCGTGAAGCCGACGAATTATGACCGATATGGTTTGTTTCCGGAGGGTAGAGGGGATTCCATGTTAGTACATGGTACTCAAGTACATGATCGCGGGTGGAAATCTCGGTATGTGTTCGTACGTTCTTCTTCAGTCTTGGATGAGGGTGGATGGATCGCTCCAGAGTGGAATTCTTTAGGTATAGGTGTATCTTTTGAGAATGTTTTCCTTGTTATTTTTGTTTTGCTTATCTAATGTTCAATTGTTTTTGCAGAGATTGATTTTTCATTTGAGGCTACTGAGGAATCGAAGGCTTCAGTCGAACGATTCTTGTCGTACAGCATTGGCGAACGGCTGTATTCCACCCAGAAAGCGAAGGAGATCTCGATCGAAAGTGACGACGAGGTTACACAAACAGATCCAGAAGTCCAAGTGATCTCCGAGGAAGATATGGAAGGTAAGTCGTACGATTCAAGGAATATCGTACGATTTTGTGCTTTTGTTCTCTCTTTCTTATGTTAGTTTACTTTGTAGGATCTTCAAAGAAGCCGTCGAGGAGGGAGCAACAGATGGAGGCTGCAAGGAGAGCAACTTTGAAGAAGAAGGAAATCGCTGGAGGTGAGCCTCCGTCTAAACGGACGAGATCCGCGTCTGAACCTATCGATCCATCGCATGAAGCCAAACGAAAGGCGGATGATGTGGTCGACGCTTCTCCGCTCAGGTCTGCTCCTCCTGAAGATCAATCTAAGGGAGTTAAGGCAACGAAGACCTCTGCCAAGCCGTTGAAGAAGACGGTCGATGAGCCAGGATCATCAACTCTGAACATAATCCTCCCTAAGGGTTTTCTGGAAGAAGACGTCCTGAGGAAAGAAGACGTCTTTCCGGCCATCGAGCAGTTTCTGTTGCCTTCGCAAAAAGAGCAATTTGCGAACCAAAGGTTCGAGGAGATCGATGCCGCAACTGTAGGTCTTTCTTTCTTGGTAAGTGTTTTATCGTTCGATTAGAACTTTTTTTATTATCGTACGACTAACATAATTTGTTTTGCTTTTTGTAGGGCTTTCAGGCGAGCCTTGGTCTTCATTCTCGAATGGAGACCATAAAGAACGACATGCGCTCGAAGATGGCTAGCGAAAGAGCTGCTTTGAAGGAGGCGGATAAGGCGAAGGAGAAGGTCTTCAAGCTCGCGTCCGACTTGGAGGCCAAGCAGGTCACGATCGATGATCTGGAGGCTAAGCTCGAGGCTGCGGAGCACATGAGGACTGAGCAACGGGCTCGTATGAAGACCGTCCTTGATCGTGCGTCCAAGTTGGAGGAGGAGCTGAAGGCGGTGCCGCTAGAGAAGGCGACTAGGGAGGAGGCTCTGTCATCCGAGATCCAGGATCTGAAGAATGAAGCAGCATTAGTAAGGGTTGTGGCTCGTGCGGCCCTTATGCGCCATGTGATTGCTGGTACTCTTACTGTCGGGAGAGGTGGAAGCTTTCCGAGAGCTTATGGGATCTGAAGATCTCCTCGATGCTAATGATCTCAAAGACTTGGACGAGGAAGGTGGTGAGAAACCTGCCGAGGTTGCTGTGGTTGGGGAGGAGACTCCGAATGAAACGGTCTCTAGATCTAATCCTGCAATCTTGGTCACCGAAGAAACTCCTTCCCAGATCGTAGGATCCGCAGATGGTGCGGGTGTAGGAGGATCTGATGATGCCGGGGTCGCAGGATCAGACGCTCCCCTTAGTACTTAATTCTATTTTGTAATCGTACGATTTTTTGTTTAAGTACTTTTATGAATGAATTTAGTTTATCGTACGTATTGACTTGTGCTTTTGAATTTTGAACTTAGTTCTTTTTAGAAACGTTTCTGTTTTTACTCATTGGAGTATTCGTGCGACTGGCATTTTGACTTGCGCACATGCGAATTATTCTTGCGTTTGAAGCAATGATCGTGCGTTATAAGCAATAAATATTCGTGCGATGCTAGCAATAATCTTGCGATACCTGCGATAGAAAAATGGCTAAGGGGTGGCCGTTGGTTTGACCAACGGTGCTCCGACGCCCAAGTTAGTAATCGTTCGTAATAGGATAATAAAAAATGAAAAGGGTTTAGAAGTAGTACCTCTTAAGATGTGTTGCATTCCAGCTACGTGGGATTTCTTTACCTTCGATGGTCGTAAGTTTATATGCACCATTTCCAATAATCTTGGAAATTATGTAAGGTCCTTCCCATTTGATGGAAAGTTTTCCGGCGTTTAATTCTTGGGTATTTTGAAAAACCTGTCGTAGGACGTAATCTCCTACTTGAAAGATTTTAGCCTTTACTTTCTTGTTGAAATGTTGTTCGACCATGGCTTTTTGTAATGCCATTTTCTGAAATGCCTTTTCTCTGAGTTCTTCCAATGCATCTAGATCGTAATATAGGTCTATTACGTTTTGGTCCATCGTACGATGTCTCGCAATTGGAAGTTGGGATTCGATCGGTAGTACTGCTTCGCATCCGTAAACAAGAGAGAAGGGTGTTTGCCCTGTTGAAGTCCTTGGAGTCGTACGATTTGCCCATAAAACTGAAGGTAATTCTTCGACCCATTTCCCCTTTGCTTCCTTTAGTCTCTTTCGAATCGAATTGATTATGACTTTGTTACTTGATTCGGCGAGACCATTGGATTGAGGGTATCTTGGCGTCGAAGTAATTAACCTGATTCCACGTTCATCGCAGAACTTACGAGTCTTTTCACTTATGAATTGTGAACCATTATCACACATGATCTCCGATGGTATTCCAAACCTGTATATAATGTTAGTTTGGATAAAAGAAATGACTTCTTTATCTCTTACCTGTGAAAAAGCAGCAGCTTCGATCCATTTTGAAAAATAATCAGTAAGAACAAGTAAGAAAACTTTTTGCCCAGGAGCAGGGGGTAATTTTCCTACGATGTCCATTCCCCATCGCATGAATGGCCATGGGATTAAGACAGAGTGTAGGGGTTCGGAAGGTAAGTGGGACATACCTGAATGTCTCTGACAGGCGTCACACCTTTGTACGTACCTTATAGCATCTTCTCGAAGAGTAGGCCAATAATAGCCTTGCCGTGAGATTCTATTCGCAAGACTTCGTCCTCTAGAATGGTTTCCGCATTCTCCATCGTGCATCTCTTGTAGAATTAGATTCATGTGTTCCTTACTTTTTATGCATCGTAGGATTAGTCCGGATGTGGACTTGCGATATAGTTTTCCTTCGAAGATCATATATCGCGAGGCTTTCGATCTGGTCTTTCTAGCTTCCATCTTGTCATCAGGAAGTCTATCATATTTGAGATAGTTCCATATATCGAGCGACCAATTGTAGACCTCTTCGATCATTTTTAGTTTCTCTTTTGCTTCGATGGAAGATGTCATAAGATGAATTATTGGATGCTATCTAAAGTTGGTTCATTAAATGAAGATCCCATGTTAGCTAGAGCATCAGCTTGGACATTCAGATCTCGTGGGATTTGCTCTATCGTGAACTTTTCAAATCGTGCGATACTTTCTTTAGCAATCTTGAGATATGTCATCATTTTCGAATCTTTTGCTTGAAAGTCGCCGTTAATTTGATTCACCACCAGTAGTGAATCGCTTCGTACGTGCACTCGTCGTGCCCCCGAGTTGTAAGCTATATCCAATCCAGCGATTAAGGCTTTGTACTCCGCCTCGTTGTTGGTAGCTTTAAATTCACACCGTATCGAGTACACCATGTTCCGCCCGTGTGATGATTTCAAGACAACTCCTAATCCTGATTCTCTTATGTTGGAGGACCCATCGACGTGTAAGGTCCAAAGCTGGTTGTCTTGGATCATCACATTGTTGATTTCATCGTGCGATGGTTGCTCTATTCCTGGACTGAATTCTGCCACAAAATCTGCTAATGCTTGTGAGTTTATCACTGTTCTGGATTTGTACGTGAGATCAAATCCACTGAGATAGATACTCCATTTAGCTAATCGACCTGTAAGTTCAGGCTTACGAAGTACAGTCTTGAGAGGATAGTTAGTTACGACAATTATATGATGTGACTCAAAATAATGTTTTAACTTTTTGGCGGCTGTAACGAGACCCAATAGTAATTTCTCCATTGACGTATATCTGGTCTCGGCATTGAGAAAGGATTTACTTACATAGTAAATCGGGTGTTGTTGCTGATCGTCCTCTCGTACGAGAACTGCACTTACAGCATTATTGCTAACAGCTAAGTATAGCTGTAAGCTTTCACCTTCAATTGGTTTTGTTAACAGCGGTGGGGAGGCCATGTATTGTTTTAAATCTTGCAATGCTTTTTCATGCGCCTCTGTCCAGTTGAAACCTTGATTCTTGCGTAATACGTTATAGAATAAGTGGCACTTATCGGATGATCGTGAGATAAATCTATTTAATGCCGCCACTCGTCCAGTAAGCTTTTGTACTTCTTTCACGTTTCTCGGAGATTGTATTTCTATTATGGCCTTGATTTGCTCTGGGCTCGCCTCTATCCCCCGTTGAGTGACCATGTATCCAAGGAACTTCCCAGCACGTACTCCGAAGGAGCATTTCGTTGGATTAAGCTTCATCTTATATCGTCGTAGGATATCGAATGATTGCTTCAAATGATGTATATGATCGTGCGATCGTTCTGATTTTACTAGCAAATCATCAATATAAACCTCCATCATACGACCGAGGTGTTCCTTGAACATCATATTCACGAGCCTTTGGTACGTTGATCCTGCATTCTTGAGACAGAATGGCATCACCTTGTAGCAATATATTCCTTTATCCGTCATGAAAGCAGTCTTCTCTTGATCGTCCGTGTGCATCAGGATTTGGTTGTATCCGGAGTAAGCATCCATGAATGTAAGTAATTCATGGCCTGCCGTTGCATCTACCATTGCATCGATGTGGGGTTGTGGGAATGGATCTTTCGGACATGCTTTGTTTAGATCTGTGAAGTCAATGCAAACTCGCCACTTCCCATTCTTCTTTTATACGAAGACTACGTTTGCTAGCCAATCTGGATACTTTACTTCTCTGATCTTCCCCGTTTTGAGCAAGTTGTCGACTTCATCATTAATAAATTTGTTGCGTTCTGGTGCAAACTTGCGTCTTTTCTGTTTCACAGGTTTAAAAGATGGATCCACGTTCAGCTTGTGGGATATGATGTCCGGATCAATTCCAACCATGTATTCGTGCGACCATGCGAAGCAATCCGAGTGTTCCTGCAAAAAAGATATTATTTTGTTTTTTATATCAGGGGTTAGTGTTGCTCCCACGAAGACTTTCCGATCAGGATGTTTTTGATCTAGCACGACTTCTTCAAGTTGAAGGTCATCGTACGATCGTACTCCATCATGGCTCTGTAATTGCTAGATATCCTGGGGTTTGGTCTTCATTGTGATCTTGTAGCATTCACGAGCAATCTTCTTTTCACTGACGATTTCCTGTACACCCCATGGAGATGGAAATTTGATCTTTTGATGGTAGGTTGAAGGTACGGCCTTCATTTCGTGGATCCAGGGTCTCCCGAGTATCGCGTTGTATGCTGATGGGCAGTCTATGACATTGAACTTGGTTTGCTTGTTGATTCCTTTAGCGAAGACTGGTAGCACTATTTCTCCGAGAGTGTTCGTCGCATCTCCATTGAATCCTACTAGTGTGGTTGTTCGTCGTACGATGTTGGATCTGTCGATGCCCATGATCTTGAGAGTATCTGCGAATATGACATTTGCTGAACTTCCACCATCGACCAATACTCTCTTTGTCAAACAGTTTCCGATTGTTAGACCTCTTTGTTGGGAAGAGTCAGAAGGTCTATCGTTTACTGCTTTGTTAGTTTAAGTCCTTAGTTTTGAACAATTTATCGTTTGTATTGCCCTTGTTTAGAGGTTTGGAACCTCGGGGGCCATTTATGACTTTTATGTATTTTACCTCATTCCTATAAAAGGAATGAGATGGTTTAGGGTTTGATGATGAATGCATAATCTTTGGGAAATTACTCTTTATTGCAAAATACTAAAAACCTCCGTTGATGCTTGTTTGAAGCTTTGTGTTCATCACTCTTTATTGATTTCAATCCATTTCTCCTCCATTTCTTGATTATTGGGACAACAATTGGTATCAGAGCCGATCCTTGTTGATTCCTTGGCTTGTTTTAGTGATTAAAAAGGGGTTTTCAAAGTTTTGTTTTACAAAAGTTTTTGGGTTTTTAATCCAAAGAGGGTTTTAAAAAGGGTGTGTATAAGTGTTAAGTGATTTCCCCTTGTTTTCCTACTGATTTCTCAAAAATTGGGGGTCTTAACACTTATTTTTTAAATGTTTTTGAGTGATTTTTCGGAGTTCCTGTACAGGTTTTCCGAATCGGAAAACAAGGACTGAAATTTCAGTTGAAAATTTCCGAATCGGAAATTGTACTTTCTCCGAATCGGAATTTATCCCTTTTCCGAATCGGAAAAACATTGTTTTCCGAATCGGAATTTGGTCTTCTGATTTGGGGTTTTGCTCCTTGAATTCTCATTTTCCGAATCCAACCAGCCTTTTTCCGAACTCAGCATTTTCCGAATCGGAAAACACTCTTTTCCTAATCGGAAAACTGCCTTTTCCGAACCCTGTGTTTTTGAGCCAAATCCGATTCGGAAAACGTCAGTTTCCAGATCGGATTTCGCCTCTTCGAGCCATAACTTTTGCAAAATTGTTCCTCGAATCCGATACTTAGCTACTTTTCAAAATCTTTTAAATCTCAAAGCTATCTGTGTCCCGAGGCGCTCAAAATATCTGTTTTTCAATAACCTTTCTTTAAGCCAAGTGAGTCATACTAGGAGATCCTCTTAAAGAGTGATAACACCAAAATTATACATGTTTTGGTTGAACGTAATTGCATGACTTTACCCCATTTCTCACCTATTTCTGATCATTTCACTCACCAATTGAGCTTATTGTTGTTTATGAAGGATTTGGAGGCCGTGGAACGGAAAAGTACGAAAAAAGGCGAGAAAGCGTGAAAAATGCACAAGTCCAACACAGGAGGCACTTGGCGATCGCGAAATCCTCAACCTGGCGTCGCCAAGTTCGATAAAGATGAAGACCGGAGCTTGACCTAAGTGTCTGGCGTCGCCAAACCTGCAGTCTGGCGATCGCCAGATGGCCCCTGGACGTTTTCTTTTAAATACCAGCCTTCCCCTTCAGTTCAAAGCATGATTTTTTGGTACGGGATACGAGGAGGAACGAGAGTGAGAGTACGAAAGGTGCCGATACGCTGCGGTAGTCGATCTTCGATCATCTGCCGTTGTACTGTCGGTATCATGTCGATGTCTACTTTTGTTTATGTTTTCGTTATGATTAGTGAGTAGTTTTTAGTAGTGGTGCTTGTCATGGTCGATGAACCTTTATGGATGATACTTTTGTGATTAATGTTTATTGGTTTGTTTTGATTAATTGAATGTATATTATGGTTCTTTTCTGATTGATAGTGTTTTGGCAATTTGAATTCAATTGGTTGGGTGTATTTGTTGGACCAAAGCAGATAGACTCCGAAAGGATAATCAACCTACCTTAGCCTGACCTTGGACCAAGAGGTTGTGTTAAGGGGTTACTTGGACTAAGAGTGACCAGATAGTAGAAAAGCCATTGCAATATTAATCAGGACTGGTATACCGATTCTAGATTGTGGACCAAACGATTTAGGATTGGGATTAGGAGGACCGTGTCCTAGTTTTTGACCATAATTTTCACATGTTAGGGTGTCCCAGACTTAAATTCCTACAATACTCAAAACAACCAAACCTTTGACCTATTCATATCATCCATTTTGGGGATTCACTTTACCATGATAAGTACTGCTGTTTTTCCTTAATATAATCTTAAATCAGTCTTTTAATTGCTTTCTTAGTTTTTACTTAGTTAATTGTCTTTTTAGTATTCAAACCTTTTTCATAAAGAAACCCCCCCCTTTAGGTTAATTAAACCGATTTAGACTTTAGTCTACGATAACTTGACCGTTCCCAGTGGTAGATACGATACCTGGACTTTCCTACACTATATTACTCACGATCAGGTACGCTTGCCTGTATATGTGGTAAGACAGTGGCTAGGCATTAGAGGTTAAAACTTGTTACGCTTTTTATGTATGTTAATTACCGCATCAAGTTTTTTGGCGCCGTTGCCGGGGAACGGTAGTTGTTAGATTTTAGTCTTAATTAGTTTTGTTAATCGATCCTTGTGAGGGATTCTGTCCCTTGCAAGTTTTTTGCTTTTTAGTTTAGTTCGTTATTTTTATTTTGTTTTATCTCTTTGTTTCCCGCAAGTTGCCCGTAACCGTTTGTTGTGATTTCATTCACGGAAGACTTGTTAGAGCCATTTGAGGAGCCGGAGAGAGAGTTCTGAAAAAAAACAAAAAGAAATCAAAAGCAAAAAAAGTTCGCCCGAGAGCTTTGATTTTTGAGATGGGTGACGAGACACCGATGTGGACCGCTAAGAGAGCCGCTCCAACAGTGCCCACCAATCCGATCACGAAGCCGAACCTGAACAAAGAAATCCCGGGGAAGCTCCTACACATGATCAAGGACCTTACCTTCGACGGGAAAAATGATAGCAATCCTATCGTTCACATGGAAAACTTCGTGGATATTTGTGATCTGTTCAAAACAGAGGCAGACCGGAATGATGCAATTCGTCTTCGGGTCTTTCCTCTAACGCTTACCGGAGAAGCTAGGGCTTGGTTGCGATCCTTAGAGCCAAGTTCAATCACTACTTGGGAAGGACTTCGTTCAAAGTTCATTTCCCGATTCTTTCCACCATCAAAAATCGACAAATTGAGAGCCGAGATCCGATCTTTCCAACAACAAGACGGGGAGACTATATTCGAAGCATGGGAACGTTTCAAGCACCTCTTAAACTCGTGCCCGAGTCACGAGTTGAATAAGAGTGAACAGGTTCAAACTTTCTATAGTGGACTTGCTTATTCTTCACGAGCTACTTTGGATTCATCTGCAGGTGGTGTCTTTATGTACAAAACGCCCACGGAAGTATATAAGCTCCTAGAAGACATGCTCATACATAACATAGATTGGAGGACGGACAAGCGTTTGCAAATTCCGAGGATGGCCAGAAAGACATCAACCGACTTTGATCCATCCGATGAATTAGCTGCAATGAAAAACCAACAGGTAAAGTTTGAACGCAAAATCGAAGAATTAATTAAATCTGTTCATGCTTTGCAGGTTGGATGCGAGGAGTGCAATGGGCCACATTTGACAAAAGATTGCCCGAATCGCCCAATGATGACACCCGAAGAAGTGAACTATCTTAACCGAGGCGAATACCAAGGGAGGTGGAACAACAATCGTAACTTCATTCTGAGACCTCCCGGTTTCTTTGCACCAAATCAACAAAATCAAAGACCGGATGGGGAGCCGCGTATTTCTATGGAAGACCGAATACTCCAATTCATGGATGCGCAAAAGAAGCTAAACGATGAAGTAGGTTCATACTTACGAAATCACCAAAGCACCATCCAGAATTTGGATATGCAGGTTGGACGTGTTTCGCAAATGTTAAGTGAAAGGACTCAAGGGGAGTTACCAACGCAAACACAAGTCAACCCGAAGGTCGAGAATGCAAAACCGATGCTCATGATGACCGGAGAATCATCAAAGAAGAAGTGGACGGACATCTATACTAAGAAGTACGTGGAAACTGATAGTGAGAGTGAACCCGATTATGCCACGGATTACGATTCGGAGGGGTTCACCGAATCGTTTGAACATCTAAGACTCAAAATACCCGAAGCTTCAAGTGATGATGAGGAGGAAAATGGAAAGCAAGGCGGATATGCGGAGTTCGTGATACCAAAGAAAGAGAACAAAGGCAAGGAGAAAGAAAAAGAGAAGGAAGTGGAAGATGACCTCGTTTACATAGCACCTATCAGACATGATCCGGGAAGTTACAATTTACCAATCTCTTGTCATAAATTTACGGGTCTTGCTTTAATTGATACAGGTGCCGCACTTAACATGATGCCCGTTGGTTTTTACAGGAAAATGGGAGTTACAAAGATTCTTCCAACGGACTATCAATACCGAGGAGTAAACGGTTACATGACAAAGCCATTGGGAATAGCGGAAGGAGTCCCGATTCGTATTGGAAAGTTTGTTTACTATACGGACTTCATCATAGCTAACCTTCCGAAGAATACGGAGATCCCGATAATCCTTGGGAGATCTTTCTTGCACACCGCTAAAGTGAATACCGATATGCGCAACCAAGTGACGAGTTTAGGCTATGGGGACAATCGGATTTACTTTGATCCTAACGGAGAACCGGTCAAACACCTCGATGAACCGTATGAGGATCCTTCTCTGGCCTACAAAAAGAACACGAACCGCCCGTTACTCCCGCATGAACTTGGAAAGAAAACGGAGGACTATCCAAACCCGATGCATCAAAAAGATCAAAAACTTAATGAACCGGGATCCTCCAAGAAAGATCACAGAAAGAAGAAGGGCTCGTCAGCCCGACGTGCCAAGAAATGAGCCGAAAGTGGGGTCGAGCTCTAGACCCATTCAAAAATGAAGCGCTTCTCGGGAGGCAACCCGAGCTTTTTCTTTTTCTTTCATTTTTATGATTTTTTTTGTGTGTTTTTATTAATGTTTTTATTTGATATTGCTTAGGTAACCATACGGAGGAGATAAAAACCAAATTCGAGCGAATTCGGAGTGAGATGCAAATTTTGAGAAGTTGGAAACAGGGGCCAACTCGCGATCGCCAGTTTCCAAATCTGGCGACGCGAAGTTGGTGAGGTTGGTACCAGGTAAGATTGTTCGAATCTCGCAACGCGAAGAGGACCGTTTGGCGACGCGAAATGTTTAAAATCTAGGGTATTTTTGAAAACCGCCTGTTTGGCGACGCGAAACCCTGGGTTTCGCGACGCCAAGTCGGGGCAGACGGGTTTTAAACCTTCTTTTTTCACTTTTTCACAAACACACAACCCTAATTTCTCTTAGGCTCCGTGAAACCCTCTCACGTTCTTGCGAAATTCGACCTTCTTGAGCTTCAATTTCATCATTCAACATGAACAAGGTACGTTTCCTAACTTTAATTTCATGAGGATAGCTTGATTTGGGAGACATAGATCTTGTTTTGGGCATCAATGGTGTTTGTTTGCTTAAATGGTTTTGACATTGTTCTTGATACACCATTGATTGTTAGAGCTTATAGATTGATGCATGCCATATATTATGATTGAAATCTTGTTCTAGCATGCTATTTGATTGTTTAATCTAGTGGTTTTGGTTAAATGATAAGTGTGGGGATTTTGAGAACATCAAAATCCCCCATTCTTTCTTGATAGCTAGATTAGTTGTAATTGTGGTTGGACTAAAAGTTCAAGTGTGGGGATGTTCCACATCCCCTTTGTTCTTTGATCTTTGTGATTTTTCGTATATGATTTCGATACTTGAACTTGTTAGTCGTGGAAGTGTTTGTCTCGTTTGGTTTTGACATGAATAAACCTTGTCTTGCATTTATTGGATAAAAATTCATCTAAGACAATGGTATTTTGGTTTTGTAGAGACAAAGAACCCGATCGTCAACTTCCACCGCAACCAATTTCCGTGCACTGGATGGTAGTCACGTGTTCACCTACTTCATGAATGACCCAACCTTGAATGCCCAAAAACGGGAGGAGTACCGGGACACCGTTAACCGACTTCTTGCCCGTCAAGTGCTAATTCCAAGGAGAGTTGATTGGGACCTTCTTCGATCGATGAGTGTCGAAAACAACATCAAAGCGATACTCGAAAAGCATGCCTACGACGAGGATAGCACCGAGTATTATATTTGCCATGCATGGGAGCGAGTCTTCGACATCGCCGAGGCCCTTTATCGCGAGCTTATTGTGGAGTTCGTGGCCACATTCCGTTTTGAGGCCATCAAGGCCCTTGAGGAGTTTCATCAATCATGCATGATGTTCCGACTTGGTGGTGTTTGGAGATCCCTATCTTTGGTCGAGTTTGCCGTTGCTTTGGGGATATATACCCAAGAGGAGGTTGATGCTCCCGGATTCGCGGAGTACATGTGGGCGACCGCAAAGAGGCCGGATGGTTTTGATCCTCAATTGGCTTGGGCAATTCTAGGTGAAGGTGACTATGGTGGTAATCTCAAAGTGAAGGGTTTTCTTACTTCGTCGGATAAACTTCTGCACCGCATGCTCATTCAAGCGGTGAATGCTCGTTCTTCAAGTGAGGAGAAAGTTTCGGTTTATGATCTATGGCTTCTTGAGCAACTCACCACGGATGACAAATATCCGAATGCTCCATATCTCATCGCCGTTCAACTTGCCAAGGCGAGTGGTTATCGAGAGGGTAGTCGCATAGTTGGTGGCCAGTACGTGACACTCTTGGCCAAGCATTTCGGTATCCTTACCGCGGGTGCCATTGCTTCGATGACGAACCTTGGGGAGATGGGATTGATCGACATGGACCAACTCCGTGGAATGGGAGTAGCGAGGGTTGAGCACATGGTTGGAAGAGATTACAATGCATGGATCCATAATCCTCAAGCTTACGGGACGGGAAGTCAACCGAGGGGTCAACCGAGAAGTCAAGCACCGAGGAGCACGCATGAGACCGGTGGAACGAGTGGGACGAATGTGGGTCAACAACCGGCGGATTGGACAGCGTATTCAGGTTACCAAGACTTGAGTAACCGACTCTCGGAGATGTCATTGTCTTATGGCCGTCATCATCAACATGTGGAGTACAACACCGTGGAGGCTCTTCACCAAGCCAACTGGCAAAGTGGAGTGATGAACCAGATGACCTCCCACTTCGGTATTCAACCGAATACCGCTTATGCTCCATCACCTTATTGGCCATACTCCGAGGATGCTCGGCCCGGTTACCCGACTTACGAGGATTGGCAAAACCAACCTCGTGGCCCTTATTCATCTTTCTCTCTTTTAACTCTTATTCGATATGGTTGTTTGAGACAATTTTATTTTGCGTGGTTTGTTTGGTTTGTTTGAACAATTTTTATTTCTGTTGGTTTGTTTAGGACTTTAAGTAGTTATTAATAGTTTGGTTTGTTTTATTTTTGTTAGTTCGTTTTTACTTTTTCTTTTTGTTGGTAGATACAGCGACTTATGACCTTTGATCGAGCATGATTTTTGGACCACTCTCTCAGATCAGAACAGATTTCGTCACATAACCTGGGAAGTTTCTCTTTTTCCCAATTACTCCTTAATTGTGTTAATTGTTGCATTGAGGACACTGCAAATTTTAAGTGTGGGGAGGGGGTTATGTAGACTTATCTGTTTAAATGGGTTCACTTTTTTGCTTATGGATTGTCGTTTTTCAAATTTTTGAAAGCTTTGAGATTTGACCCCAATTTTTTCGAAATCTGAGATTGTTTTTGGGACTGAGTTGCTTGCGTAGGAGAACACTGAATAGGATTTGTTGAGTAAAAGGATGCCTTGGAATACTGATTACCATGAGTGCCTCACCCGATTCCATTGAAAGATTGAGCCTTAATTGTTATTTACTTTGTGAGGAATGCCGACTTTGACCCAAGGTAGAACTTGTCATTTGAATGCTTGTCGAGACCACATAAGAGGAGTATTTATCACCATTGCACTGATAGAGGCCTTCGTTTCTAACCCTTTTAGCCTTCGTCAGATAACCACATCTTAAGGTTATCTGATTTGCCTAGCCTTTGATTGAAAAGTGTTCACCTTTAACACTTTATCCCTTGTAACCATTTTGAGCCTTAGCCTTTTCATTTCATTACCCACTATACACTTTATCCTTGAGCCTAATTGTTTTATCTATCTTTTGGCCGTGACTTAAATTTGATTCTTGAGATGTTTTGATCCAGTTTTTCATATCTGATAGTTTTTATGGGATTGAGAGTAAAAAGAGCCCAAAAGCAACATAGTTGCTGCTCTGAAAAAAAAAGAAATATCAAAAGAGTCAAGAATACAAAAAGAAAAGAATGTGAGCTGAAAAGATTGAAAAAGAATTTGTGCCCCAAATAAGCCATAGGCTTAGGCCAATTCTAAAAAGAAAAGAAAGAGAGTAAATGCTCATCCCAAGAGTTCATTGTCTGAAAAGTCAGATTGTTTCACTGTTTGGATCATTACTGATTAAGTTTTCAAGTTTTTGTTGCAATAACCTTAGTCACTTATATATCCTTTATCCTACCCTTAACCCTTAGCCTAACATTACAACCCTAAAGTCCTCTTGACGGTTGACAACTTCTCAGTGGTGGAGATTAGATTTGGTGACAAGCTTATGCATGAGGGGATTAGTCGAGTATTGGTGTGATCACTTACATATACACTTTTACCCCCGAGAGATACACTTTATATTGTTATTCATATTATGTGAGGGTAAAAGGTCGGCCTTGGTATCCGATTGCTTGATGAGTCTTGTTTGTGTGTTCGATTATGTGAGTATGCTTTGTTCTCTTAGATGATCTTGGACGGAGATAATTTTGGAGTTATCTTTCTTATCTTTCAGTCTTTTGATTGAGGACAATCAAAGCTTAAGTGTGGGGATTTTGATAACACCAAAATTATACATGTTTTTGTTGAACGTAATTGCATGACTTTACCCCATTTCTCACCCATTTCTGATCATTTCACTCACCAATTGAGCTTATTATTGTTTATGAAGGATTTGGAGGCCGTGGAACGGAAAAGTACGAAAAAGGCGAGAAAACGTGAAAAATGCACAAGTCCAACACAGGAGGCACTTGGCGATCGCGAAATCCTCAACCTGGCGTCGCCAAGTTCGATAAAGATGAAGACCGGAGCTTGACCTAAGTGTCTGGCGTCGCCAAACCTGCAGTCTGGAGATCGCCAGATGGCCCCTGGACGTTTTCTTTTAAATACCAGCCTTCCCCTTCAGTTCAAAGCATGATTTTTTGGTACGGGATACGAGGAGGAACGAGAGTGAGAGTACGAAAGGTGCCGATACGCTGCGGAAGTCGATCTTCGATCATCCGCCGTTGTACTGTCGGTATCATGTCGATGTCTACTTTTGTTTATGTTTTCGTTATGATTAGTGAGTAGTTTTTAGTAGTGGTGCTTGTCATGGTCGATGAACCTTTATGGATGATACTTTTGTGATTAATGTTTATTGGTTTGTTTTGATTAATTGAATGTATATTATGGTTCTTTTCTGATTGATAGTGTTTTGGCAATTTGAATTCAATTGGTTGGGTGTATTTGTTGGACCAAAGCAGATAGACTCCGAAAGGATAATCAACCTACCTTAGCCTGACCTTGGACCAAGAGGTTGTGTTAAGGGGTTACTTGGACCAAGAGTGACCAGATAGTAGAAAAGCCATTGCAATATTAATCAGGACTGGTATACCGATTCTAGATTGTGGACCAAACGATTTAGGATTGGGATTAGGAGGATCGTGTCCTAGTTTTTGACCATAATTTTCACATGTTAGGGTGTCCCAGACTTAAATTCCTACAATACTCAAAACAACCAAACCTTTGACCTATTCATATCATCCATTTTGGGGATTCACTTTACCATGATAAGTACTGCTGTTTTTCCTTAATATAATCTTAAATCAGTCTTTTAATTGCTTTCTTAGTTTTTACTTAGTTAATTGTCTTTTTAGTATTCAAACCTTTTTCATAAAGAAACCCCCCCTCCTTTAGGTTAATTAAACCGATTTAGACTTTAGTCTACGATAACTTGACCGTTCCCAGTGGTAGATACGATACCTGGACTTTCCTACACTATATTACTCACGATAAGGTACGCTTGCCTGTATATGTGGTAAGACAGTGGCTAGGCATTAGAGGTTAAAACTTGTTACGCTTTTTATGTATGTTAATTACCGCATCAAAGAGTGAGAGATGTCGAAAGAAATCATCGGAATCGGATCCGAATCTCGCCCTCCCGTCTTGGTGATGGGCGAGTATCAGCAATGGAAGCGCAGAATGATACACTTCCTCGATCTGTTGGATGAGAACCTGATGAAGTCCATCCGCGAAGGCCCGATCAGACCGACAGTCACTGTGGCCGCAGTCCCTCGAACCGATATCTGCCCCGAACTACCGGCTTACGTCGTTGAGAAGCCTATTGACATGTACAACCCGGAACAGAGAGCGCGTCACCTCATCGACAAGCGAGCACTTACCATCCTCATCATGGCTCTCCCAAACGACATGTACGCACGAGTCGACAGTTTAACCAACGCACGAGACGTCTGGCTGGAGATCGAGCAACAAATGCAGGGTGGTGACACTGCTCTAGGGAGTCAAAAAGAGAGCGCGCTGAATGCCTACGAAGGTTTCAAGGCCAGGGAAGACGAATCCCTCACAGAATCTTATCAAAGACTGAATGCCTTCGTCAACGATCTGAGAAGGCTCGGGGTTGAGAAAACGAAATACGAAGTCAATGTGAAGTTTCTGAAGAATCTCACACCGGAATGGCAAAACCTAGCCATCAACATTCAGCTAAGTAGAAACCTGGGAGTCATGGGTCTTCACGACCTCTTCAGCATGATGGTCCAGCATGAGGAATTTATCACCGGGGGAAGAGCCAAGAAAGCAGTTGATCCTCTGGCACTAGCGGCAGTGCCCTTTGGAGGACCAAACTCTGTCCCTATTCAACCCTCACAGTTCAACAATATCCCTCCCCAATATCATCAAGAGGATTTCTACCAAGAGTTCAACCCGAACCTTGGATCGAGCGTTCAACATCCCGATGATCCTTTGATCATTACCATTTCTGACGAAGAACTCTTCAATGTGAATGAGTCTCTTGCTCTCATTTCCCACAACGTGCAAAAGCTGAACGCAAACCGTGTATTTAACAGATCACGGGGATCTGGATTTCCAAGTGGTGGCAGAATGGGGCAAGGCAGGGGAGGACATTACCAGCTGGATAGAGCTCAGTACGGAAATCAAGGCAGAGGAAACTATCATCAAGGGGAAAGGTTTCAGGGATATGATCAGGGAAGTTTTCGTAACTATCAAGGGAGGTACCGAGAAGATCAAGGAAGGTACAGGGAAGACCAAGGCAGGTTTAGAGAAAACCAAGAAAGGTTCAGAGATCAACCCAGAAGAGACAACACATATCTAGACTATCAAGGAGGTCCAGGGCATCAAGGAGATTGGAGAGGTCAGGTCTCCGACATCAACTACCGAAGAAGCTTGAGGCAATACACTCCTGAGTCTGGATACATCGATCGTCAAGGGTATGAAGGCGGGTACGGAGGAAGGTATGAGAGTGGAAGACTTGATCAAGGACCAGGCTATGGGTTTGAGCAGGATAGGAATGACAACAGGGCAGACGAGAGAATGGATCGCGGGAAAGGAAGCTTCAACGGAGGTGATTCCCGGGGAAACAGTTCCAGGCAAGCTCAGAGGGAAGATCTACAGGTTCAAGCTGACCAAGGAGGTCAAAGGTCAAACCAAACCCAGATTCCCATAACCCAAAACTCCGCTCCTCAACAAGCTGCAAGTCCCACTACCACTTGCTACAAATGTGGTAAGTTGGGACACTACGCTAGAGACTGCTCAGTTAAGTACAAGGATGCCGCCTACTTTGAGAAGAAGACCGCCTTGATGAGGAAGAAGGAGAAAGGGGTTGCTCTGCTGGTTGATGAAGAGAACTGGGTATGTGAAGAAGAGAGTTCAGACGAGGATGATCATTTGGTGAAGGGGCTATGCTTGATGGCAGACTTCGAGGGATCTGAAGCCGTCGGTCCAAGCACTTACCAAGACATTGATCCATCTGAGGTATCCACTATTCCCGATATAACTGATACTGTGGCAATGTTGGAATCTAAAATTTGTGAATTAGAGAGATGTCTCCAATCGGAAAGAACTCTAGTCACAAAATTTAGAATCGACAGTGCCATCTACAAAAGCTCTCTCGAGGATTTGACTATAGATTATAATCGTGAAACACTTGAGTCTGGCATTAGAGAGTCCAACTTATCAAACAAACTTGTTTGTCTTCAAAAATCCCATGAGGAACTTAACAGTGATCATGGAGAGCTCACCATCAAATACCAGTTGCTTTCGGAAGAAAGAACTAGGTTGTTTTCTAAAATCCAAAAGCTTGAGGACAACAATTTCAAAAGAGGACAATCTGAACAGTCTTTAAGTATCCTCACTCAGCATGCCAAAAAGAATCCTTTCTATAAAGCCAAACCCGGCCTAGGTCTATCTGAAAACCATGTTTTAGACAAAGCACCTTTTCATCTATATAATTTTGAGGATATGGCCGCCTCCAAACCCAAACCTGCCCTGGTAGGAGGACATGTTACCGAGGAATTCGTTAGACAGACCATCACTTACACCGAAGTTATAAACGGTGAGACCATTACCAGAACAACAAGTCCGTCCAACAGTACCTGTAGGACCTCTTTGTTGTGAAGAGTCAGAAATCAATATCTTACTTGCTTTCTAGTTTAACTTTCTTGGTTTGTAAACATTATCTTTTGTTAGTGCCCCTGTTTGAGGTTTGGAACCTCGGGGGCCATTGTTGACATTGTTTGTAACTCCCTCCTACCTATAAAAGGTAAGAGGTTATTAGGGTTTTTGTATTGATATCATATTATCCATTTTGGGCAAAACCACCATTGATGATCTTTATTCAAGCTCTTATGATTCAATCATGATTTCCATCCATTTCTTCTTGTTTTCTTTGTTATTTGGGACAACAATTGGTATCAGAGCCATACCTTGTTGATTCCTTGGCTTCTTTTTTGTTTTTAAAAGATTTCAAAGGTTTTTAAAACTTTGGGTTTTTCAAAACTTTTTGGGTTTTCAATCCAAAAAGTGGTTTTAAAAGGGTGATATTAAGTGTTAAGTGATTCCCTAGTGTTTTATAAGCTTTTTCCTACAAATTGGGGCTCTTAACACTTGTTTTTAAGAGATTTTAAGTGATTTTGAGTGAATTTTCGGAGCTTCTGTGCAGGTTTTCCGAATCGGAATACGAGAGCTGAAATTTCAGCTCAAATTTTCCGACTCGGAATTTGTACATTCTCCGAATCGGAGAACTCTCCTTTTCCGAATCGGAAAACCTTGTTTTCCGAATCGGAAAACGAGCCTCTGATTTGGGGTTTTGCTTCTGAGAAGTCACTTTTCCGTGTTCAAGCCTTTTTCCGAACCCAAACCTTTCCGAATCGGAAAAGTGTATTTTCCGAATCGGAAAAGGCTGTTTTCCGCTTCCAAGTATTTTGAGCCAAATCCGATTCGGAAAACTTCTGTTTCCAGATCGGATTTCGCCTCTTTGAGCCGAAACTTTTGAAAATTTATTTCTCAAATCCGACACTAAGCTTGCTTTCAAATCTTTTCAAATCTCGAAGCCTCTTGTGTCCCGAGGCACTCAAAATATCCGTTTTTCGAAAACCTGTTTTTTTTAAGCCAAGTGACTCTTTCAAGGAGGTCTGTTTTAGCGAGAGAATTGTCGAAGGAAATCCTCGGAATCGGATCCGAGACTCGTCCTCCCGTCCTAGTGATGGGCGAGTACCAACAGTGGAGACGCCGAATGATCCACTTTCTAGATCTGCTGGATGAAAACTTGATGAAGTCCATCCGAGAAGGGCCTATCCGACCGACCGTCACCGTTGCCGCCGTACCAAAGACCGATACTTGTCCCGAACTTCCGGCGTACGTGGTCGAAAAGCCTGTTGAGATGTTCAACCCTGAACAAAGAGCCCGACATCTCATCGACAAGCGTGCACTAACACTGCTGATCATGGCCCTCCCAAACGACATGTATGCGAGAGTGGATAGTCTAACCAACGCACGAGATGTTTGGTTGGAAATAGAACAACAGATGCAGGGAGGAGACACTGCTGTGGAAAGTCAGAAGGAAAGCGCGCTCAATGCCTACGAAGGCTTCAAAGCTAGGGAAAACGAATCCCTCATTGAGTCTTATCAAAGACTGAACGCCTTCGTCAACGACCTGAGACGGCTCGGGGTTGAGAAATCAAAGTATGAAGTGAACGTGAAGTTCTTGAAGAATCTCAATCAAGAATGGCAAAACATGGCCATCGACATTCAGCTTAGCCAGAATCTGGGAACTTTGGGTCTACATGACTTATTCAGCATGATGGTTCAACACGAAGAATTCATCATCGGTGGACGCTCCAAGAAAGCAGTCGATCCTCTGGCATTGTCGGCCGTGCCCTTTGGAGGACCAAGCACTGCTCCCGTCCAACCAATGCCATACAACAGCGTCTCTCCCCAGTACTATCCAGAAGAATACAGTCAAGAGTTCAACCCGAACTATGGATCAAGCGTACAACATCCCGACGAACCGGTGATCATTTCCATCTCTGATGATGAACTTTTCCATGTGAATGAGTCCCTTGCCCTCATCTCACATAGCGTACAACGATTGAACGCAAATCGTGGATACAACCGTGGACGAGGATCCGGTTTTCCCAGTGGAGGAAGAATGGGGCAAGGTAGAGGAGGTCACTATCAGCCAGAAAGAGGTCAGTACGGACATCAAGGGAGAGGAAACTATCAGCAAGGGGGTATGCAGGTTTATGATCAAGGAGGTTATAGGAACAACCAGGGACGATTCAGAGAAGATCAAGGCAGATACAGAGATCAGCCGAGAAGAGACAACACTTATCTTGACTATCAAGGAGGTCAAGGTAATCAAGGAGATTGGAGAGGACAAGTCTCAGACATCAACTACCGGAACAGCTTGAGGCAATACACTCCGGAATCTGGGTATATTGAACGTCAGGGATATGAGATTGGATATGGAGGAAGATACGAGAGTGGAAGGCTAGATCAAGGGCCAGGATACGGGTATGAACAGAATAGTGGTGATCAAAGGGAAGATGAGAGAGTGAATCACGGGAAAAGCATCTACCACGGAGGCGATTCCAGGGGAAACAGTTCCAAGCATGTTCAAAGGGAAGATCAACCGATTCACAATGATCAAGGAATTCAGCGGGAAAATCCTCCCCAGGGTCCCATAACCCAGAACCCCACTCCTCAGCAAACCGCAAGTCCCACTACCACTTGTTATAAGTGTGGAAAGTTGGGACACTACGCTCGAGATTGCTCCGTCAAGTACAAGGATGCCGCGTACTTTGAGAGGAAGGCCTCACTAATGAGGAAGAAAGAAAAAGGGGTGGCTTTGATGGTAGATGAAGAGAACTGGGTATGTGAAGAGGAGAGTTCAGACGAAGAAGATCATTTGGTGCAAGGTCCTTGCTTAATGGCTGACTTCGAGGGATCAGAAGCCGTTGGACCAAGCACTTATCTGGACATAGATCCGTCTGAGGTATCATCTATCCCAGATATAACTGACACTGTGGCAATGTTGGAATCTAAAATTTGTGAATTGGAGAGATGTCTCCAATCGGAGAGGACTCTTGTCACGAAATTTAGAATCGACAGTGCAATTTATAAAGACTCTCTCGAGGATTTGACCATAGTATATAACCGTGAAACACTTGAGTCTGGGATTAGAGAGTCCAATTTAGCAAACAAACTTAGTTGTCTTCAAATAGCCCATGAGGAACTTAACAGTAACCATGGGGAGCTCAACATTAAATTCCAGTTGCTTTCGGAAGAAAGAACTCGGTTGTTTTCAAAAATACAAGAGCTCGAGGACAACAATTTTAAAAGAGGACAATCTGAACAGACTTTAAGTATCCTCACTCAGCATGCCAAAAAGAATCCTTTTTACAAAGCCAAACCCGACCTAGGTCTGTCTGAAAACCATGTCTTAGATAAAGCACCTTCTCATCTATACAACTTTGAGGATATGGCAGCCTCCAAGCCCAAACCTGCTATAGTAGGAGGACATGTGACCGAGGAATTTGTTAGGCAGACTGTCACATACTCAGAAATTATAAATGGTGAGACCATAACCACGACCATCAGTCCAACAAACAGTACCTCTGGCAGTCCACCCACTAGCCCTTCTCCCAATAGACCAATCTTTGTTCCGGCTAGTGATCCAACCAACTCTAAACCTACCTGGGAAGGCATCAAGGCCAGAACCCCTAGAGTAGCCATGCCTCCCATCAACTACACAGACCTTAACTCAAGCTATGATACTAGGGAAATGGAATTCTCAGAGGAGACCTTAGTTATCCCACCCGAGGATACTTCCGCAACTAAGTGTCCCGACCTAGTCAGGCTAGAAAAGGAGGTGTTTGCTCTTAGGTTAAAAGCCATGGATTTGGATGCATGTCAACATCAGATCCTGAATCTGAAAGTTATTGTTTCGGAGAAAGATTCCCTGGTTCGCAATCTGGAAAAAGCCTTGCTTGAGGCAAATGCCGAAAGAATTAGGCTTTCTTCAGAATGTGAGACTGCAACCTCAGCCTTCACTAATTTTCAAATCAAGGTTGCAGATCTTCAGGCTCGATACGTTATCCTAGATATCCACTTTGAACTTTTAAAAGAACTTGATCATGATGAAAGGATAATGTATCGCCAATCTTTAACCAACCAACGGGTCTCCAACTCCATTTTAAAAAGGAAGGTAATGAATCTTGAAAAGCTCTACCTTTCTAACTCAGTTGATGATAAGACTGCTCCAATCCTCAACCATCCAATAGTCACTCCCCAACCCAAACCTGTCTTAGATGCTGAGGACTATTACTCCATAATGTCAGATGATGATGAACCCCCTAACTCACACCATAGGATAGCTGAACCCAAGACTGTCCAAGACCCAAATGTTGAATATGATATGAAGGTGTTTTTAGATGAAGATGATGATCCTTCAGGCTTTATTCCAAAGAAGCCAAAATCTGTTGTTGTCAAATCTAAGAAATCTACTGAGTCGCGAGTTCCTATTTCTGAGAAAAGTAACCCGGAGGGTGAAAAATGTGTAGGTACTGACAAGGGTAAGTCAGTTAAGCCTCACGCACCCAAAGGACTCCAGAAAAAGCATTCAAAGTCTAACGATGCTCGTGACTCAGTCAAGCCCATTAAAAGCCTTGACTTTCATTCAAGTTCCTTTGAAGTGGGTGAGACATCTCAGTTACAACCAAATCAACCTTTCAGTTCCACAAAACCTAAGTTTTCTAAAAAGTCATCTGGAAAAGGTGGTAACTCCATTCCCACAAAACCGTCCTCTAACTCACACCGTGCTTTTCATGCAGATGCGAGGAGGAAAGATGGTGGACCGAATGTGAAGCCACCCAGAAAGGATCATCATGGGAGGAACAACTCTTTTTCTGTTTTCCCTAAGAAACATAGTCCTAGCCGTGCAGGTTTAGGCTATGTTCCACCTAGTGTAGGAAAGAATTTGAACATGTATGTTAATTCTAATCGCAAGTTGAACGATGCTTTTAATACTTTTCGCAATGACATGTGCTTTATGTTTGATAATTTCCTGCGTTATGGTGTGTCTAACTCTTTCTATGCTCCCAATTCTAATGTCAAATCCCGAAAGAGAAGGGGAAGAAAAAGAGGAAAAGCAAAATCCTCCTCGTCAGTGAAGTCTCCTCAGCCTAAGGAGAAATCCGAAAAGGGGACTTCACCGACCGATTTATCTGCATCTAACCCACAGGAACCCATTTGGCAATGGGTCCCTAAACAAGCTTAATTGTCTTGCAGGTCAGTCATGTGTGGTACTTCGACTCCGGCGCATATAGACACATGACTGGTCAGAGATCCTTCCTTTTCGACTATGTTGAAAGGTTCGAGGGATATGTTAAAACAGCCGACAAGACGCTTAGGCCAATGGTGGGTTATGGGAAAATTACGGATGGGAAATACATCATTAAAGATGTAAGGTATGTCGAGGGGTTAGGTTTCAACATGTTCAGCTCCAGTCAATTCTGTGACAACGGATACTGGGTGAAGCAGTTTCAATACGGAAGCAACGTGAATGATGAAGATAACAACGTCATCCTTAGTGCACGACGGAATGGCAATCTTTACTCCACCGTCTTCCGTTCAATCCCTCAGACACACCCTCAGTTTAAAGCACTATCTGATCCTAGGAATGCAATCTGTCTGCTCGCAAAAGCTTCAAAGGAGGACAGTTGGTTATGGCATCAAAGACTCTGCCATCAGAATTTTAAAGACATGAACAAGCTGGTTTCGAAAAATCTCGTCAAGGGACTGCCAGAGACTCGCCTTTCCAAGGATACACTGTGTCCAGCTTGCGAACAAGGAAAGATGACGAGAAGCTCTCATCCACCAAGGATGGATACTAATAGCAAGAGTCCCCTTGACATGATTCACATGGATCTTTGTGGACCTACCAGAACCGAGATCCTAGCCCGAAAGAAATACATGTTGGTTCTCGTGGATGAGTTCTATAGGTTCACATGGATTGAATTCCTACGAGCCAAATCTGACGCTGCCGAACGAATCATTGCCTTCATCAAGCGGATTCAAGTTCTCTTGGGTCGCCGAGTGAAGAAGCTGAGAAGTGACAACGGAACCGAGTTTCGCAATGCAAAACTGCAATCCTTTCTCGAAGACGTGGGAATCTCTCACAACTTCTCTGCCGTACGCACACCTCAACAAAACGGGGTAGTAGAAAGGAAGAACCGGACGTTGGTCGAAGCGGCACGATCCATGATGGCTCATTCTGGAGTTCCTCAATCATTTTGGGCTGAAGCAGTATCAACAGCATGCTACACGCAGAATCGCACTCTGATCGTCAAGCGGACCGGTAAAACCGCCTACGAGATGGTCGAACAGCGTAAGCCTAACATCGATTACTTTCGAGTCTTTGGATGTAAATGCTATGTTTTAAACGACCGGGATGATTTGGGAAAGTTTGAACCCAAGTCTGATGAGTCTATCTTCATCGGATACTCACATAACTCTAAGGCTTATAGGGTTTTCAACAAACGGACCCGAACCATCCTGGAAAGCTCAAATGTTGATTTTTCTGAAACCGAAACCTATTATGTGGCTAGTTCAAGTAATGTAAATGCAGCTTTTCCTGAACTGTTCACCGCACCACCGAGCACAGATTCTTCCACTAACTTTTCTGCTTTAGACTTCTTAGACCTCGCAGATTATGATCTACCCACACTCACGGGTCCGATTGTAGTTCCTGCTCATGCTGGTTCAACTTCTACTTCCGTGACATCCGATGCATTCATCACTGAGCCTTCTTCAAGTACATCTACAAACTCAGTGTCACCAGAATCAACTGCGGTCCCCCCCCCTGAAATCTCATCATCTGCCTCACCGGAACCGGTCCAAGAACAGACTCCACAACCTATTCTTGCACCTATCCCAGAAGGAGCTCCACTACCTTCACCCAGTTCAGCCCAGCGAACTTATGCTCAGGTAGTCCGTGAGCCCCGGTTGGAGGCATCACCGCAGCATAATCTGGCGGCCGGGTCGTCAAGTAGAAACCAGCAAGAGGTCTTAGCCGTGCATGATGAGAATGACGCCACCAACAACCAACAAGCTTATGTCACTCACCCTCACACTCGCAAGTGGACAAAAGATCATCCCCCCTCCCAGATCATCGGGAGTCCCTCACAACCTGTAACCACACGATCTGCAAAGCACACTGAAAATCTGATCTTATTCGGTGGGTTCTTAAGTGAATTTGAACCATCGGATGTTTGGCAAGCTCTCACCGATCCCGACTGGGTGATCGCCATGCAAGATGAGCTGGCTGAATTCGAGAGAAACAAAGTTTGGCGCTTGGTAGAACGACCATGGGGAAAGACGATCATTGGTCTCAAATGGATACTCCGGAACAAAACCGACGAGAAAAATCTCATCATCTGGAACAAAGCTCGCCTGGTCGCCAAGGGTTATCGCCAACAAGAGGGTATCGACTACGATGAGACGTACGCGCCAGTAGCCCGAATCGAAGCGATCCGAATCTTCTTAGCATATGCTGCACACAAAAACATGACTGTCTATCAGATGGACGTCAAATGTGCCTTCTTGAATGGAGTCCTTCAAGAAGAAGTGTACGTCGAACAACCGGAAGGATTCGTCGATCCTCGATTCCCAAATCACGTCTACATTTTGGACAAGGCGCTTTACGGTCTCAAGCAAGCTCCAAGGGCATGGTACGAAACACTCACTGATTACTTGCTAGGAGTTGGCTACAAGAAAGGTACCATCGATCCCACTTTGTTTCTCAAGAGGTCAGGTAAAGATTTAATTATAGTTCAGATATACGTGGATGATATTATCTTTGCATCTACAAAGCCTGAGATGTGCCAAGAGTTTGAGAACACCATGAAATCCCAATTCAAAATGAGCATGATGGGCGAGTTGACATTCTTTTTAGGACTTCAAGTCCGACAACGCCCTGATGGCATTTTTATAAATCAAGCCAAATATGTTCAAGATCTTTTAAAACGATTTGATTTCGGTGGCTCAAACTCTGCGGCAACACCAATGCCCAGGAATTTTCAACTAAATGCAGATACTTCTGGTAAACCGGTTGACCAGAAGACTTATCGGGCAATCTTTGGTTCTCTCTTGTATCTCACGGCTAGTAGACCAGATATTGTCTTCTCCACGGGTGTCTGCGCTCGTTTTCGGTGTGATCCGCGTGATTCTCACTTGTCTGCTGTCAAAAGAATCCTTAGGTATCTGAAGGGCACACCGGATTTTGGCCTTTGGTACCCAAACGATTATGGTTTTGAACTAATTGCATATACAGACTCAGACCATGCAGGTTGTAAGCTAAACAGGAAAAGCACATCTGGTGCTTGTCAGTTCCTCGGAGATAAGCTCGTGAGTTGGTCATCTCGGAAGCAGAATTGCGTGTCCTTATCCACAGCAGAGGCGGAATATGTTGCCGCCGCCTGCTGCTGCTCGCAAGTTCTATGGATGAAAACTCAACTTGCCGACTTCGGATACACCATGCAACGAATCCCAATCTATTGTGACTCCAAAAGTGCGATTCAGATCACGGCTAATCCAGTTCAACATTCTCGGACGAAGCATATCGACATCCGATACCATTTCATCAAGGACCACGTCGAGAAAGGTAATGTTGAACTTTACTTTGTTGAGAGTGACTATCAGCTTGCTGATTTGTTCACTAAGCCGTTTGACGAGAAACGTCACTTCTTTCTCCTCAGTAAACTAGGAATGCTAGACCTCCCTGCCTGAGGTCTAGGGGGAGTCGGGAGTTCATTTTATGCATGCATGTGTGCAGGGGGAGTCTGTAGGAATTCTCGAGAGACTGCATGAATTAAGGGGGAGCAATAAGTCTTGTTTTTATTGTTTAGTGTGCTTACTGACGTTCTCGGATCCACAACACTTTGGATACCAATTTTACATTTTTTTTGTAGGTATGGATCCTCACAACGACTTCTGGTTACTTCAGATCAGAACTCACACAAAACCCGGTCGAGACGTACCAGGTAAGTCTCTCCTCTCGGGAGTCGAGTGCTGAACATGTAAATTTTTGCGAACTTGAAAGTTCAGGGGGCGGTAGAGTACATGTCTTGAACTTACAAGTTCGGGGACTAACTTTGCTATTTTCTGATTCTTAAAAGTTCAGGGACTCGTTTTGCTCTTTAGTAGAACTTGTAGTCCAGGGTCTGTTTTGAAATTTCTTAAAACTACAAGTTCAGGGACTATTTGTAAGTTTCTTGAAACTTCAAGTCCAGGGGTGGTTTTTGCCAATAGGTGAAAGTCGGGTTAAGAGAGTCATCAGGAGAGCCAAACACAGTGTTTTTAACCCAAACACAGTGTAATTCGGTAAAAATATAAATACCGGTTTCAAGATTTACTTTTCACAAAAATTCAAATTTTCACTTTTTCTCTCTGAACTCTCACCCGGTAACCGCTCTCGCGCTCGACTCGTTTTCGTTCGTTTTTGCTCCGTTCGTCGATCAGATTACGTTTTCGGATTCCTGGTAAGATTACGATCAATCCTTATATAGTTATAACATCTAAATCTGTTGTATTAAGGTCCGGATCGAAGCCTAAACTTTTCAAAACTTACCCGAAACCCAAACTTCTTGGAATGGGATTTCGGGGCTTTAAATCGATCCTTTGTTGATTGGAAACTTATTATGAACTGATAGGATGCATGTTGTTAGTTTAGAGCCTTAGATCGACGTTCGGTGAACGGTTTTTTGATTAGAAGTCGAACAGTTCTCGTTTTCCGAATCGGAAAACTTGAACATTCAAGTTTTCCGAATCGGAAAACTTGAATGTTCAAGTTTTCCGCATCACTCAACGATGAGTATTCATGTTGTTTTCCGATTCGGAAAACCAGATAAATCCGATTCGGATTATCAGGTTTTCCGAATCCGACTTGTGTCTCGTGTTTTAGCTAAGTTTTTCCGATTCAGAAAAGATGGAATTACCCTTACGGGTTTCCGAGGTTTTCCGAATCTCGTATGAGACCAAGTCTTGCCAAATTTTTCTAAGTGTTGCACATTTTCCGAATCGGAAAACTATGTTTTCCGAATCGGAAAACCTGCTTGTTCGTTTTGCTATATTTTTCTAAGTATGGGAGTTTCCCGAATCGGAAAAGCACCTTTTCCGAATCGGAAAACTTGTGTAGTGGTGAACTCAAATTTTTCTAAGTATCTGAAGTTTCCCGATTCGGAAAAGTACTTTTTCCGAATCGGAAAACTTCCCCTCAAGTGCTTGCTCGTTTTTCGACTCGGGAGATACGAAATACTCATTTATGGGTTTTCGAGGTCTTCCGACTCGCGCCTAGTCGAGGGTATAGTTCTTTTCACGATGCATTCGTACTAACACTTAACTTGTCTTATGTCGTGTCAGCAATGGCTGATCAACCCATTGCTCCTACTTCCCCGGTCAACGCTGCTGACCGAGCTCTCATCGCACCATCTGACATCCGCCCCATCCACCAGAACAACGGATATGTTGATCTGTCCAACTTCACTGCTCAGGACGCGGTGGTACTGGAGATCCTTCGTGCGCATCCTCTGGCGTACGCGATGCAAGCCACTGCCAGAGTTCCCATGATTTACCTTCAGCAGTTCTTTGCTTCATCTACTGTGGAGACTCGTGATGGCGTGCAGACCATCGTCGGTCGTGTTGATCACACCGACCTCACTATCACTGTGGAGGACCTGAGGCGCGTCCTCCATCTGCCTGCTGCCACTCCTGAGGCCCCGTTCGAACCACTGGTCTCCGGCACCGAACTTTTTAGCGAAGTGCTCGCTCTCGGGGTCCACTACACTGCAAACAACCGACCGAACGGGATTTCCCAAGTCACCCAGGGGATGCTGCCACCGATGTGGTTCTCCTTCTTCAACATCCTCAACAGGACCTTGTCTTCGAAGACCCACGGAGTGGACAAGGCTTCAACTCAGTTCTGGCATATCATACATGCGGTCGCCTACGGAAGGCGCATAGACTTCGCCCAACAACGTTGGGCTGACATAGTCACCGACGTCCGCCAAGGACCCGCAAGAACCCGTCATACATCCATTCCGTGGATGAGGTTCTTCAGTCTGCTTATTCACGAGCACATGGAGCGACATCAGGCCATCCGACGCAGATCCGGCCACCCTCGCTTCGAGAGCGTTCAGATCGGCAGGATGAACCGCAAAAGACTTCGATCAGGTCAGGTTGAAATGCCTATCCCTGATAACGTACTTGGCTTGGCGGACCGTAGGTCTGAGGCTGTTAGGATGTACCGAATTTCTATAGGCTTAGAAGACACGTCTACGGACTCCTCAGAGCCGAGGAGCCCTGCCCAAGACGTGCAACCCGTCCTACCTAGAAGCCGTGCCTCTGGCACGGCGGGCCAGAGCTCCAGTGGGGGAGCTTCTGGCTCGGGAGTGATAAGTGTGGACATCAGGGGTGAAGTGGGTAGAGTAGTCGGTACGTCCGCCATGCCGCACACGTCTCGGGGAGAAGCCTATCAGATGATGCTCCGGAACCGCACCCGTCGAGCTCGTACACCTACAGTTGTCGAAGAAACAACCACAGTTGCCCGCGAACGTGAAATCAGAAGTCACTTCCGGGTAAAGCAGTACACCGGGATTCTCCAACAATCCCCAGTTCATTCGTCATCGGAAGAGCGCCGATCGCCGACACCGCCGCAACAACCTCAATCGACTGAGGAGGACGTGGAAGCTTCCCCACAAGAACAAGCACACGTCTCTCCTCCACCACATTCGGCGGCCGTCACCACTCAGGGAGGCGAACCCTCCGGCGAACCCTCAGGCGATGACTCCGACGGTCACGAGTCCCCCGAGCACACACCTTCGGGCCGTCGTGAGCCCGATGACGAAGCTACAGATGAAGAGATGATTGACTACGGATCTGACTCCGAGTTCCAGCTTTCTGAACCAGGGAAGGGCGGGAAGGCCCAGATTATTGATGTGGATGAAGCCACCTCTTCCTTCAACGACGACCGAATCTCCGGCGATCCAGTTCTTGCCGAGGATCTTGCATCGGACGACCGGACCGTCGGTCGTCAGGAAGAAGGTGAGGCCGAGGTTGCTACCGGCTGAGAGAGATATGATAGTGAGGAAGAAGAGAGAGAGAGGGGAGAAAAGGAGAGAGAGAGAAGAGAAAAAGAGACCGCAGATGTTGAGGTCCAACTAGGGGAGCTTTGGGCTCAATTAGAGAATGCGGACGAAGAGGTAGAGCCGCACAGGTTAGAAACGGTAGTTCCTCATACCTTGAGTCCATCCACCACAGAGGCAACCCACACTCAGACCGGTCACCCGTTGACGTCGGGTCAAGACGCTAGCCGCCAACTAGCGCAATTGCACGCCCCAACCGACCACTCGGCCATCTCTCAACAGATGGTCGTTTCATCTTTACACGGGGGATTAGCTCAACTTCCACCAACCACTCACTTGGAGTCTGTTGGTGTTGAAACGAGAGAGGAACCGCCCCGCCTCTCGACTTCTTTCCGTGCACCAGTCGTCCTAGAGCCACTCACCGAGACTTTTCAAGTCATTCACTTGGATAGGACACTACTTGGAGCATCATCAGCCCGCCCAAGTGGCGAGGCCGGAACGGGGAGAGTCGGTGCGTCGAGTGACGCCCTTCGAGGATCCACCGGAAGCCCTGACACCGTCAACATCATTCCAGCGGTGACGTCAGGCCGAGAGAGCACCTCAATAGGACTCTTCTCGTCAACTGGAGCCCAAGTGGCACCGGGTGTTGTACTTCCGGGACAGGGTCCGACAGACTCGAGCAAAGTCTCTAAAGATGCTCACGCAACACCGGGGCTTTTAGGCCTGACGGATTCGGGTGGAATCCTTAAAACCACCCCTGTACCAACGGGACTTTTAGGTCCGACGGATTCGGACGACATCCTAAAAGTCGTCCAAAGCAGGTTACTCGCGGTGGAGGATGCCAACCGGGCTCGAGATGCGCGGGTCGAAGCGCTTGAGAAAGCCTTGGCCGAG
This sequence comes from Centaurea solstitialis, assembly GCA_030169165.1. NCBI lineage: Eukaryota > Viridiplantae > Streptophyta > Magnoliopsida > Asterales > Asteraceae > Centaurea > Centaurea solstitialis. The sequence goes on along the minus strand of CM058042.1, from coordinate 39,682,626 downwards.
ACGGAGAGGAAACGACTGGCAGATCTTGAGGCGTCACGAAAGCTTCAAGAAGACCAGGATGCGGAGCTCTACGAGCTCAAACGGCGGATCAAGGGCAAACACTCTGAGGCAGCCCCATCATCCGAGACTCCGATCCCCCGTCAGACCGAAGACGTCCTCAGGCTTGCCCCTCCGACTTCGGGCGAACTACCTCCGATACCGGGCTACGTTACTGAGACGGAACATGCATTCGTCATCTCTTCATACACGACTCAGAACGACCGCCTCTCCGCCCAAGTCAGAGATCAGGAAGCCTAGATCGAGATCCTACAACAGCGCGTCCGGGAACTAGAGGCCATGTGTCGGTCTCAGGCTCAGCCTTCCAAAAGGAGGCATGATGACCCTGATGACTCGGCACCGGGTCCTCATGAGGGGGAGGTGCAAGCTTCTTCCAAAAGGCCTCGCACCGACCTCCATTCTGCCTCTGGTTCCGGTTCCACTCCAGCTCCAGCTTCCGCGGCCGCCCCCTCGAGTGATCCTACAGAGTCTGCTGCCGCTGACGCTCCCTATGTCGATTCAGACACGGAGGACATTCCTGACATGGGGAGTTGGCGATATGAGCGGATCCCGGAAGGGGAGTCAGTACAGTTTCCCCAGATGACGGACACGGCTCAGATTGAAGTCGTTCTCCCAGAAGCAGCACCGACGGATCCTTCAGAGTTCCAGATTCCGGAAGCAGCCCGGAAGATCTTGCGGTCGCTTGCTCAGAGTCTCAGGATATAGCAGAAGGGGGACGACATTGTCCGGGATTCTGACTACTCCAACCTCACTTCAGCCTTTGTTTTTCCCACTCCAGACGCTCCACGGACTATTCATTCTACTGATCCAGAGACAGCCGCTCCAACCGTCATCCAGCTCAACTGGAACCATTCAGTCATCTTCCGTCCATTCCTTGAGGAATCGTTCACCCGCATCTACCAACAAGAGAAGCTGCACGCCTGGTCCCGAAAGGTCTACTTCGGGATCTCGCACATCAAGACCAAGAGACGAAGAACAGCTTACGTGCATCAGCGAATGTTCAACTGGGCAACTCATGGACGCCAAAGGATTCGACGTCGGTTCATCAAGGTAACTGCAATGCGCCCCTACAGACATGGCCATCAGTTATTCCTTGAGTACGATGTCCGCATGTACGGGACCGGCGTTCCACGAGGTGAGCTTCAAAACTGGTCGTTCACGGAAGCTGATTTGGATCGGGTGCATCTAGAAGACCTTCTCACACTCATCAAGTACCTCCAAGGCCCGATTCTCCGACCAGAGCACTACAGAGACGGCACAGAGATATTGAAGAAGTACGTCCGTCACGCAATCACTCTCGCGCGTGTGACGGACTACCAGCTTGCAATCGAAAGCCTCCAGCCAAAAGTCAACCTGCTCAGGCCAAACCTGCTCGTGCCTGGTATTGATGCTTACACTCCGTACATGCCAACCAGGATACCTGAGCATGGGGTCCTCTATATGACTCGGAAGAAGAAGGAGCGCAGGTTTATGAGATTTGGCGAGCTCTCCAAGTTCTGCGACGGGACCCTTCTTTACGTCTACAACGGGATGCAGAGTAGACTACTGGCTGATCAGATACCAGGGCGGAGGATCATAGATGGGAAGGGAAAGCTGCTGGAGGCGATGAGATTGATCGAGAGGAAGCTCAAGGAACAGTTGATGTACAGACGGGTCGAGGCGGCGATGCAAATGAGAGCAAGGATCATTGGCGAGTGGGAGGAATACTTGCAGATGTCCAAGTGGGAGCCGGCTCTGGAGCTACCACCACCATTCTGACTTCTTCACAAAGGGGGAGATTGTAGGACCTCTTTGTTGTAAAGAGTCAGAAATCAATATCTTACTTGCTTTCTAGTTTAACTTTCTTGGTTTGTAAACATTATCTTTTGTTAGTGCCCCTGTTTGAGGTTTGGAACCTCGGGGGCCATTGTTGACATTGTTTGTAACTCCCTCCTACCTATAAAAGGTAAGAGGTGATTAGGGTTTTTGTATTGATATCATATTATCCATTTTGGGCAAAAACACCATTCATGATCTTTATTCAAGCTCTTATGATTCAATCATGATTTCCATCCATTTCTTCTTGTTTTCTTTGTTATTTGGGACAACAGTACCTCAGGTAGTCCACCCACAAGTCCCGCTTCTAATAGACCAATCTTTGTTCCGGCTAGTGATCCGAACAACACTGAACCTACATGGGAAGGTATTAAGGCTAGAAACCCTAGAGTAGCTATGCCGCACATCAACTACACCGACCTTAACACTAGTTATGATACTAGGGAAATGGATTTTTCAGAAGAGGCCTTAGTTATCCCACCCGAGGATGTTTCCGCAACTAAGAGTCCTGACCTAGTCAAGCTAGAAAAGGAGGTGTTTGAACTTAGATTGAAGGCCATGGACTTAGACGCCTGTCAACATCAGCTTCTGAATCTGAGAGTAATTGTCTCGGAAAAGGACACCCTGGTTCGCACCCTGGAAAAAGACTTGCTCGAAGCCAATGCCGAGAGAATTAGGCTTTCTTTAGAGTGTGAGACCGTAACCTCCGCCTTTACTGATTTCCAAATCAAGGTTGCGGATCTTCAAACGCGATACGTTCTCCTAGATATCCATTTTGAAATATTAAAAGAACTTGATCATGATGAAAGGATAATGTATCGCCAATCTTTGTCAAACCAGCGGGTGTCTAATTCCCTTCTGAGAAAGAAAGTCATGGGTCTTAAAAATGTTTGCTCTATAGTCTTGGTTGATGATGATGAACCACCCAATTCACACCACAGGATAGCTGAACCCAAGACTGTCCATGATCCAAATATTGAATATGATCTGAAGGTGTTTTTAGATGAAGGTGATGATCCTTCAGGCTTTATTCCAAAGAAGCCAAAATCTGTTGTTCTCAAACCTGAGAAGCCTATTGAGTCACGAGCTCCTATTTCTGAGTTAAGTAACCCTAAGGGTGAAAAATGTGTTGGTACTGACAAGGGAAAGTCAGTTAAGCCTCACGCACCCAAAGGACTCCAGAAAAAGCATTCAAAGTCTAACGATGCTCGTAACTCAGTCAAGCCCATTAAAAGTCTTGACTTTCATTCAAGTACCTTTGAAGTGGGTGAGACCTCTCAGTTACAACTCCACAAAACCTAAATTTTCTAAAACATCATCTGGAAAAGGTGGCAACTCCATTTCTACAAAACCGTCCTCTAACTCACACCATGCTTTTCATGCACATGCGAGGAGGAAAGATGGTGGACAGAATGTGAAGCCACCGAGAAAGGATCATCATGGAAGGAACAACTCTTTTTCTGCTTTCCCTAAGAAGCATAGTCCTAGCCGTGCGGGTTTAGGCTATGCTCCACCTAGTGTAGGAATGAATTCGAACATGTCTGTTAATTGTAACCGCAACTTAAAAGATGCCTTTAATACTTTTCGCAATGACATGTGCTTTATGTTTGACAATTTCCTGTGCTATGGTGTTTCTAACTCTTTCAATGGTCCTCAATCTTATGTCAAATCCCGAAAGAGAAGGGGAAAAAAAGAGGAAAAGCTAAATCCTCTTCGTCAGTGGAGTCCCCTCCGCCTAAGGAGAAATCCGAAAAGGGGACTACACCGACTGATTTATCTGTCTCTAACCCAAAGGAACCCATTTGGCAATGGGTCACTAAACAAGCTTAATCTGTCTTGCAGGTCAGTCATGTGTGGTACTTCGATTCCGGCGCATATAGACACATGACTGGTCAGAGATCCTTCCTTTTTGACTATGTTGAAAGGTTTAGGGATATGTTAAAACTGCCGACAAGACACCTAAGCCAATGGTGGGTTATGGGAAAAGTACGGATGGGAGATACATCATCAAAGATGTAAGGTATGTCGAGGGGTTAGGGTACAACATGTTTAGCTCCAGTCAGTTCTGCGACAACGGATACTGGGTGAAGCAATTTCAATACGGAAGCGATGTGAATGATGAAGACAACAACGTCGTCCTTAGTGGACGGAGAAACGGCAATCTTTACTCCACCGTCTTCCATTCAATCCCTCAGACACACCCTCAGTTTGAAGCACTTTCTAATCCGAGGAATGCAATCTGTTTGCTCGCAAAAGCATCAAAGGAGGACAGTTGGTTGTGGCATCGAAGACTTTGCCATCAGAACTTCAAGGACATGAACAAGCTGGTTTCAAAACGCCTCGTCAAGGGATTACCGGAGACTCGTCTTTCCAAGGATACACTTTGTCCTGCTTGTGAGCAAGGAAAGATGAAGAGAAGCTCCCATCCACCGAAGATGGACTCAAACAGCAAAAATCCACTTGACATGATCCACATGGATCTGTGTGGACCTACAAGAACCGAGAGCCTAGCCAGAAAGAAGTACATGTTAGTTCTCGTTGATGAGTTATCTAGGTTCACCTGGCTTGAATTTCTACGAGCCAAGTCTGACGCTGCCGATCGTATCATTGCCTTCATCAAGCGAATTCAAGTTCTCCTGGGTCGCCGGGTGAAGAAATTAAGAAGCGACAACGGTACCGAGTTTCGCAATGCAAAGCTGCAATCCTTTCTTGAAGATGTGGGAATCTCTCACAACTTCTCTGCCGTGCGCACTCCTCAACAAAATGGAGTTGTAGAAAGGTAGAACCGGATGCTACACTCAGAATCGGACCTTGATCGTTAAGCAGACCGGTAAAACCGCCTACGAGATGGTCGAACAGCGTAAGCCAAACATCGATTACTTTAGAGTTTTTGGATGTAAATGCTATGTTTTAAATGACCGGGATGATTTGGGAAAGTTTGAACCCAAGTCTGATGAGTCTATCTTCATCGGATACTCACATAACTCAAAGGCTTATAGGGTTTTCAACAAACGGACCCGAACCATCTTGGAAAGCTCAAATGTTGATTTTTCCGAAACCGAAACCTATTCTGTTGCAAGTCCAAGTAATGTAGATGCCTCATTTCCTGAACTGTTCACCACACCACCGAGCACAGATTCTTCCACTAACTTTTCTGCTTTAGACTTTCTAGACCTTGCAGATTATGATCTACCAACACTCACGGGTCCGATTGTAGTTCCTACTAATGCTGGTTCAACCACTACTTCCGTGACATCTGATGCCTTCATCACTGAGCCTTCTTCAAGCACTTCTACAAACTCAGTGACACCAGAGTCGGCGGTCTCTCCCCTGAAACCTCATCCGCTGCCTCACCGGAACCCGTCCGAGAACAGACCCCACACCCTGTTCTTGCACCAATCCCGGAAGAAGCTCCGCTACCCTCACCTAGTTCGGCTCAGAGAGCTTATGCTCAGGTAGTGCGTGAGCCCCGGTTAGAGGCAGCACCGCAGACTAATCTGGAAGCAGGATCTTCAAGTAGAAACCAGCGAGAGGTCTTAGCATTGCAAGATGAGAACGACGCCACCAACAACCAACAAGCTTATATCACTCTTCCACACACTCGAAAGTGGACACGAGATCATCCCCCCTCCCAGATCATCGGGAGTCCCTCACAACCTGTCAAGACGAGATCTTCCAAGAACGTAGAAAACCTGATTCTATTCGGAGGGTTCCTAAGTGAATTCGAACCTTCGGATGTTTCCCAAGCTCTCACCGATCCTGATTGGGTTTTAGCGATGCAAGAAGAGCTTGCGGAATTCGAGAGAAACAAAGTATGGCGTTTGGTAACCAGACCGCGGGGAAAGTCCATAATCGGGCTGAAGTGGATATTCCGGAACAAGAAAGACGAGAACGACCTCTTCATCCGGAACAAAGCCCGATTGGTTGCCAAAGGTTATCGCCAGCAAGAAGGAATTGATTATGATGAGACGTTTGCGCCCGTGGCTCGGATCGAGGCAATTCGGATCTTCCTTGCGTATGCCGCACACAAGAACATGACGGTATATCAAATGGACGTCAAGTGTGCCTTCTTGAACGGAGTTCTTCAAGAAGAGGTGTACGTCGAACAACCAGAAGGATTCGTCGATCCCAGATATCCAAACCACGTGTACGTGTTGAACAAGGCGCTTTACGGTCTCAAGCAAGCTCCTAGGGCATGGTACGAAACTCTCACTGATTACTTGCTAGGAGTTGGCTACAAGAAAGGTACAATCGACCCCACTTTGTTTCTCAAGAAATCAGGTAGTGACTTAATAATAGTTCAGATATACGTGGATGATATTATCTTTGCATCTACCAAGCCTGAGATGTGCCAAGAGTTTGAAAACACCATGAAATCCCAATTTAAAATGAGCATGATGGGCGAGTTGACGTTCTTTTTAGGACTTCAAGTTCGACAACGCCCTGATGGCATTTTTATAAATCAAACTAAATATGTTCAAGATCTTTTAAAACCCTTTGATTTCGGTGGTTCAAACTCTGTGGCAACACCAATGCCCAGGAATTTTCAACTAAATGCTGATTCTTCTGGTAAACCGGTTGACCAGAAGACTTTTCGGGCAATCATTGGTTCACGGCTAGTAGACCAGACATCGTCTTCTCCACGGGTGTCTGCGCTCGTTTCAGTGTGATCTACGTGATTCTCACTTGTCTACAGTTAAAAGAATCCTTAGGTATCTGAAGGGCACACCGGATTTTGGCCTTTGGTACCCAAAGGATTCTGGTTTTGAACTAATTGCATATACAGACTCAGACCATGCAGGTTGTAAGCTCAACAGGAAAAGCACATCTGGTGCTTGTCAGTTCCTCGGAGATAAGCTAGTGAGTTGGTCATCCCGGAAGCAGAATTGCGTATCTTTATCCACTACGGAGGCAGAATATGTTGCCGCCGCCTGCTGCTGCTCGCAAGTTCTGTGGATGAAAACTCAACTTGCCGACTTCGGATACACTATGCAGAGGATTCCCATCTATTGCGACTCCAAGAGTGCGATTCAGATCACGGCGAATCCGGTTCAACATTCTCGGACGAAACATATCGACATCCGATACCACTTCATAAAAGATCATGTCGAGAAAGGTAATGTTGAACTTTACTTTGTTGAGAGTGACTATCAGCTTGCTGATTTGTTCACAAAGCCGTTTGACGAGAAGCGTCACTTCTTTCTCCTGAGTAAGTTGGGAATGCTAGACCTCCCTGCCTGAGGTCTAGGGGGAGTCGGGAATTCAATTTGTATGCATGTGTGTAGGGGGAGTCTTTACTAGTCTTTGAATGTCTGCATGAATCGAGGGGAGTGTCATATCTTTATCTGCTTGTTTTTCTAATGTTCTCGGATCCATACTTTAAATGGATACCTTCCTAGACTTTGTTTTGTAGGTGTGGAACCTCACAACGACTTCTGGTTACTTCAGATCAGAACTCGCACAAAACCCCGTTGAGACGTACCAGGTAAGTCTCTTTTCTCAAGGATCGAGGGCTGAACTTATAAATTTTGTGAACTTGAAAGTTCAGGGGGCGGTAGAGTACATGTCTTGAACTTACAAGTTTGGGGACTAACTTTGCCACTTTATGAATCTTATGTTCAGGGACTCGTTTTGCACTTTTGTGAAACTTGTAGTCCAGGGTCTGTTTTGAAATTTTCTAAAACTACAAGTTCAGGGACTTGTTTGTAAGTTTCTTAAAACTTCAAGTCCAGGGGTGGTTTTTGCCAATTGGTGAAAGTCGGGTTAAGAGAGCCAAAGAGGAGAGCCAAACAGTATTTTTCAACCAAACACAGTACAATTTTTGGTAAAAATATAAATACTGAATTTAGAGATTTACTATTCACAATTTCAAAAACTTCATCTTTTTCTCTCTGAACTCTCACCCGATAACCACTTCGCGCTCGATTCCGAAATCGCTCGTTTTTGCTCCAATCGTCGATCCGATTACGTTTCTGGATTCCTGGTAAGTTAACGATCAACCCTTACGTAGTTATAACGTTTAAATCATTCGTTTTAAGGTCTGGATCGAAGCCTAAACTTTTCAAAACTTACCCGAAACCCAAACTTCTTGGAATGGGATTTCGGGGCGTTAAATCGATCCATTGTTGCTTCTAAACTTGTTTTTGACTGATCTAGGATGCATGTTAGTAGTTTAGAGCATTAAATCAAAGTTTTGTGGTCGGTTTTTGACTCTGGAAAACGAACGGTTCGCATTTTCCAATTCGGAAAACATGAGTGTTCATGTTTTCCGCACCCATAGCCGATGAGCATTCAAAGTGTTTTCCGATTCGGAAAACCAGATAAATCCGATTCGGATTATCAGGTTTTCCGAATCCAACTTGAGCCTCATGTTTTTCAAGTTTTCCGATTCGGAAAACATGGAATTTCCCTTTTGGGATTCCTAGTTTTTCCGAATCACATAAGAGGACAAGTTTTAGCTCGTTTCAAATTTACCTAAGTCAATTGTTTCCCGATCCGGAAAACCATGTTTTCCGAATCGGAAAACCTATCTTGTATGTAAGCCTTTATTTTTCCTAAGTGTGAAGTTTCCCGATTCGGAAAACCATGTTTTCCGAATCGGAAAACTTGTCTTTTGGCATACCTTATTTTTCTAAGTTCTGAGTGTTTTCCGAATCGGAAAACCATGTTTTCCGAATCGGAAAACCTCCCCTCGTGTGTTTGCTCGTTTTCGACTCGGAAAATACGAAATACTCATTTTCGGGTTTTCGAGGTTTTCCGACTCGCGCCTAGTCGAAGGTATAGTCTTTTTCTCGTAACATCTATCAAAGCACTTACTAACACCGTTTCATGGTTTTGACTTGACAGAAATGGCTCGTCAACCGAACACTCCTCCTTCCCCGATCAACAACGCCGCTGACCGAGCTCTCATCTCACCGGACGACATCCGTCAGATCAACCAGAACAACGAGTATGTCGACCTGGCACACTTCGTTGTTCAAGACGAGGTGGTACTCGAGATCCTGAAGGCGCATCCCCTTGCTTACGCGATGCAGACCATAGTTGACATACCACTGATGTACCTTCAGCAGTTCTGGAAGACGTCTCGCGTAGAGACCAGAGATGGAGTGCAGACCATCATGGGCCGTGTAGACCACACCGAGCTGACTATCACCCTGGAGGATCTAAGGCGAATCCTTCATCTGCCGGCCGCCACTCCCGAGGCCCCGTTCGAGCCACTAGTTCCCGGCCCCGAACTCTTCAGCGAGATACTCGCGCTCGGGGTCCACATCACACCAAATCAGAGACTGAACGGGATCTCTCAAGTAACTCAAGGGATGCTGCCTCCCATCTGGTACTCCGTCTTCAACATCCTTAACCGCACACTGTCCTCGAAGACTCATGGCGTGGACAAGGCTACAACCCACATGTGGCATGTGATTCACTCTGTCGCCTACGGAAGGCGAATTGATGTTGCTCATCAACTCTGGTTGGACATCGTCAATAACGTCTGGGCAGGCCCAGCAAGGAACCGCCACACTTCCATCCCTTGGATGCGGTTTTTCAGCATCATCATCCGTGATCACATGGATCACAATCAGACAGTCAGACGCAGATCCGGCCACCCACGATTCCAGAGTCAACAAATCGGAAGGATGAACAGGAGGAATCTGCGACCCGGCCAGGTAGAAATGCCTATCCCTGAAAATGTGTTGAGTATGGCGGACCGTAGGGCTGAGAGCGTTAGATTATACCGTGTGTCTATAGGCTTAGAAGCCGCGTCCACGGACACCTCAGAACCGAGGAGCCCTACCCCGGACGCGCAACTTGTCCTTCGTAGAAGCCGTGCCACCGGCACGGCGGGCCAAAGCTCCAGTGGGGGAGCTTTTGGCTCGGGAGTTATGAGCGTTGACGTAAGGGGCGAAGCGGGTAGAATTGTTCGTACGTCCGCCACTCCTCACATCGAAGATGCCGAGGCCTATCTGAGAGCCACTGAGGCCCGGGCTCGCCGTGCACGCACCCGCACATACGTCGAAGAATCGACACACGTTGCCGTTGAACGTGACATCATGCGTGGCTACCGGGTCAAGCAGTACACGGGAACGCTCCAACAATCACCAGTGCACTCGTCATCCGAGGAACGCCACACACCATCGCCGCAACACCAAACAGGAGAGGTGCATGAGGACGTGGAAGCTTCCCCACAAGAACAAGCACACGTCCCCTCGCCACCTCAAGCGATTCCTCCCCAACAAACGGGCGAGCCCTCCGGCGATCCCTCAGGCGATGACTCCGATGGTCACGAATCCTCCAGTCACACTCAGTCTGACCATCGTGAGGAAGATGACGAGGCCACAGAATCCGAGAAGCTTGATTACGGATCTGATTCAGAGTTCCAAGAGACGGAACCAGCGAAGGGCGGAAAGGCCCAGTTGATCGATGCTGATGAAGCCGCCTCCTCATTCAACGACGACAGGATGTCCGAGGATCCCGTTTTGGCAGGGGATCTAGCTTCTGATGACCGGACTGTCGGTTGCGAGGAGGAACAAGAAGCCGAGGTTGCTATCGGCTGGGGAAGATTAGACAGTGAGGAAGAGGAAGAGAGAGAGAGGTTAGCAAAAGAGACCGAAGAGGTAGAGGTCCAGTTAGACGAGCCTTGGGCTCAAATTCAGGAAGGAGGCGGAGAAGAAGAGCCGCATAGGATAGAAACGGAAGTCCCCCTACCCAGAGTCAAACCAACAGAGAGGCAACCCAAATCGAGACCGGGCACCCTATGGTGTCTGGTCAAGAAGCTAGCAGCTAACTAGCGCAACTGCACACCTCAACCAGCCACTCGACGATCTCTCAACAGATGGTCGTTTCAGTTTCGCACGGGGATGTAGCACAACTTCCACCGACCACTCATTCGGTGTACAAAGAGAGGATCTGCCCCACCTCTCGACTTCATTCAGTGCACAAAGAGTCGTAGAGCCACTTCCCGGGACATATACGATCCCTTCTATCATTAGGCCACGATACTCGGTGACACAAGCGGAGATCCCACGGGACTCCGCCGGAACGGGGAGAGTTGGTGCGTCAGGAGACGCCCTTCGAGTATCCGCCGGAAGCCCTGACACCGTCAACATTACACCAGCGGTGACATCAGGCCAAGAGAGCACCTCAGTAGGACTCTTCTCCACAACTGGAGCCCAAGTAGCACCAGGTTTAGTACCACCGGGACCGGGTCCGACAGACTCGAGCGAAGTCTCTAAAGACGCTCACGCAACACCGGGGCTTTTAGGCCTGACGGATTCGGGTGGAATCCCTAAAACCACCGTTGTACCAACGGGACTTTCAGGTCCGAAGGATTTGGAAGACATCCTAAAAGTCGTCCACTCACGAATGCTAGCGATGGAGGAAGCCAACAAGGCTAGGAATGCACGGGTTGAGGCGTTGGAGCGTGCCTTGGCTGAGACAGAGAAGAAGAGGTTGGCAGATCTTGAGGCATCACGAAAGCTTAAAGAAGACCGGGATCAGTAGCTTTATGAGCTCAAAAGGCGAATCAAGGGCAAGCACTCGGAGGAAGCCCCGTCGACTGAAGTTCCGATTCCCCGACTGTCAGAGGATGTACTCAGACTTCCACCTCCTACCTCGGGCAATCTTCCTGACATTCCTGGATATGTCACGGAAGCGGAGCATGCGATCCTGATTTCCTCGTACACGACGCAGAATGATCGCCTATCCGCTCAGCTTCGAGAGAGAGACGCCCAGATAGAGATGCTCCAGCAGCGTATACGGGAACTAGAGGCCACGTGTCGGTCTCAGGCTCAGCCTTCCAAACGGAGGCATGACGACCCTGATGACTCGGCACCAGGTCCTCATAAGGGGGAAGTGCAGGCTTCCAAACGGCTTCGCATCGACCTCCAATCTGCCTCTGGTTCCGGCTCGTCCTCCGCTCCAGCTTCTACCACCGCTCCGTCAAGCGCTCCATCAGAGTCGGCCGCCGATACTCCGTACGTAGATTCAGACACGGAGACTCTTGATTTGTCGGATTGGCATTACGAGTCAATCCCGTTAGATGAGGTAATTCAATTCCCTCATCTAACCGAGACAGCTGACATTGATGTCGTTCCCCAGAAGCAGCACCGACAGACTTATCAGAGATCCAGATTCCGGAAGAAGCCCGGAGAATCCTTTGGTCGCTCGCTCAAAGCCTCCGGATTTTTTAGAAAGGGGACGACATCCTCCGAGACATGGATTACGACAACCTCTTCTCCACGATAGAGTTCCCCACTCCTGAAGCTCCACGAACGATCTCCACAACAACTCCAGAATCCTCCGCTCCTACTATCATCCAGTTGAACTGGAACCATACGGTCATCTTCAGGCCGTTCCTAGAGGAGTCTTTCACCCGGATCTTCCAGCAAGAGAAACTACATGTATGGTCTCGAAAGGTCTTCTTCGGGATCCCCCACATCAAGAAGCTGCGAAGAAGAACTGCATACGTCCACCAAAGGAAGTGCAAATGGGCGACCCACGGACGTCAAAGAATCCGACGTCGATTCACGAAGGTAACTAGTGTTCGTCCTTACAAATACGGACATCAGTTATTCCTCGAGTGGGATGTTTGCATGTACGGGACCGGCATTCCTGCGGGAGAGTTGCAGAACTGGACGTTCACTGAAGCTGATCTGGACCGGGTTCACCTTGAAGACCTCCTCACGATCATCAAGTATCTGGAAGGAGTATGTTCGTCATGCGGTCACTCTTGCACGTGTGACGGACTACCAACTCGCCATAGAGAGCCGTCAGCCTAAAGTCAACCTTCTCCGTCCAAACTTGCAAGTGCCCGGTATTGATGCTTATCTTCCTTATATGCCAACCAGGATACCGAAACATGGGGTCCTCTACGTGACCAGGAAGAAGAGGGAACACAAGTTTATGCGTTTTAGCGAGCTTGCAAAATTCTGCGACGGCACTCTGCTCTACGTCTACAATGGGATGCAAAGCAGACTTCTGGCAGATCAGATTCCTGGGCGGAAGATCATCGATGGGAAGGGCAAGATTTTGGAGGCGATGAACCTGATTGAGCGGAAACTGAAGGAAAGGCTGATGTATCGCCGGGTCGAAGCCGCGATGAAGATGAGGACAAGGATTATAGGAGATTGGGACGAGTACGTGCAGATGTCCAAGTGGGAACCGGGATTGGAGCTACCGCCACCCTTCTGACTTCTTCCCAAAGGGGGAGATTGTTAGACCTCTTTGTAGGGAAGAGTCAGAAGGTCTATCATTTACTGCTTTGTTAGTTTAAGTCCTTAGTTTTGAACAATTTATCGTTTGTATTGCCCTTGTTTAGAGGTTTGGAACCTCGGGGGCCATTTATGACTTTTATGTATTTTACCTCATTCCTATAAAAGGAATGAGATGGTTTAGGGTTTGATGATGAATGCATAATCCTTGGGAAATTACTCTTTATTGCAAAATACTAAAAACCTCCATTGATGCTTGTTTGAAACTTTGTGTTTGTTAGGGTAAAAATCCACAATCGCACGACGACCGACTATAATCGTAAGACAAATGTTAGGACAATGATCCTGTATTAAGATAAGGTCCTGAAATATAACCTAAAAGAACTATCGAACAAAGATCATTAAACATCGAACATATACATCGAATAAGTCGAATGATGACTATTATGTCGTACGACGGTACTAACGAATAAACATATGAAGTTTACATATTTGATGCAGGCAAGCTGATTATCATTTCTAACAATTGTCCACCTTTGAGAAAATCCGAGATTGAGTACTATGCCATGCTTGTTGGAGTCCATCATTACAATGAGCAAGTCGTCTGTTATGTATCGTTCGACAGCATCAAGATCGACCGTTACAAGCAAGATTCTCGCAACAGTTACAATCTGGGCAATAACTTCCAACAACACCGTTGGACGGTTATCAATCAAGCATTAATTCTCTACAAAGCCGTTGGACAGTTACGATTTGATCATTGATGAGTCACAATACCGTTGGACCGTTATTCTCAAGCTACTATAAAAGAAGAATCAAGTCAGCATTTCAAGGGAGGAAGTCTATCTGAAGCTCACAAGATATATAGCAATTATTCTAGATAATCATCTGTAATTTACATTCGATCTCATAGTTATTTCACTTGTAATCGTACGACCAAAGCTGTACACTTGAAGGACATCACCCCTGCTTGGTGATCATAGTGCTCTGTCGACTTATCTTTTAGGTCGACCGCAGGTTTTTTCCTCCGTCGTGAGGTTTTTCCTGCGTCATCAATTCATTTGTCTCATTCTATTTTTTCGCACTTATCATTGATTGTAATTTCTTTCTCTCGACGGTTAAGCCTCACACAAGTTTCTTACGACATCGAGTTGTGTAATTTTTTACATAAACAGTTTGGCGCCATCCGTGGGACCTCGCCTTGAGAAAAAAATTCAATAATTACGTGTGCTTCTACTAATATTTTTCTCCATGTTTTTGCTTCTACAGGGAATTGGCATTTACATGCATCGTCGAGACTTTGAAAGAAGATTTGAAATTCAAACAGACTTTGAAATTCAAATCTGGGGGGCTAACTGTTGTTGTCAAATTCTAACGCTCGACCGACAAAATTATAAGATCAAATATTACAGGACGTATCTTGTATTTAAACAGGGTTCTTAAGACCGAATACAGCAGACATATTTGTCTTACGATTTTGTCGTTCGTCTTACGTTTTTGTCGTACGTCTTACGTTTATATCATACGACATCTTAAGATTTCGTACGACCGTCTTAAGATTTCGTAAGATGGCGATTATCTAACCTATAACTGTTGTTTTAATGTTTGTTAAATGCAGGAGTAAAGCGATGTAACCGACGACCGTGAGTAAAAGCACAATTAAATGAATTAATGGTGATCGACCGTTACGATTATTGTCATTAAGAGCGTTAAATGTCAAGCGGTTACAGCTTACAACCTTTGCACTATATAAAGGGAACCCCGGCTCATTTGGAAGACCCCTGACAACCGATTATCCGATCTACTTTATCTTTCGAATTCTTTTATACATCGATATTTACATGCGATATTTATACTTACGACATAAGTTACTTTCGCATGTATTGTGTTTATATCTTCATTGTAACGTAAGATAAGCTATTGTACTACGAAGGCATCACCCCTTATTGGTGATACATAGTGCATCGTCGACTATTTCTTAGTCGGCCGCGGTTTTTACCCTCGATGGGGTTTTCCGCGTCACCAAAATTTCGTGTCATTTTCTTTACATGTTTTGTGCACGATTTGTTGAAGTTTCCTTTCTCTCGCCGGGATAACAATCATAAGCGAACCTTAATTCGTCCGTAGATGCGAGTTTTAGCATCAACAATTTGGCGCCCACCGTGGGGCTCCGTTTTGAGAAAAATTTCATTCGGTGAAAAGTGCGCCTTAGTACTAACCTTTTCTTTGAGTTCTCTTTGAGCTATTTACGCATGATAATGGATAACGGATTCATAGCATCTCTACAACAACAATTGCAAGAAGCTAATAACGAAATTCAGCGTCTTCGAGCTTTGCCAGGACCATCGATGTCTATTCCGATGTCTATTCCTCTTCCTTATCCTCCTCAACATCTAAGACCACCACCTCGACCACAGTTCAATGCCTCAGTGCCATTCTCGACTGTGAACCAACAGCACAACAACGTACGACCGTCTTTACCACAAGTTCCACCACCAATACCTCATGGCCCACCACCTATGCCTCGGAGTCCACCTCCTATGCCTCAAGGAGCACCCATGTTCACGTTCGAACCTCTTAACAACGTATCCCAACAGATTCCTATCCCTGGTCATATACCTACAGCTGCTAGTTCTACCATTCATACGACAATACCGCCCAGTACCGGAATCTCTTCTAGTTGTATTCCAACAATCCCAATAACTGTTGAAGATCCTCTGAACGTACGACTGAAGTCCCTGGAAGAACAGAATCAAAAGCTGTTCGCACAACTCACAAAGCTACCCGGAGCAGCAGTACCTGTCGAAGTTGAACCTAAAACTGGATTTCAGGCCTCACCGTTCGTCGATGAATTAGCTCTTGTCGACGTTCCCAAGAAATATACCATTCCAGCTTTCGCAACAAAATATTCTGGAATCACAGATCCAGTCGAACATATAGCACAGTATAAGCAACTTATGTGGACAGTTCCTATACCGGCGCAATATCAAGAAGTTTGCATGTGCAAAAGCTTTGGATCAACTTTAACAAGAGCAGCATTACAATGGCTTATCAACTTAAAGCCAAAAAGTATTGGATCCTTTGCAGAATTGGTGAACCAATTCACTCAACAATTTGCTAGCAGTCGTAAGATGGAGAAGCAGACCAGCGACCTGTACTATATTGTACAGAAGTCTAGAGAAACAATCCGCGACTACTTCAACAGATTCAACGCAGCAATGATTGAAATAAAGAATTGCGACGTGAAAACCGCAATCGAGGCATACAAGCGTGGATTAGAAGATTCCTCTGGATTATATCTGGAATTAACGAAATATCCGCCAGAAAACATCGACGACGTACGAGCTAGAACACTAGCTTTCATGAGAATAGAAGACGATGCTCTCTTTCGACGTAAGCATTCTGCTGAAAAGAAACCTCTTGGTGCTCAAAAACATGATTTTAAGCACAAAAGAGTAAACAAGATTGGAAATCCTCAACATGAATCAAAAGCTCGACCAAGCAAAGGTACTGTTAAAATACGATATCCAGAGTTATCTACTTACAATTTTGCAGGTACATCAAAAGATCTGGTGGATTCGTTACGAAAGATTGATGCAAACGTACGATGGCCAAAGAAATCTGATAAACCAAGCAAGGACAAAGATCAGAACAGATGGTGCGATTTCCACGACGATCATGGTCATACGACGGATGAATGCATCAGCCTTAAGAAAGAGATCTCCTATTTGAAATCTAAGGGGCATTTAAAAGGCCTCATTCACGAAGAACAAGGACGACCAGCGTCACCGGTTCATACAAAAGTCGTAAACTGCATCACTGGAGGATCAGAAGTGTGCGGACTTACGTATTCGGCTGCCAAACGACATGCACGAGATGGTCCAGATGAACATCCTATCCCCGGAGAAGCTAAATCGAAAACTGAAAGAGAACTCGATGCAATGACAATTACGTTCGATCAAGACGATACTCAGGAGGTCCATCATAAACATCATGACGCTCTAGTAATACAATTGACAATCGGAAACTGTTCGACTAAGAGAATATTGATTGATGGAGGTAGTTCAGCTAACGTTATTTTTGCAGATACTCTTAAAGTCATGGGAATCGAACGATCAGAAATCGTACGACGAAGTACTACTCTGATTGGATTCAATGGAGACCCGATGAACACTCTTGGAGAAATCATCCTGCCTGTCTTCGCCAAAGGCATCAACAAACAAACAAAGTTCAACGTTGTGGACTGCCAATCAGCCTATAATGTTATTCTTGGAAGACCATGGATCCACGAGATGAAAGCAATTCCTTCGACATACCACCAGAAGATTAAATTTCCTTCTCAATGGGGAATTCAAGAAATTGCTAGTGAGAACAAAGTCGCACGAGAATGCTACAAGATTACGATGAATACAAAGTCGCAGGACATCTAGCAATTACAGAGCCAGGATGGGAAGAAATCGAACGACGATCTTCGACTAGAAGAAGTCGTCCTTGATCCTGAAGATCCTGATCGAAAGGTCTTCGTAGGAGCCTCGCACCCCCCTGACATAAAAAATACGATTATATCTTTCTTGCAGGAACACTCAGACTGTTTTGCATGGTCGCACGAAGATATGGTTGGAATAGATCCAAACATTATATCGCATAAATTGAACGTGGATCCTACTTTCAAGCCAATTAAGCAGAAACGTCGCAAGTTTGCACCCGAACGAAATAAAGTGATCAACGATGAAGTCGACAATCTGCTCAAAACAGGGAAGATCCGAGAAGTCAAATATCCAGAATGGTTGGCTAATGTGGTCGTCGTACAAAAGAAGAACGGAAAATGGCGAGTCTGCATTGATTTCACGGATCTAAACAAAGCTTGTCCAAAAGATCCTTTCCCTTTACCTCATATCGACGCCATGGTTGACGCAACAGCAGGACATGAATTGTTAACATTCATGGACGCATATTCAGGATACAACCAAATATTGATGCACACGGACGACCAAGAGAAGACCGCATTTATGACAGACAAAGGCATATACTGTTACAAAGTTATGCCATTCGGTCTCAAGAATGCAGGATCGACGTATCAAAAATTGGTTAACATGATGTTCAAGGAACATCTTGGTCGAACGATGGAAGTTTATATCGACGACATGCTTGTGAAATCAGAACGTTCGATTGATCATGTTACGCATTTAAAACAATCGTTTGACATCCTGCGACAATACAAGATGAAGCTCAATCCAACAAAATGTTCCTTCGGAGTACGAGCAGAAAATTTTTTGGGGTACTTGGTGACACAACGTGGAATCGAAGCAAGTCCGGAACAAGTTAAAGCTATCACCGATATACAATCTCCAAGGAATATCAAAGAAGTCCAGAAATTAACAGGACGAGTGGCAGCTTTAACCCGATTTATCTCACGATCGTCGGACAAATGTCATTTGTTCTATAATGTCCTACGAAAGAATCAAGGCCTCTTGTGGACAGACGAACATGAGAAAGCTTTGCAGGAGCTGAAGCAATACATGACATCACCTCCTCTGCTGACAAAACCAGTCGAAGGCGAAAGTCTACAGTTGTACTTGGCAGTGAGCAAAAATGCGACAAGTGCAGTACTTGTGCGAGAGGAAGATCAGCGACAACGACCAATTTATTATGTAAGCAAATCTTTCCTCGACGCAGAAACTAGATACACGTCAATGGAAAAATTGCTACTAGGTCTTATGACAGCAGCAAAGAAGCTAAGGCATTACTTCGAGTCGCATCATATTATTGTTGTGACCAATTATCCACTCAAGACGGTGCTTCGAAAGCCAGAACTGACAGGACGTCTAGCCAAGTGGAGCATTTATCTCAGTGGGTTCGATATCGAGTTCAAACCCAAGACGGCCATCAAATCGCAAGTACTAGCAGATTTTGTGGCAGAATTCTCTCCAGGACTGGAACCCACAACGTGCGACGAAGTTGTGATGATTTCAGACAACAAACCTTGGATACTCTACGTTGATGGTTCCTCGAACGTACGAGGAAGTGGGTTAGGTATTGTCTTAAAATCATCACAAGGGGGAAATATAGTATACTCTGTACGATGCGAATTCAAAGCTACAAACAACGAAGCAGAATATGAAGCTTTGATCGCAGGACTAGATATTGCTCTTAGACTAGGGGCAAAACAATTGCACGTTCGAAGCGATTCTTTACTGGTCGTAAACCAAGTAAATGGAGATTTTCAAGCAAAAGATTCAAAAATGATTAGTTACCTCGAAGCCGTTAAAGATCGAATCGCACGATTTGAGCAATTCTTGATCGAGCAAATACCAAGGGATCTAAATATGCAAGCTGACGCACTGGCCAATTTAGGATCTGCATTTCACGATCCATTCATGGAAAATATTCCAATACTTCATCTTATAACACTAACAATTGCGGCAAACGATGAAGTACAGATGAACGAAGAAATTTACAATTGGTCGCTCGACATATGGAATTACTTAAAGCACGACCAACTTCCTGAAGATAAAATGGAAGCACGAAAGACAAGGTCTAAAGCTTCAAGATATACAATCTTTGAAGACCAACTCTATCGAAGATCTACGACAGGACTTCTCCTACGATGTGTCACAAGTAAGGTACAAATCAGTCAAATTCTCCAAGAAATGCACGACGGAGAATGTGGGAATCATGCAGGGGGCAGAAGCCTTGCTAACCGAATCTCACGACAAGGTTACTATTGGCCTACTTTACGAGAAGATGCCATAACGTACGTCCAACGATGCGATGCATGCCAAAAACATTCGGGTATGATCCATCGACCATCTGAACCTTTACATTCTGTTCTAGTTCCATGGCCCTTCATGCGATGGGGAATGGACATCGTGGGAAAATTACCTCCAGCCCCTGGACAAAAAGTCTATCTACTTGTGCTCACCGATTACTTCTCGAAGTGGATAGAAGCTGGTGCTTTCTCACAGGTCCGGGATAAAGAAGTCATATCTTTCATTCAGAAAAATATCATTTATAGATTCGGGGTACCAGCTGAAATCATGTGCGACAATGGCTCACAATTTATAAGTGATAAGACTCGTACGTTCTATGAAAAGCGAGGAATCAAGTTAATTACTTCTACTCCGAGATATCCACAATCTAATGGATTAGCAGAATCAAGCAACAAAGTCATCATCAATTCAATCCGAAAAAGGTTGAAAGGAGCAAAAGGAAAATGGGTAGAAGAATTGCCATCTGTCCTATGGGCAAATCGTACGACACCAAGAGCATCAACCGGACAAACTCCATATTCACTGATATATGGATGCGAAGCAGTTTTACCAATCGTAGCTCAATTACCAATTGCAAGAAGTCGCACGTATGATCAAAATGCAATAAATCTATCTTACGACCTGGACGCTTTAGAAGAACTCCGAGAGAAAGCACTACGAACGATGGCTGCACAAAAAGGAATTGTCGAAAGACACTTCAACAAAAAGGTAAAGGCCAAAATTTTTCAAGTTGGAGATTATGTCTTACGACATGTGTTCCAAAACACACAAGAGCCAAATGCTGGAAAACTTTCCATCAAATGGGAAGGACCATACATAATTTCCAAAGTCATTGGAAACGGAGCATACAGACTTACGATAATAGAAGGAATGGAAATCCCACGAAGTTGGAACGCCCATCACCTCAAAAGGTACTATTTCTAAACCTATTTACATATGATTTATTCCTCATTATCCATTACTGACTTAGGCATCGGAGCGCCGTTGGCTAAACCAACGGCCACCCCTTAGTCATCCTTTTTCGCAGGGATCGCACGATAAATCATATGGATCGCACGATCAACGCAAGTATCGCACGATTTAAACGCATGCTTATCGCAGGAATCGCACGACAAAAATCGCATGAATCGCAAGAAAACTGCTATAACGCACGATTATGTCGCAAGAGCGCAAGACAACTCGCCAGTCGCACGAATACTCTCATGAGTACGAAAGAAACGTTTCTAAATCAAGTCTAAGGACTTTAAAACAAATGCATGCAAAAAACAAAGGCTGAAACGCAAGATACAAGCTAAACGCAAGACATAAGCTAAACGCACGATATAACAACAAAAACAAGCTAAAACGCACGATATCCAAACAAAAAATTTTTTTCATTAATATTTTTGCCTAAAAACGGCAAAGTACAAAGAAAAATTTACGATTACAAAAACTATTCTAAAGGAGCATCGGTAGAAGGTGGATCTGCGACAGGGGCCTCTTCAGTCTCTTGAGGATGCGCAGGAACGGATCCAGAGGTTTCAGGAACCTCCTCCTCGACACCTGCATCCTTGACCTCAGCTGCTGCTTCTTCGTCCAAGTTCTTCAGATCCTCCTCGTCGAGAAGGTCTTCAGAACCCATCACCCGAACAAAAGAAGCCACCTCGTCCTTCGCCATCTGAGAAGTCACGGTCCCAGCAGGTACACGTCGCATGACCGCAGTGCGTGCGACCACGCGGACTAAGGCGGCATCCTCTTCCAGTTCTTGGATCTTGGACGACAGCGCTTCTTCTCTCTCAGCTTTCTCCCGTCGAACGACCAGCAGCTCCTTCTCCAGCTCCTTCGTATGGTCCAAGGCCAACTTCAGCCTTTCTCGCTGTTGAACTTGAAATCGTTCGCTGAGTTCCAGCTTAGATTCCAAGTCCCAAATCTGGACCGACTTAGCACTAACTTCGTCGGTCAGTTGGGTTAGCTTCTTTTTGGCCTTGTCGGCCTCCTTCTTGGCCACTTTGGCATCGTTCTGGTTCGACGCCATCTCCTCTTTGATCTTAGCCATCCGTGTATGGAGGCTAAGACTAGTTTGAAGAGCCTATACAAAGAAAAAAGAAAAATTAGAAGCAGTACCAGTAAGATAAAAGCAGAAAACGTACGACAGAGACTTACCAGGAAGGAGATACCAGCGATGGAGGCATCCAGGTCTTCGATGTCGGCCTCCTCCATGCGCGCCTTTTGAGCAGGGACATGAAACTGCTCCAGGACCGAGAAGGTGGACTTCGTCCTAATGACGTCATCCACCATAAAGTCAGAGGGCATCTGGATTGTCATGGTCGTAAGACCAGATCCCTCTTTCTCCTTCCCCTTGTCAGCCTTCGACGCACCCGTCCCTTTTGCAGGAGGAGCGAAGCTAAGAGGAACAACCTCTATCCCACCTTCAGCCTTGCGTGCGGCATCCTTAGGTGGAGTGTCCACAGAAACGTACGACGACCTCGTACGTTTAGCCACCAGGCCCTCCTGGGAAGCAGCCTTCCTCTTGGCAGCACGAGCAGCTGCTTCCATCGTTGACGCCTTCTTGGAAGCTGAGCCTACACAGAAAAGAGAAGTTAGAATCAAAAGAAATTACTACAAACGAAAATATTAACGTACGATATCTACCTTCCATATCTGTTTCCTCGATTATTTGCACCTCAGGCTCAACGTCGCTCTCGTCACCCCCTTTCGACGTTCGATACTTGCGATCGGTCACGCTATAGCTCAAGAAACGCTCGATCGCCTCGGTGGTTTCCTCAAACGAGAAGTCGATTGCTGTCAAGAAGAAAACAAAGAGTTAATAAACAGTTCAAAAATAATTTAAAGTAAACTAAAGAAAAAACAAGGCAAGTTTTATTACCGCCTTTGTTCCATTCAGGAACGACCCACGACTCCTCGCCTACGACCGAGGACGTTTGGATAAAGACGTATCTCGCCTTCCATCCTCGATCATTTACTTGGGTACCATGGACCAACATGGCATCGCTCCTCCCCCTTGGAAACAACCCAAAACGGTTGTAGAGAGAGCGAGTCACAGTGTAAGCAGATAAGAGATCATCGACCGAGAACGCAGGACGATCCCAATTTTTAGTCACCCGTTCGATCACATGAACGACACGCCAAAACTGGGGCATCAACTGTCCCAGAGACAAGTCGAAGCGAGTCATGAACGCCCTCGCTAAAGGAGAATACGACCATCAAAATCCGACTTTGAATTTATACTCGAACAGGGCAAAGAAGCCCTTCGGAGCATCCGCCGGACGGATTTCTCCGGCCACCCTCACCAAAGCATTCTCAGGAAGTCCTGCTAACTCCCTCAACTCTCCTACTTCTAGGCTTTCTGTAATCGAACTCTTAACTTCCGACGACATAATGAACTCTGATCGGCTTAAACTATTTCTCAATCGTGTGAACCTAAGATTATCTAAACCTCTATTGCTCTTATGTGCTATCGATTTCAGACGCATGAAACAGGAGAGAAAAAGGTACCTTATAAAGCCTAGTCGCACAGAATCCTTGCCGAAAATAAAAACGGATTACGATTTTGTAAATCACAACGGAAATTAGAGAAGATTTTGTAAAATCTTTCTTTAATTTGAATACTTATATTTATAGTAACCAGGATCACAGGTGAATCATCACTCAAAGACACGCGTCGTCAACTGGCCGTTAGAAAACACGCGTCCAGAGGCAACGGCTAAATAACGGCTATATCGCTAACGTTAATTCGACCGTTTACTAACGTATTTTTACTCCTTGTCCAGCGAATTAAAGATTTAGATAAAATTAGAATTATTTTCTAAATCTTGGGGGCAAATTGTTAGGGTAAAAATCCACAATCGCACGACGACCGACTATAATCGTAAGACAAATGTTAGGACAATGATCCTGTATTAAGATAAGGTCCTGAAATATAACCTAAAAGAACTATCGAACAAAGATCATTAAACATCGAACATATACATCGAATAAGT